>OX424576.1:135443194-136043194 GCA_949152435.1 Gastracanthus pulcherrimus | reverse complement strand
ACAATTTTAGTAAGTCTAACTCTTAGTTAATAACTCTATCTATAGTTTTTCTCATCAAAGTATAATAATAAGAAAGACTTACTGGAACGATGTCCGTGTGGATTTATTGTAAATGAAATGTAAAAGAACATGTGCAGAAGATGAAGTTAAGCAAAAATTAATTTAATTCTAGAAAAATTAAATTTTATAAACCATATAGGTTGAGTAATAAGCCGATTAAGTAAAAATGAATGAGTCACATAGATTTATAATAATTTTAAAAAATGTTCATTCTTCAATATTCGTCTTGGAAAGTATAATGCACAGCGTCTAGATTAATGATTACATACTATCGTCTTTAATTTTGTCACGTATCGTATTTACATGGGTACAATAATAAATAAATGTACTAAAATATGCATCACCGTGCGAAATAAAAAATCATCCGAATTCTTGCGAAACATTACCTTCTGCAGTGCCGCGAGCAGCTCCAAGAAAAACAAAACAAAAGAAAACAAAACAAAAAATTCAAAGTACAAAAGGAGCTTTCGAGACGGGAGATATCAGCAAAGTGTAGGAGGACATTACCTGAGGAGGCCTCCAGCCACATCCTGGCAGTGGTAGACCGTCGGGTCCCAGCGGACAGGGGGCGTCCAGTCCCGGCACGCCCTGCTCGCCCTTCTCGCCCTTCTCTCCGCGCTTGCCGCGCTTGCCCTGAGGTCCCTGGAAGCGTGCAAGCCTTCATTGCGCGTCTACGTCGGAGGATTGCCAACCGGTAGGCGTCGAGAGGCACGCTCGGATGCTATTCAACGCTTGTCTCGAGCGAGCCACTGGCTTTGTCTCTTTTTTTTTTATATATATATATATATATGCGTTGTAAGTTGCAACACGATTCGCACGAGACTCTTAAGCACATTTTCATTCAGATATATGTTTCAAGGATCACCTTAATTTCATGTAAGATTAATTATAGAATATCAAATTTAGTAAGTTAAACTAAGCAAATTTAGCGTCGGGTGAGTTTTAAAAATGAGTACAAGTATTAGGATCTTTACTGTTCTTCAAAGACACAATAATAATTGTTAAATGTCCTTCTACGTTGCAATATATTTAAATTATTCTTCGTAATCTTCTAAGCTTCTTATATACTGAATTATTTCTGTATTACTTATAATTATTTGAAGTCTGTACTGTATTGGACAGTAAAATATAGGTTTTGCATAAATGACAACTATTAGAATGTATGTGATTACGTATTAAATAGTCATTTAAGAGCCTTATAAAAATCATGTTATAACTTGTACTTAGTGCTCAATAGTTAAGTAATATTTTGAAAAAGAGAAGTTAATGAGAAAAAGTTCAAAGAAACAGACGTGCAAAAAAGGCCAAGCATGAGTCAACCTCGTTAATGCAAAAGATTGTTACCGAAATGTGTGTAAAAGAATTGAGTACAGTTATCAAAGAAAAGTGAACAATTAGATAAAAAGAATGCAATACGGATTCCATCGCGAGTCGTGGAATTCAAGAGATGCGTGAAAGACGATGCAGGACTACATGATTTTTTTCAAAATCATATTTATTTTCTTAGATTTAACTTTTGTAACGGTTGTATGCGCGCGACTTTACAAAAAAAATATTATTCTCGTGAGAGGTCGCATATTTCGGATGAATTTGCGACTAGTGACAGTGGTGGCAGCATATAACATTATGGGCGAATTGTTCTCAATGCTGCGTCGTTCATGCGAATAATATAATGTATTGGGACCGATATAAAATGGTCGTTAAAAATCTATTTTACATTTTGACTTATACGTTCTTTATGCTGAAACTGGATACTTACAGAGTCGCCCTTCGGTCCTTTCTCGCCTTTGGTGCCCTGTAATGGGTACGCCAAAAAATATTGGTTTTTCGTTAATTTCATTGTCTTTTTTACTTTTGAATTGTGGAATGAAATTTGAAAGAGGATAGCAGGGGATGTGGATTTTTTTATGCTGTATCGTACTTTAGGGATTAACTTCTGGTTATCTATTTAAAAAAAAACATTTTATAATATTATGAAAAGAAGTCTATACCTCAGTCCCCGGGATTCCGTCAGTTCCCTGAAAATAGAAAAATTATTAGTTCAACCGAATATTTTTGCTGTATTTTCTATGTATTTTAACATTTTTACTGACAAGGAAAATTGTATTATACTTGTAATGTATAACATAAAGTTTACTAAAACATTTTTGTCAGTAATTAATGATAAATATTAAAATTAGTACAAATACATTGAATACTTACGGGTAATCCTGTTTCTCCACGTTCCCCTTTAGTGCCAGGTTCACCTTGAGCTCCCTGAAAAGATAACAAAATTTATAATTTCTACTGCTTATTGATCCAAATGCAATATATTTCTAGAAGAAGTTGAACTGATACGTCGATGCTTACCTTCATACCGTCTAATCCAGGTGGGCCCTGAAAGGTAGAGGAAACCAAATGAAATTCGACGAAAAAACAGAGCAGACAAAAGAGACTATATATAGCGTGATGATTACGATCTCGCTAATTAAAAAATGCACAACCAACTGATAGATACAATGCAAAGTTTATACATGTGGCGGTAAGATAGTAACACAGAATTCGTCACACGTAGATACGACTCTAATAAGACGCGTAAGTCGTCTTTTGTACTAGCTATGAGGCATAAGTTTCGCAGCCGAACTATATAGAGTGATTATACAAAACACACGCACACACGTATAATGTACAGAGATATGTGATATGACAGAGGTAAAAGAGATTCGAGAACTACGGAAAAAACGATGATGAGGAATGTATACTAAAGAGTAAAATACGTTATGAGAGGCGCTTACAAAATGCAATCGACGTCGAATGTGTACGGTGTAAAGATGATTTTTGACAAAAGAAAGAGACAGACCTTTGAATGTAATGTTTTACCGATGCAATTTTAATTTTAATATCTTTTGCAATCATGAATGGGCATATATATTTAAAAAGGTAAAGCTAAAGTTTGTAAAGATAATACTTAAATTCTAATGCGGTTTAATAAATTATGATTGATGAATTTACATTTGAACAAAGACTAATTTATAAAAAATTTAGTTTTATAGGTCAAACTTTAGGAAAAAAGCTATACTGAAAACTGATCAAGCATTTCATAAAATATAGTTTTATTTTTTGCTCCTTTCTTCAATTGCAAAAAGCGACAACATTTTTTAATTAACATAGATTGTTTTTATTTAAAAACATAATAGGAAATTTGAATCCGTAGTATGAATAACAAAGATCATTTTTATCATTTTCTTCCATTGACTACATTGAAGTATTAAAATTAAACAGCTATCGAAAAGTAATACAGGAGAAAACGAAGAGAACAGAGTTGAGAAAACAGTGGAAGAACAGAGTGAATCAAGCAATAGAGTTTCA
Organism: Gastracanthus pulcherrimus; assembly: GCA_949152435.1. Taxonomy (NCBI): domain Eukaryota; kingdom Metazoa; phylum Arthropoda; class Insecta; order Hymenoptera; family Pteromalidae; genus Gastracanthus; species Gastracanthus pulcherrimus. Next base: position 136,039,786 of record OX424576.1, on the reverse strand, counting down.
AAAACGCACAAGATACAAGTTCTTACAACTGTTGAAAATTCTTTACATATGAGTGCGTTACAACTACCGTTTACGAAAAAGTAAAAGAAGGGCTTCACCTGGGAAGGGTAGCGAACCAGTACAATCCTATATTTACCCGCATATCCAAAATGCTCTTTATAAAAAAGACGCTGGTTGTTTGTGTGTGTAAGCTCCACGTAGGATCGCACGATTGTGGTGACGTATGGTCGCAGCAAATCAACACGTGTTCGACCCATCGTTTTTCATAATATTTTTTTGTAAAACTATTTTTTAGTATAGTTGTCGTTGATGAAATCAAATATAAATTAAGTAATCGACTTAGAAAATAAAAGGTAAAGGAAAAAGCAAAGTAAATGACGTCATCTTAAGAGCAGATTGGTCCTTAGTTGGCGCAAACTTAAACAACAAAATGCAAAGCAGATAATATATAGCTATCAAGAAAATAAAATAAAATAATAATAAAACTTAAAAGAATGAATAATTAAAGAAATAAATAAAAAATAAAGGTATAATAAGGTAAGCATTGATAAAGGTTCGTTGTAAAAAGCAATAAGGCCTCAGGCACATGCACATTCCGTTTATTAATCAGGACATCGTTCAAAACAAAAGTTAATAAGTGCGGTCTCTCGTTTTCTTTGTTCTTTTCTCTTTTTTCATTTTTCTGTTATTCTTTTTACCACAACGAGGGACGTCGCCGGATTTCTTCGCAGAGTCGCCGAAACGCTCGTGTCAATCAATCCTCCACTTAAATATCGTTTAATTAACAAACATATATACGTCATGTATACGTCGTGTGTCTATAATCATTCGAGGATCATATCCTAGAGTCTCGAGGTGGCTCCGTTTTGTTTTCTTTATTTTTCATTTTTCTCCTCTTCGTTCTGCGCATCTCGCCTCTCTTACTTCTATTAACATTAAATCCTTAAGTCTACGTTTATCCTACAGCGATAAAGTAGTTTGATTATATTACGCTTAAGTCCTGTATTTTACAAGCTCGAGACGATCGAATCCCGATGATGCTCAATTTTCTCCCCGGGGCCTACCCGCTTAATTCCCTCTGCTTTTTTGTTAACTTTCTACCCTAGTCGTTTAAGTACTTAAATTACAATGAACATTACAGAGCTGCGTACAAGGTTTTCGTTTTTACTTTTCTTTTCTTCCTTCTTCTTTTTTGTATATATACAAGCAAAGTCTTAATACGGCTCGTACTTTGGATGCCGATAGCGCAACAGCGATTCGTACATTTTTTTACCTCTTTTTCCGCTCTTCTTCGGCGTAACGACGAGCGCGCACGCATTTCAGAAAAACATTGCCGGAGTATTACGATGCGACGGCACGAAATACAAATTGCTTTTTAATTCGATTTCGAGTCCCAATGTGCTATCTCTCTTTCATTCTTTATTCGTTTAAATTAATTTATTTTACAATTGCGAACGTGGAACGCTTAAGACGTGGGTAATTATGTCTTCGGTAAAAAAATGTTTACATGACATTTATTTCTGTTACTTCTAAATACTATAAAACGAAAATGGAATACACGATAATTTTGTAACAAAGTTGTATTTAGTTTTGTTTAAGTATAAAAATTTTAACAAGAATTTTACTTAAATAGTATCGTTACTTAGATACGATTGTTTGCAAACAGTTTAGAAAGTGTTTATGATGTTGTTAATAAACATAAATGATCATTACGTTTTGATTTAAATTAAACATTTGTAACACTAAATAATATGCTTTTTTTTTAAAGTGGACAACATCATTTTCTCTTCGTGAATTTTGTTAAAAAATGAGAACATTCATATCATAAATTTGTCCCCTGTTCTCTTAACAACATGAAAATTTACGTGAACGAACCGCAAGATTCTTCTTTTAATTCATATTATATGCATATAAATCGTTTAAACTAACTACAGAAATAACCGCGTATTTTGTTTATTATAATATGTAATATTAAAAAGACGAAATGAAATCGATATTAATTTATTTTTGAAGATTACTTAAGATTATCTCTTCCTTACAGTAAAAAATTAATATCAAACCAATAATGTACGACTCCGATTTAAGCAGACGTGTTATACATTAAAAAATGGACGTTATAATACAATACAAATTAATCATACAATCGAGTGTGAAATCGTCGTTTACGAAGCAACCTAAAGAGCCTTTTGCTAACTATCTTAACCCAAACTAAAAAGTTTCTTTTTTAATTTTATTGAAATTCAATTTATACTTTAAATAACATTAAAATTATGATAAATGCAATTTTAGCTCCGTTTCATGAAGTGTAGTATCAGGATCCCGTTGGCTATCATATTGAATTTGCATGGAATAATAAACAGTACAGATAGGCGCTTTTGAATCTGTATAAATACAGGTTTACCAAATTTTTTATTTGTGTTTGTAAGTTGATATTATATCAGATAGATATCCATGAAGCGAAAGTTAAATTTAAGAGAATTGAGCTGCATTTATAAAGTAAAGAAAGACGTGTATAAATTGCGTGTTTTTTCCCCCATAGAACGTAAAATCTGCATCATTTATTAGTATTTTTATTTTATGTACTTTATTTATACAGTTTTTCTTCTATACATCCAGGGAAAATTAATAAACACTCGAGGATTAAATTATGTATCGAAAATGTATACCATTTTAACATATCTTAGTGCTTGAATTGCAATTTAATAAAGATTTTGATACTATAAAAATAGTAGATAAGAAGGTTATTCAACTAATCCAAATATTTTCCCATAATCTGCATGGCATATAGTTTACAAAATGTAATATTACCAGATACATATAATGAGGATTTACTATAAACTTGCTTTTTCTTTATGGGAATAAAACTGGCACCTTATACACATCCTTCATTTTATATAAATGTATGTTTCTGTACTAAAATATACTATACATTCATTTTAAAAAACTATTAACGTAATTTATTCTACATCAAAATATGCTCACTTATTCAATAAGTGCTTACTTATTTAATAAGTGAGCGAATTCGAACTTATTCAAAGTGAATATTCACTTTGTGGAATTACTACGTGGATTTCTCTTATTCAGATTTAGAGAGACTCTGAGATAGTAGTCGAGATTTATATAAATAAGTTTTAAACCGAATATTCTTAGTTTATTTATGAGTTTCATTTTTACTATCTATTATCGAGCTAAAGTATTTAAATTTGTCTACTTTGTTAAAGATTTTGTCGGAGACTTAGGGGTTGGTATTAACCATTATCTGATTCCATTCTGATAATGACCATGTATTTAATTCTTTTCTGGCTACGCTCTAAAATGTTCAGAGTGAACAGTTGTCTCCAAATGCAATAAGTGATGGTATTCTTACAATTTTGGAATGAAATTCCATTCTAGAACTGTGAAAACACAGTCACTTATTATTCTTACTTCATTAGGCGTTTTTACAACTATAAAAGTATAACAACTATGAAAGAAAGTAAAAGGGTCAAAGTATTACATACAATAAAATTAAAAAAGAAGCACAAGAATGAATGATAGTGCTCCATTGAGGAGTCACACTCTAAATAAAGCTTCGTCCACGACGTATTTCGTCCTTTCAACGCGTGCACTTTTCACATTATTTTGCTCCTTCTCCTTTCCCCGTTCTCTCTTGCATTGTCCTTAAGTACATCCGCGTGCTGCCGAAGAAATTTGCACACAGAGCGACGAAATTTGCAAACAGGCCATAGGCACGTTAAAAGCTTGTTTCTTATTCCCGGTTATTATTATTCTTTTTTATTGTACGAGTGTGTAGTAGCTATTCGTTTGGCATTGAGTAACACTCTACTACGCACGCCAGCCAAATTCCATTCCTTTCGCGAGATTAACGCCTTTTCGTTCAATTCCTTTCGTTTTGTTCGCTCATTTTCGTTTGGAGAGGTCTTACAAGTGAACGGGTGCAGAGAAATATTGTGAATTTATTCATTTGAATTTTAAGATTGGAGTGTACTTTCTGGCAATAAATTTAAGCCTCCATTCCTGATACTTTTGTATTTTTTTATGAAGTAAAAATGTATTGTAATAACCAAATTATATACAAATAATTAATTGTAACGGTAATAATACTGCAAATTAAATCACTAAAGATCTAAATATAAATATTGGCAGCATATTAGAACTTTTATTTTGTAAAATTATAATTTCTTGATACAAATGTGTGTGACTTCTGACTTTATAGAAAATCTGCTTTCGTAAATTATAAATTATGATTTTGTAAAGTCAATTACACAGCAATGAATTTTATTATAAAAATATTAATTAAATTTTAATCTGAAAAGATTGTATTACCTACTTGCTTCATTATCAAATACTTATGGTTTGGTTTTATTGTAAAATTTCTTACATTTATGATATTATAGAATATAAAACTTAGTAATTACTTAAATTAATTTGATTTCCAAAATATTAATAATAACAATAAAAAATATAAATGGTTCTCTTTAAGAAAGCAATACTCATGTACCGTTTGTACAATTAAATACTTTTCAAAATCATTGCTTACAATTCATGTTTGTACTTGTATTGTGATAATGTAATACAAATTATATAAAGTTAATAATGTTTAACATCAATAACTTTGTTTTGTCATTGAGAGTTTCATTCGAACTTTTGAGTCTACACAAATATCTACAACTAAAATTTCAGGAATGTCGACTAAAGTTTCATCATATAGATTCTACAACGATCTTCAATTATTTTTCATTTTTATATAAGTTTTGTTCGTACTTGCAAAATTGCGTGAATACCGAAATAAATCTAGATTCCCATATTTTTTGCTCATCCGACCTTCAAATCTGTGTTTCGAATGATCAAGCATTAAATCTCTATGTACAAATTGAAAAAACTAGGCTCGAAGGTGCACCTCTTTGAAGGTCGAGGTAAGAAGAAAATATAGAAAATCAAAAGAAATATTGAAGTTCTTTTTCTTTAACGTATTCTTCAATTTTAAAAACCGACGCTATTACAAGTGATTGTAATTAGAGTTTCAAAACTTAATTAATTCTAAATGCAGTTTTGTAACATTGATTGGAAACTGTTCACTATAATTTATCTGAGAAATTTCTACCTCTCTCTAAAGGTTATTGTTTAACGGCGTTAGTGAAAAATGCGTCACAATAGTGAAACGGAGAAATATTAGCCGCAAAGTAGAATTGCGCACTTAAGAAAATAAAATATGACGTCACACTAACTATGTTAATAAAATATAAAATTAGTCAGTTTTACAATGATGCAGTAAATAATTTTATAATCTTAATTATGAAAGTTTCTATAGCTACATTACCGACAGATAAATTTAAAAAAATTGAACAGATTCAAATGGACTATAGCATACAGTATCTACGGTGCATAGGTAGTGTCATATTTTAATATCCGTTTCTAATGTTTTTCAATGCTTGGAAGTCACAACGTTTTAAGCTGACAAGAAGTACTACGTACTATATTTCGCGCGTTCATCATTATCATCATCGAGGTGCTTCGTCGAGGATTTTCGAAAATATATTATAGACTTTGGCAAGCGTATAAAAAACACGATCGCTTATCCTCCTTATATATGAATTACACAATTGGAACAGGTGACGTTCGAGCTCAAAACTTTACGGCGTTCTACGTTTGATTTTTATTCAATTGTCTTTCTAAAATCAGATCGGCTCGTGATATATATAAAAAAATAAACGAGAGAAATGAGCGGAACGAGTTGACGCATATTTGTGAGCTCGAGTTTCACACGGAATCGCTAATCCTTTTCTCAATCTATAATCTTATACAATACTTTTTTAAAGAACGTACGATCGATTTACTTTTTTTTTATCTTTCTAATCTCGGTACAAACACATTATCGCATGCACTGCTCATTTCCGCTTTGGCGCCTCTATAACATCGTCGATCCGCAGAGATCGGCGTGTCCTTTCGAGTATGTACTTCGAAAACGGTATCTCGCAATTGTTTACTTCTTATCTTCGTTAATGTTACAGCTTTTAGAATGGTTTGCAAACATTTTCTATTGTTATAAAAGGCCTACTTCTAGTCTGGTTTTCAACAAAAATATAGACTATATTCTTACTTATTTATAGATACATTCATCGTATATCAGTGCTATGATGAGATAAATTATTATATATTAACTACACAACAATTTTGTTTTCTTTTTTGAAATATATAAAAAGATTAATTTTAAATGATTGACATAAAATAAATTTCACACAAAAAATGTAAATGATAAATACACGTATATTGTAATTATTTTAAACATTTTCGTTTTGTAATTTGAAATTGACAATTAATTTTGATAATACTTTTAATAAAGTTTCAACTAACAATGCAGTAATAATTCTTGTGTTATCTAACATAGTTTCATAATTTTTACTAGCTATCAATATATAAATAGAAATAAGATAATGTTAACATAATAAATATAACGTAGTATTTTATTTTTTCTACATACTAAATCGTTTAAAAATGAAAGTACGTACAAAATAATTTACGTTTATTAACAAATATTCTTGATAAGCAATATTGAAAAATTATATACAAAGATATCTTATAAATAGTTACTTAATGTCGTTTTCAAGGTATTGATGAGGATATGTTACCAAAACTCAGTTGTATTTTAGTGATTAAAAGAATCAAATTATTAAAGAAAGTTCTATGAACGGCTATTCATGATACATTTTTACTGACTAAAAATACCAAAAAATGTTTGTTACATTTAAAAACAAGAATACTTCAAATTTTTTTAATAAGGTAACAATTTTATAATTTGCCTTTTAAATTATAATTATAAACCATAAAACATTTAAATTTAAATTATAAAACATCTTTGTTGTATGTTCAATGAAAATAAAACGTCTAATTTATGCAAACTGAGTTGTGGTAATGTAGGTACTCTCTAAAACGCTCCAGAGAAATTCGTTCTATATAAATGAAAATCCGGTTAGGCTTGATTCTGTAGATAGAACGTAGAGACTAGAACTTCTCTAGATAGATTTTAGAGCGCAATATTTTCCCCTATAGCGAGACACGCCGATTCCTGCAAGTTTTACAACGGTCCAGTCGAAATTGGCGCGACTTATATATTTATACGATTACGGGGTTCGTGACAAAATATATCTGACGCATTCGAGTTGTCGAGGGGGTCTTTTTTTAGATGTGGGTGGATTACAGAGAAAACGCTCTCGAAAAAACACGTGCTTAGAGAATAGGCTCGAGACGCATTTTTATGTCAGGTTCTTTGCGCCTGTCCGCAAAGTCCCGGCCGGTCTGCGTTAGATAGGTTATTGTCGGTTATCTTTGTAGTACCTATCCCATGTTAGTCGTTAGTCGGATCATCACCACGGGCCAACCTGTGTTTTTTAAGCCGATTATTAATAAAGAAGAGAATTTCGTTAAACTACTCTGTTTATGTATCATACAATATAGTGGGTCAACAATGCCAATTAGAATTTTTTTATTTATTTATTTAATTATATTCAAAACGTGAATTTTGTTAGTCTTGAGCCAAGTAGGAGGGAAACTTTTATTAACTAATTGATTTCATTTTTGTGATTATCGATTACATATAATTAATTCTCAATTATTATTCATGACTAATATTACAATGTAAGCTAAATATTAATTAATAAAAATATTATACAAGTAAATTTTTGTGCATTTTCTTATTTTAAACAAGCTTATGATATTGTATAAATTTATTATTTTTACTAAGCCAGATGTATCAAAAGTCAAATTAACATAACGTTTCGTTAAATAAATATTTGTATAATCAGTTTTCGGTAACGTTAGCTGCAATACATTATTTATGATATTCAATAATGATTTGACAATTTTACATATTTACCTTATTGCGAATTTTTAAAAAGGCAAAACGGGGTTGAATTCAGAAACTGAGCAAAAATATATGAGGCTCACTAAATTTTTTTTTCAAGCTAAACACTCAAAAAGTTTTTAGGTACAATATCTTTTTGTTACTTTGATGCATACCTACGCATCTGAAAAATATATCACTAAAGTTACAGCCTGAAATTTCAAACCTAAATGAAGCTTCAGATATTTTACGGTGTGCGCGTCGAGCAGGTAGAACGGAGCGTGCAAAGCAGAGCGCTCGTAGCTAAAAACTTGAAAATCAATTTTCTGGTAACGACTTTTTTGCGGAACAGATACCTAATTCGACGAATTTTCAACCAATCAGCTTGAATTTCTTTTACGTATGTCAAATTATACTCTCCATCGGATGAACCTCTCACATTCAAAGAATTATATATAAACATTTTATTGCAAAATGAAAGCTGATTTTTTTTCAAAAATTGTACGATTTCTTGTAAGCCCCGTCAAAATTTTATTTAATGCTTTTCTTATGGGAAATCATGGTTCATCCAGTGCCAATTTTAATACTATAACTAAATTTTTTTGTCTTTGGATTTTAATCATCTATACAATTCCCCCTAAGGCCAATTTTCTATGACTGAAACTAAAATGAACATCGATGCTAACTTTCCACGGGTTTGTTTATTGCATCTATTACCTTAATTTGCCAGACCATATCTTCAAAATATTAAGTTTAAGTATATTTTTTTATAATAACATTATATGTAAAAGTAAATGAAAATAATGTTTACTAATAAAATTAAGGGACGCATACCAAAGTATTACATATAAGTAAACATCTTCTGAAAATTTTAGATTGATACGTTAAAAATTGGCTCTACAAACCCGTAGTACATAATTGGGCGTGCCGATGTTTAAACTTTGGTTTTAGTCATTCAGAAAATTGCAAGCTGTATACTAAATGAGACCATTGATTTATAATATTTTTAGATTATTCATGGTGATTAAAACATTGTTTGAGTGTTTAACTTGAAAGGAAAAATTTTAGTGAGCCTTATGTTAATTTTCAAGATGTAATTCGATCTACTTTCCTTAAGTTTTACTTTTTTATTGAAGGGAAGAAAATACAGGTTTTTGATAAAAATACCGATTTTTGGTAAAAATAACGATTTCATTTTTATATTTTTATACTTTCTATTATCCCTTTTTCTTGATAATAAAAAAGGTTTGATGAGAGAATTTGACTTTTTTTAAAAGTTTTGATTTTTTTCATATTTTCGTTTTTATCTAAAATTTAATGTTTTTTAACATTTACGTGACAAAAATGTCAATTAAGTGTGCCCTGAGCAAGGCTAAAGGTCAGTAAAAGTCAAAACCCTATGTCAGGTGTGGACTCAAGAAATTATCCCATAAAACAAAAAAGGACACATAAATAATTGCGAATTACCTTTATTTATTTATTACTACTATTTAACTTTAAAGTCGGTTTTCTCAATTCTTTATTTTCATAGTATCCAGTTGCGTTTTGTGCGCCAGTTTTTCTTATGTTCTAAACGTATGGTAAACTACTTTTTAAATATATTTTTTATAAATCTATGTTGAGACCGATTGATTAAAGTTTTAATACAAATTTTGGCTCGGCAATATTAATAAAATATAAAAAGAAAATAATCTGGTTGAGGGCAGTAATGTCTGTATATGTAACTAAACAAAATACATGATTTATGTAAAAATAAAAAATTAAAAACTTAATTTAGCTACCGAATTTTTTTAAAGGCAAAAAATTTTTCAGGCTGCGTTGATATTTTAAGGGCGCGTGAGGGGCACCCTACCTACTGCAAACATGTTCTTTTTTATATATTATTATTATGTACAAAAAAGAAAAAAATATTTTTCAATGCTTAACAGATTTTGTTTTTTCCTGTAGCTTCTTCCCTTAAATATTATAAATGAGATAAAGAAAAATGGGTTATTTTTTATTCTAGCAACATCTTTACATTCTTTTATTATTATATATTGCAGTTGGTAACGATTATATGTAATTGTAAACGCCTTTAAAAGGTAATTTATCGAATGGTATAAAGAATAATAACCCATTTGTGTTTAAAATTGAATATCATATATATTTTTATTAAACCATTAAAAGTTCCTAAATGTAATGCAAGTATAGAAAGTAAAAAATATCAGTTGCTTTCTTTTAAGATATGTTCGGATCTAAGGTCAACGTCAAATTAAACTAAACATCCTACCGTCTATTGCATGGTCTATTTTCATTTAAAGCAATATCTATTATTATAACAATTTAGTCACTATATGCGTACATATATTTAGCTTAGATTTAGTAATATTTAAATATAATCTGATAATCAGTATCTAATCTATTGACATAAATGGGTACGTTAGAGTCATATATTCTTCTACCAATATGAATGTATGATTTCGGTTTAATAGCCAATAGTTATTAAATCAAATGATACAATTTGGCATTGAGACATCACTATTTGCTACTTTGTACGATACTACAATCTTCTACTTTGCGTAAGTAAGCAGCCAATATTTACACTGACAAAATAAGTGTAGTTTACTACAATATAAGATAAGAGAATCATTTGACGACCCAGTATTGTATTCAAAAGAAAATATATTTATTTATTTACATACAGTCTTGACTTAATTTAAATATGAGGAGTTGTAAAACAAACAAAAAGATTTTTTTGAAGCACTAGTATAAAAAAACATAAAAACCGCGATAAAAAACTAGGAATATAAATAAATGATTGCAAAACTTATTTTTATGACTGTTCTTACACAGACTTACAACGAAGACGTCATGTTGTCTGTGTAAAATTAATTTACAATGATTTCCGATACATTTTAAAAATGTATGTACTCGATAAAACAAAGTCACCCTCCTAAATTAGCTCTTTTTACATGCCCGAGAAATTCGCGTGGCTCATTGTTTATAGGTATTTACATTCGCGAAGTAAAATTGCTTCTATCGTTAATTTATACGACACAAAAGTCGTACAAAATGTCGACAGTTCGATCGATACTAACGGTTTGAATCCGATCGAAGGTAAAAATTTGGCAGGTGCATATCGTATGCAAACGTTAAGGCTGGAACAGTCGCGAAAATAAAAAATAAATTAAACACGCAAGGTAACGGTATACGAGTATTATTCGTTCATAAAGGGGATGCAAACTTTTTTCTTGTCTGTTAATCATCTTAAAGGAAAGAATGAATTAAAATTATTTTTCGGACATTAGTTTAAGATAATTTTTTTGCCCGTACAATTAATACGAGTACTGTAAGATATTTATAAGACACCTAATGCTCTATAATTGATAAACTACATTTAAGTAGAATAAGGATAAACTATAAAAGAATAAGTTTAATATGTATCCCACACGATAAAAACGAAGTTTTGCATTCCCTTAAGAAATACGAGCTTTTAAGTAAAAAGCTTTCGATAATGCGCGAAATTATCTTAATTTATCGCGACTGTCAAAAAACTGGAACGATTCAATTGGATCTGAGCGATTCATTGACGAAGGCATGTAATGGTGGTTGTTACAAGCGAGAGATCCTCGATCTTACCATGGCGCCTGGTTTTCCTTCTCCTGGCCTCCCTGATTCTCCTCGTAGTCCCATCGGTCCCTAAGAAACACAGATTTATGTAAACTTTTTTGAATTACGCAACTTTCTATTTAATACAATGCTAATATAATAAGATCATTTTAATTTCGTGTGCAATATTTATAAATTATACATAGTATTTTCAAGTAAGATAAAGTTTGTAATAAAAAATTTAATATTTCATATTAAATTAATTTCAATCATTATACTTAATTTAGTATATTAAAAATAAAATAAATGTGTAAAACAACTGTTACTTAAATCGAGATCAAATGAAAAAAAAACAATCTAAGTAGCAGACCGATCTTCTTCAAACTTTTGAAATCAGTGTCAAAATGTTTAAGTTCTTGGATTAATTAAAACTTTTACTTTACAATAGTTTAATATTATTACTCAAGATTATAGAAAAAAGTAAAAAAGTAAAAAGATGTTAAAACTTTTAATGTAGATTTAGCATGAGAATAAAATAATAGAAAAAAGTATTTAATATTTTAACTACTTAATTCAGGAAATATATTTTTCAATGAAAAGTTATAGAAGAAATATAATTATCTAGTGATAATATAGAATTATATTCTTTGTTATATAATACTTACGGGCAATCCCATTGGGCCAGGATCTCCCTTACCGCCTTTCTCACCCTAAAATACAAAAAATATATTTTCAGTTGACGCAGCAAAATGAATGTTTTAATCAAAAACGTTTTAAGAGAAGAAATAATGAGCAACTTTTAGTATATTATGCAAGAACTTCTGATAGTAAAGCTAACGCGATGTAATTAAGAATGGACGTTTTGAAGAAAGTATCTTTATAGACAAGAACTTCAAAAAGTTTTATATACCATGTGCTACAGGTACTAAATTTTGTTGAAATAAAAAGGTTTAAAATTTTAGATATTAACTATTTTTGTTGAAAATTTGAACATTGTAATATAACATCCCCATAATAAGAACGACCAGAGCAAAGAACGTTTGACCATCAGCGCACTTTGCGAGCCGCGCTATGTGACTTTTTACTACTTTGGTTAACAATTTTTAATGAGAAAACTTGCCGTGGTCGACTCGATCCGCCATCCAGCGACCTACCGAAGCAGCCAGCCGACGAGGCTAAAAAGTTCTCCCTCGCGTATAACCAATAGCAGTGAGAACGACTGTTCGCGGGGAATGATTCGCGGTTCTTTTTTTCAATTACACGCGGTGCGGCGCATCGTCAGCGCGAGCGCGAAAAAAAAGTTTATCAGTTACGGAGGAAGGGAACAAAGTATAATTACTGACAGGATCACCCTTGGCGCCGTCGTGTCCCCTGTCTCCCTTGATGCCAGGCGGGCCCTGCAGCCCCGGCGTACCCGATGGCCCAGGCGGTCCAGGAGGTCCCATAATCTGCAAGATAACAACGACAGGGTTAAGATTTTCATTTTTCAATTCGTGCAATTTTATTGAGAAAAATTTGATTTTTGGAGGAAAAAAATATTTTTGAAAGGTTATTTATAGTTTGTAATCTTTTTACTATCGAAACAAAAGAAAACATCAGTTAAAAACTAAAATCATAAGTAAAGAAAAGCTTTATCACTGATCATATTGGACATGTATTAAAACAAAATATTTTTTTATAGCAGCAAAGCATTCGCAATTAACAAATTAAAAAAGGATACTTACGTATGAGCCACTCATTTCACCAGCATTTACTTCAAACGTACTGTCACCCTAAAGTCGTAAAAGTTAGATTATTTTTAACGTCAAGTATTGAAATTAAGATTTTTAAATAAGTAGCAATTAAACAAATGTTATGCTTTACCTGTCTTCGCCTCAATTTTTTGTACTTCTGCTTGTTCCAATCCAGCGAATCATAAAAAAGAAAGTAAAGTTTAAATTTTTTATTTTATAATGTTTTATAACTTTAATGGTTACTGGATATTTCGACATACCGATTCGCCTTTGTCTCCTTTGTCGCCTTTTTGACCAGGATAGCCCTTAAAAGATCATAAACAATATTAGTCGGAATAATTATTAAACAATACATTTTAAATTTAAATATATTTTTGAGAATTTTGGGACTGGTAATGATGTAACCATAAAGCAATAAAATTAAAATTTTTGAATGAAAATATTTTTGTCACAACTCTTATCTATCTGATTTATAGTCGGTATATAGTTTTAACGTGTTTCTTATAAAATAATACTAACCCTGGTGGAAAATTAATCTAGAACTATGTAGATCATTCTACTTTATCATGAGAATAATCGAGGGCCTGAATAAAACTAGATAATTTTCTACCAGGTAACCCTTTCATTAATTCCCATTGTAGACTTATGGCACACAAAATATATATAGCATTTGTGAAGTTATGAGTTTTTCTATGCAATCCATGCAGGAATTTAAGGAGGTTCAGGTACTTTAAATCTATCATTTTTTTCTACATAGTTAAAACTTATCAGTATCGATGTTTATATATGTGAAAAAAGTGTACATTATGAACATTATAGATTTATTTTATCAACAATTGTGATGTTGCAAACATAATTTTTGCCAATTGAAAAAAACATTATTAAAAATGCAAAAACCTTTTCGGGTTTCAAAAAATTTTAATGCTTAAGATCTTATTATATTCCATAAATATTTTTTTATAAATCGACCGAAACCAAATTTGAAAATAGTTTTTGGTTGCTAAGAAAGAGCCTATAGTTTAAACTAAACTTATATGAACTCACGTAATTCAATTAAACAATTAGCTCTTTCTTAACAACCAATAATCATTTGAAATTTTTGTTTCGGCCGATTTATACAAAAACATTTAAGGAACATAATAAGATCTCAAACATTAAAATTTTTTGAAAACCGAAAAGGTTTTTGCATTTTTAATAATGGTTTTTTCAATTAGCAAAAATTATGTTTGCAATATCACAATTGTTGATAAAACAAAGTTATAATGTACATAATGTACACTTTTTTCATATATCCCACACAGCACACAATGTTTCAGTGAAATGTTTCCGGAAATATTTCAAAGAAAGCTTACTGTAAGTATGTGTAAACATTATAAAAAGTTTGCAGAAGCCTTTCTGAAATAACATTATGAAATATTTCCAAAACCGTGCAGAAATATTTCATGAAATGTCTATAAAATTATAATAGAAAACGTTTCAGAAAATAATTCAGAAATGTTTTTGTAACGTTTTGTTGCAGGTTATTTTTGTACAATAAATTTCTTTTTAAGAATTTAAGTAAATATTTTCCAAACTTTTACACAACATTTTTGCAAATTTTACATGAGTTGTAATTAAACCATTTCCTAAAATATTCCATGAAATGTTATTGAAATATTTCGACAATGATTCTCGATCATGTCGTTCAGAGCGATTAAAAGATTTACCGAAACGTTTCCAAAATATTTCGGTCCACATTGCAGAAAATCAGAAACTATATTTCGAACTTTTACAGAAACTTTTAATAAACTTATTTAGAAAGTACGCTGGAAGATTGTCGGGAGGATCTTACCCACATAGCATGGAATATTGTTAATTTTTTATTTTATGTTTTTATTATATTTATTTAATTTATTTATTAATTTATTTTTATTTTATTTATTTACTTTTATTTATTAATTTATTTTTATTTATTTATTTACTTTAATTTATTAATTTATTTCTATTTTATTTATTTAATATTCCAGTAACATATTTTAATAATGATTTCAAATGAAATCTTTCGGTAATCTTTCACAAAATATTGCTGGAAATATTTTAAATTCTTTCAAAAGAATATTGTTTGAAATAATTTTATTTTAAAATATTACAGCAATATTTCAAGACATATTACTTGTATGGTTCGAAAAAGGTCACAGAATATGTTTTCAATTATTCCAGAAATATTTCAGCAATATTTTATAAAATATTTCTATGAAATCGTTTTGCCAAATATTATCTAAATGTTTCTTGAAATATTCGGGAAGTATTTCAGTAATATTTGAATATAATGTTTCAAAATGTATGTAGCTGTCTGATAAATATTTCCGAAATATTTAATTATATGAATATAAAAACAAAATAAAAATCAGTTAATAATAATTTATAAATTATTTTGGTTTTATTCGGATATAGATTAAATAATATTCAAATTATTATTATATTTTATCACATTTTTTAAAGGTTAATACTGAACAAATTGAAAATGTCAGATATAGTTAAATTAATTTAATTGCTAATTTAAATTTAATTTTATTTTTCCATAACGAATATATCAATGTATTACATTTGATAACGTTTTACTGAAAGTGAGTATGATTTTGTAAAATTGGCCCGCAGAACATAAAGAAAATTATAAAAATGTGGAGCTGGTAAAATAGGAATCTGCAAGTAAGTATTTCTGACGAATATAGACGCACATATTTGTTTATATTCATTGGGTCTTTCAAATACTTAGATAATTTAGAAAATCAACAATAATCATTCCGAGCGTAACGAATTTTTTGTTTTTTAACACAGACAGTTTATAATATTTTTTGTTAAATATGTTATTTTTTAATAATTTTTTAAGAGGTGTAGGGCTAATTTATTTCGAATTGTTGGCTCATAATATCATTCGAAGTAGAAAAGTAAAGACTTTTATTCACGACTTAACTATAATAGCCACTTTATTGACCTGAAAAGCGGGACAAAAGTAGATTGTTATTCCCTTCTATATTTTATTCTCGCATATTTTCTTTGCGGGAATATAATCCATTATTCCCGCATTTAAAGGAATAAAATTCATTACTCCCGCATTTACGAGAATAAAAATCGTTACTCCCGCAAATGCGGGAATAATGGTCATTACTCTGACATTTGCGGGAATAAAATCCATTATTTCCGCCTATCAGCTTTACTAGATTATATTCTACTCTTTTTAACCAAAAAAATAATAAAAAAACTACATAATTTACTAATTTATACAAAATAAACTTTTATTGATTTAATGTATTTTACTCTCGCTTATCAGTTTTTCTAGTTTTTTCTTTATGTATTTAATTTTTATTTAAATTTTTGTATATTTCACTCCTTTTAAATTAAAAAAATGGAGAAAGAAAGTGACCAATTTAATAAAGTGGCCACAGATTAGTCGTGAATAAAGTTCTATGTGTAACACGAGAATAAAGTCGACTATTCCATCGAGTAATAACTGCCCTCGCATCGTTCGGGCAGCAAACCCGCCCGCGAAAATACTTTTCGATTTTTCTCCCTTGTTTTATAATGTACCGTTCCGTTCCGTTGCGTTCCGTTATCGCTCATTTGCGGTATTATAAGAGAAGTTTTTTTATTAATTGTACAACCTAAAATAGAAAAGTTAAGATTAAATATACTTTCTATTATAGAATTTATAAAATCTTGTAACAAAGCGATAATATAGGCAACATTGGTATTAATAACATATTAAACTAAACTTTTGTTTTTAATAATTCCTGCACTTGTTTTTCATATTTCCAGCAAAAACTATGTTTTAGAGATGTCCTTAAAGTTTGAATTCGATTCATAAAATATTGTTCCTGCGATTTATGGTAAATAAACAATAGTATTAAGAGCTTTATTTTTCTTTTATTTGTCGCGTGTTTGTAATCTATATTAGCTAATAATGTTAAATAATAATAAATAAATCAATGTACTATAAATCGTACAAGAAAAATTTTCTAAAAGGTTTTATCAATATTTCGTGGAATATTGTAGTAATGTGAATAGAGCTTTCGGGTTGTGTCACCAAAACCTTTCCATAATATTTTAGAAATATTTCATGAAATATTTCATGCAACATTCACGAAATTTTTCAGAAACCTTTTAAATACTTAAAAAATTTTAAATCTGAATAAAAAATATTTCAGAAATATTTCATGCTGTGTGGAGGGAACCCACTATGAAATGTTTCTATAATATTTTAAAAAGGTTTCACTATAGTAACTTTACTACACAAAAGAACTCTTTAAAATTTACTAGCAGTTATCACTGTAATGATATTTAATATTAAAAGTTAAAGCGATACGCTATTAAAGTACCGTGAAGACGAGGCATAACATTGTGTGCTGTGTATAAATATCGACACTAATAAGATTTACCTTCGTATAAAAAGAATTGATCGATTTAAAGCACCGGAACCTCCTTCAGGTATAATCATTATATACTATAGTATGTTCAGAGAACATACTTTATTATTGCGGAGAGTGTTTCTTTAATGAATTATTTTTTTATAATAGATTTTTTTAGATAATATCCGGTTTTTAGAAAATGACTTGGGAATAAAAGGGTTATTATTATGATTATTATTATTATTATTATTATTATTATAGTGGTCAGCTATTAATGGATAGTGGTGATAGTGCTTAGATGACCACTGATATCTTACTCCTATATCCGCTGTGATCAAGTACGCATCACCACCGTAGCTACCATTACGGTTGATAGGAATATGTAGTCTTAAATCCTAAAATTTCTAAAATACTAACCGGTGGACCAGGTAAGCCAGGAGGACCCATAAGTCCTGGTGGTCCGATGTCACCATAGTCTCCTTTTTCTCCTTTCGGCCCGGAAAGTCCCTTAAAAAATAATATTGTTAGAAGATGATTCATCAAAAGTATGATCAAAATCAAAACTTCAACATTATCGTTATTTAAGTATCTATATAAAGGGTCCACGGGACAAAAGAGGATTACCAAAACCTTGTTAATTTGAGTTTGGTACTTATTTACATTCTTCTGTGCATGCTTGATCACTGACTAGGATTATCATTGCACGGTAGATTATCTTTTAGGCATACCAGCTGTTGAAACATATAGTGTATAATAACAAAATTGCAAATGATAATTAGATTAAAAAATGAAATTTCGTTTTCTGCGAAAAGCACAGACGCGGTATTCCCCTTTTACCCGTGAACTCTTCTGTCTTCATATTATATAGTTATATCATAGAGGGAATAATAAATTTTCAAAAGTAAAAGAAAACTGTATACTATCGTTTGAAAAAAGTAATTTTTGTAAGCATCAGTAAACGAGCGCATTAAATATATGAGCTTCGATTTAAAAATTAACAAACAATTCTAGTCGTAAAACGAAAGCTTACGGGTAATCCAGGAGGACCTTGAATACCGACTTCTCCATTAAGTCCATCACCGCCAGGCAAGCCTTGCGGACCCAGATCTCCCTTTGGACCTGCAATGCAAACCAAAGACACAAAACTTTAGAACGACCATGACGATCCAAGCAAGGACAAATTCAAAGCTACGTATTAATCGCTAAAGCATCTGTAAAATTCCTCCAACAGGCCGCAGAGTCAGCTGCAAACGACAATCGCACGATACACACGGGAGATCATCATCCGCGTCGTCGCTCTCCTCTGCAGCGTTACGATCGATTATACAGAAAGTATTTTTCTACCCAGCCACCATGTATAACGCGCGCGACAATGCGGATGCGCTGCTGTGCGAATAGTCTCGTATACCTTGTGGGCCATGCTCGCCCTTGGGCCCGTGATATCCGCGCTCGCCGGGCTCGCCCTTCGGGCCCCTCGGATGATTCGTCGCCGTCAAGTGGCTGGCCGCGTCCCGGCCTCGGTCGCCCTACAACCCACACAGGCACTTTCACATCATCTCTCTCCAGGCCAGGCTCTCCCTCCAGAACTATTTTGCTTTTTTATTTCAAGTAGGACGTTGGATAGGGAAGTTTTGAGAGGTGGGAGGAAATATTGTCAGGGTGAAAGATAGAGAGAGAGAGGCTGTGTTGTGTGTACAGTTTACATTCTAAATACAACAATTATATATACAAATATAAATTAAATAATTATACTGATGCAACGATACTTTGTACATAGAGATCGATACATGATTGATGGAAATCTATGTTATTAATGTAATAAAAAAAGTATATAATAAATAAAATACTAATTTGATAAACATAAGGCGGATCCCTACCATTTTTCTTAAAACTGTCCCTTAATTAAACATTTTTTTCAAATTTTTACATATGATTTGTAACCAAATATAAAAGTTTTCTGAAAAATGTATACCTCTTTTGCAGTATATATGTTGTTTTACAATGAAAAATTCATAATATTTGTAGTCATAAAGGGCGTAATTTGCCAACGTTCCTTGATGAAATTTAAATTTGATGAAAATTAATTATGCAATATGTTTCTGTGTTAAGAAAGGGTTAAAGAATCGGAAACAATCGACTTTTCGGTAAAAAATGGTAGAGATCCCCTTTAAAAGTACAAAGATACATGTAAAAAAATTAAAATTTGAATGCTATACTAAAAACAAATTGGTTATCATAGTTTTAATTTCATTGGTAAATATATTATGACGATACTTTGTACTTAGAGCAATAGCTGCCACAATAAAGTTTTAAGAGGATGCGTCTGACCTACTTTACCCTACGATGAATATACTCGGAAAATTTAATTTATTTCAAAATATACGCATCAGAATCAAATTTCCTTTTCAGTTTCGCTTTACTTACGGAAAATATATAGCGAAACACTCGAATTATTACCGGAATCGAAAATGAGCAATTACATGATTATGTTAATTTTCGATTCTATTACCAATCGGGGAGTTCCACTATGTTTTTTCCGTGAATAAAGCGATAATGAAAAAGAAATTTGATTCTGATGCGTATTTATTGAGAAAAACAAATTTTTCGAACATATTTATCCGGTATATGAAATAGGTTTGACGCATCCCCTTAAGGTGATGCTAAAGTCACCTGTCACCGACAAATACGAGGATCCACTTTTCTCATTTAATTTTCAATTTTGAGTAAATATCTCTATGGAAAGTTGTTATTCCCATTAAAAATAACAACTTTTCAGAGAGATATTTTCTTAAAATTTAAAATTGAATGAAAAAAGTGGATCCCCGTATTTACCAGTAACACGGGGTTTAACATCACCTTAAGGTCTAACTTTAAAACGTACTTTCATAAATTTTTATTTGTATAATGATAAACTATACAAAATTCAATTGCTTCTAGAAATGTTATAGTATTGTTTTTACAAATTAAGTTTCGTTTTTATATAACAAATATCTACATTACATAACATTAGTATCTTTAATTACAAATTAAAAAATTCGTTAATTACTAAGAACATTAAAACTACTTTATCACAGGCTAAAACTAAATAAGTTAAAAATAGAAGTATTTAATTTATTTTCAAATAACAAAAAACTGTTAACTACAAATTTTTACGTCACACCAAAACATCACACACCAACTAAACAATTAATAAAAAATCGTGCACACCCTCTCTATCTACAAATAATATTCTAGATATAAAAATAAATTTTATTAATAAGTATAAGTTATTATTAACTGTTAAAAAAGAGTAGTAACAAGATAACATAGTATTACATAAGTAAAATATGTACATATTAAAGCTATACAAAAGCTGTACTCGGCAAGTATGTTTTATTGAATCAATCATATTTATTCGTAATAATACTCAAGTAAAAATAATCAAAAGTTACGCTATAATGAACGTAATATTCTAACAAACGGCACCGACAAGCATAAATGCCGATTCAAGAAACTACTCGACGAGTACAATGGCGACATAAGTGTCGCAGCTTGAACAATACTTACGCGCACAGGGGTAGCGAAGAATTCGCATCGAGCCTCAAAAGCCATTGTAGCGCTGTGGCGTATTAGTGATTAGTGGATTTGGCCCGACTTACGCGCGCGCCGCAACGTGCGCGTATAAGAGGAGATTGGTTCGGTTGGCGCGGTGCGGCGGTGCTAGTAGGGTGTGGGTGTTATTTGCTACATAAACACAAATTAGTTACAAGCTACTGCTATACGCGCGGCCGAGGATTATACAACTCTCGGCCGCACGGAGTTCAAAGTAGTTATATACAAAAGCTATAAACTGCTACTCTCTATGTACACTTCATTATATCGGCTACGCTGATACGTGCATAAGTGCGTCCATATATACGTGGCTAACGATTTTTCGGTCAGTGATTCCGTCGACACTCAGAAATTAGACATAAAATGCTCTTAGTGCAAGAGATATTGAACAATGCATTTGAAACTCTGTTCGAAGACTCATTGTGATACAATACAAATTTTTAATAGTTTGTTAATAAATAATTCTTTTTTGAAGCAGATAACTCCCAAATAGTCGTTCTAGCCTAACGAACATAGTAAAAATTATTTTCAATATTAAAAATATAATATACGGTTACTTTCCATAATCGACAAATTATTCTGACTTTTTCGCTCGTGCAAAATTATGCGCACTTATGCACGCGTGAGCGTATCTCGTAAAAAGTCGAAACTCTGCGCAGAGAGAAGCTACGCGTATATGCGTCGATTTTCTCCGTATTTTGAGTGATTATGCCGCTCCTCGAAACTAAAACAAGGAGTCGAGAAGATGCCGGTGAGAACAAGAGAAGAGCAGAGAGCGGATAGGACAAAAATAAAGAAGAAAAGATCCTCCTTCTTGGCCACTTTGCGGCCGAGATCTGCTTTTGTCGTCCGTGATTAATCGCTCGTGATTTTAATGATCGCATCTCCGCGGGAGAGATGCTCCTTCCTTCGCCTCGTTTCCGAAGGGGAAACTTTACTTTGTCTCTCGCGGAACGAAAGCAATTCTGAGGCAGTTGACGTTGCATACTCTTCCTTTTTCTTTTATTTCCTGGATTTGACTCTTTTTTTGCTTTTAATTTGGAACTTCTTATTTGAGAATTTTAAGTTATGTAATGATTAAAGATTAGTTGCCTTAAATAATTTTAAATATAGTTACTCTTTTCTACAGAAGTATTCAATATACTGCCAAACTATACCAAATTCTTATTACTTTTAGTGGTCATAAATAATGAATAAATTATAAATGTTGATTTTGGTTTATTGAACAAAAATATAGTTATACTAAAAATATATTTTAAGTGATTAAAAGTTTATTACAATTAATTAAATAAATACAGTTGTAATACGTTCAAGATAGTAAAGTTACCAAGATGCAAAGATTAAATATTTATTCAAATAGACTAGTATCTTTTACTTCTAGAGAATAATTGAGAGTCTATGGTGTTAGAATTCAACAGAATGATATCCAAATATACTGAAATTCTGCGTTAGTCACAGAAATAAAGTTAACGCAAACTCCATGAAAAAATAAAGCACGTAGCAGTTCTCTCTGCGCAAAGCTGGCTTCTGTTAATTCTATTCTACACTTGGTTACATAATACTTACGCGCAATGTTATAGCAGCTAGAGCAAAGGCTCAGTGAGTAGGGTGGTAGTAGTGGTAGTAGTGGTTATTGGTGTTGTTACTTTTGCCTACAGAGAAACTGCGAGAACTGAGACTGTCAGAAAAACACAACATTTTCGTTTGTACAACAAACGCACACAGTGGCTTCACAAAGCCAATTTCAACTTCGCACAGGCGTCTCTTTCAACGGAGTTTACTTTCGTCGTATGTATATATGTATGGTCGAGTTTTTTCTTATTCGGAAATCAGACGAGAAAAAACGAGTTATACGTGTTATTTGCTGCCACCAACGTTTTTACTTTTTACTTTCATTGCTTTCGGTTCGATGTTTATTTATTAAAGAGATACATTTTTGCTTCTCTTATTCACTAACTAATCATAGCTTTAAGTTCTTATGCGCGTGCGAGAGAATAGTTTAAAGAAGAGACGGTAGAAAAAAAACTTAAATAATATTTAAAGAAATACTTCTTAATGGAATAAATTACAATTCCATTTGTTTATAATAATACTTTTTAATTTCAGCAAAATTTGATAAATAATTTATAAGGTAGAAGTATTTCCTTGAAAATGACAAAAAGCCCGAATCCAGCGAGCGTTAATATAAATAAAAGAGCAGTATAAAACGATGTATACTGCTCGAGAGACAGAGAGATGAAAAAACTATAGCGGAGATGAAAGAGAAAAAAATCGCTTTCGTTCCGCTGCAAAGCGCAGAAAGAGAAGAAGAGAAGCAATGCAAGCGTCGCGAGCAAACGCGAGACAGATGAAGATTAAGTGTCGTGGAAACCCAGAGAAAAAGGAAAGATATATAGTAGATAGAGAAAGAGAGAGAGAGAGAGAGAGATAGAGAGAGAGAGAGAGAGAGAGAGTAGAATCGAATGTCCGATCGTGTCGAATCTTGTCGTGACTACGTGTCTATGTGCTTCTTTTCTTTTTATCTTGTGTGTGTTTTTTTTCTCTTTTACAGGCAAGTCAATGTGCACGTGATCTTCATTCTGATTGCATAGCAGCATACCCGACAAACGTCATATAAGAAACTCGGGAAGAATATGTGCGCAAAATCCACTGGCATAAGCACTCGTAGGAGTATTCTTAATCCATCGAGAGGACACGCGAAATTAAAAGCGCAGTTGAGCGAGAGAGAGAGTGAGAGAGAAGCTTCATTTGATTTTGCAGCACACCTGTTTCTTCCGGCCGGAATCGCGATTGAAAGGACGAGCAAACGTGCACGCCGCACGGCATGCAGATAACGCATGGCGATTCCTTTGTGTATAGCTGTATATATATGCGCGTGCAAAGTTTCTTTTATTCTTATGTCGTTTGTGTTTTTCATCCTATGATGTGGAAGTTCTTTTTTGTTCTTTACATTTGTAGTTTTGGAGACTTAATTTAACACTTTGGTGGAATTATTTTCTTATTTATTTTCTGCTTTGCAGTCTAAGTAATCGGAAAAAAATTTGAATATCAAATAAAAATGTATAAAACACGATTACTTTATTATTACGGTTAGTAGAAAATTACTTAATATTTGTTTAATATGCGAAGCTCTTGACTTACTTTGTGAAAATATCGAAAAATAAGCAGTTAGTATTTTGTATAGTACAGCAAACCAGATTAATAATTACTATTTAAACACATGCGATCATGCAAATACTATTATATAAAAGTAACTACGATAGGATGATTATTAACTATGTTTACTTTTGATGCACATTACATGCAATACACATGCATTTTATACTGTACAGTGCACATAGGATATATACAGGTTGTGAGGCTGGAAAAATATGTAAGGAAATATGTTTTAATGGAAAGGTTTGAATGAGTTTCGATTTCTGAGGCAAGAAATATTTTTGATCATAATAAAATATTAAAAAATGAAAAGTTTTATTTCACGAAATTGCTTGCGAGCAGTTCAATTTATAAGCTATATTTTTTTACGAAAAATGTTTGTATGAAAAAATATGTGAAGTTATTTCAAATATCTTGAAAAAATACTCAGAGAAATGCGTTCGGTCAACATTTATGAAAGAATTTTCAAATTTTTATCGAATGTGGTTTGCTTTGCTGTTATAAAGAAATTTATTTAAAATTATTTCAAAATGAACAACATTTTAATTTCTCAAAATATTTTAGTATTAAGATATTAATTGCGTTTATATACACATAATATACAAAAAACAGATTTTTTTGGATGAATAATTCACATACGCACTATGGAACAGTAATTGAGTAAAAGTTACTTGTTATGAAAACATTGATAAAAATCTCGATATTATTTTTTAGAATGTAAATTAAGTAGAATAATACTGCTATGGTACGGCACATAATCATAATATCAATACCAAAAAAATACATTTCTCTTTATTACAAATTTGCTTTCATTTTTTTATGTTTAAATTCCCAAAGCGTACCAAGAATTAATTATAATACCCCTTTTTAAGTAAAAAATATCGCAAACCCCTTTAAGTCAAAATAGTTCTCCGGGGGTCAATCTCACAGGAAGTGCGAACCAGGAACTACACATAAAAAGAACTTTCTGATAAAAATTACTATAAGAAAAACAAACCCTCTGCGTTCATAGTAAAGTTAGTTAATTCCTCGTGAAATTTACCTTCACAGTACACCGTAAAAATTAACCTAACTTCACTACAATCCTTAACTACATGTTCCATGGTGATTTTTAAAGGCACAGGATAATTATTTCCACGCAGTAACAGGAAATTCTGTCTGTGCAAGGTGCCACAGGCCACGATACGTCTCATATAGGAACGCAGACTTGGAAAGAAGAAGGAATCTGCATAAGGTCTCGTATGGGCAGAGAGAAAGAGAGCTGGAGTTAGAGAGAGGTGAAGTGCTTACCTTCTTGCCCTGCTTGCCGCGCGTGCCCCGCTCGCCGGGCGGACCGGGCGGTCCGGCCGGGCCGACGTCGCCCTTGTCGCCCTGGGGCCCTGCGTATCAGCGCCACATCAACAAACGTGTCACAGTGAGACCGCGGCGCGCGCTGCATCTTTCTCATTTTTTTGCATTTTTCTCTACTTCCGCGGCGCCGGCTTCGCGTGTCGCCGACTTTTGCGCTTCTTACTTTGCTTCTCGCGAGCGCGGCTTTATTGCTTTTAAGGGTTTGCGCTGCGGCGTTTCTTGTGACGAGTGCTTGTAGCTTTTGTTTTTGAGGCGTTTTCATTTTAATTTACTTTCCATTTTTATACGAAGAATTTTAATATTTAACACTAAAGTATGATTTTATTGTAGTCGGATAATATTATAAGGATAAATAATAAAAAAGTTTTCTTTTAGTTTGTAGTTTTATGAGGGGATATATGGCACACCCACAACAAGACAAACTCAAATTTCTGATTTTTTGTTAAACTGTAAAATTAATTCTTTTTTTAGATAGAATACCTCGTCTGGGTTTTTATTATTAAGTAGATTGTATACGTATTCAATCTATTTTGACCAAATATCTAACAAGGAGAGTGCACACACTGCGGGAAACGACTTTTTAGCAAACTTAAGGAGGTGGTTCTGATACTTAAAAATGGAGCCTAGCACCCGTAATATTTTCCAATGAGCTCTTGTTCTCGAGCTACGAGGTATTTTATTTCAAATTTGCGTTATTTTAATGAAAAAGTGTACCTGTTCTTTTAACAATAACTCTGCAAGTACTTATGCCAGAAAATTTTACCCTAAAGATAATTAAGGTACGTGAAAAGAGCAACAAACAAAGCATCGTTTCGCATTAAATTATTATTTTGATTCAAAGTAATTAACAATTGAAGATGATGATTATGCATTTTTAATCATCATCTTCAATTACTAATTACTTTGTATCAAACTAATAATTGTTATACGAAACCAACCATAAATTGCAGCTCTTTTCACCTACTTGAATTATCTTTCGGGTAGATTTTTCTAGCATAAAAGCTTGCAGAGTTGTTGTTAAAAGAAGAGATACCCCCTCGAGAGCAGAGGACCATTGGAAAAGATTACGGGTGCTAGGTTTCATTCTTAGGTACTAGAAACCGTATCCTGAAGTTTGATAAAAAAATCGTTTCCCATAGATTGTGCACTCTCCTTGTAAGTATATAGAAAATATAATTTTTATTTTTTAGTAGTTTTTTGCACTAAAATCAAGCTAAAATAATTTAGGTTGTCATAGTTTTGTTTTGGAGATACCATAGTAGCTAAGTATTAATAAAAAACAATTCGTATAATTTTTGTATGAAGTAGATTTTAGTTTAAGGTTTAAGCATAATATGAAAAAATCAATATTTTAATTTTAATTACACATATCAGTAACACGATATTACAAAATAACAATTATAGTTTAATAACTTTTATTGTTTTTTAATGTTTTCATTTGACCTGTGCAGACTGGAACTTCTTATTATAACCTTTACTGTTCCGAAAATAAACGCAAATCAGTTAAAGACCAAACCACGAAGGCATCAACAGAAACTCGAAAGATAAAAGCAGACGCAGAGTCGTAACTTTTATTAGCTAATTTTTATAGAGCGCATTGGAACGATGTTTCAAAGCCGGACGATGGATGTGGTTAAAAGATGCTTTTAAAGTTATAAAATCAAAGGCCCACGGCTATTACATAGACCGCAATATCATTCTCTGTTCAAGAATCGTTAAGCATAAAAATGTTTATATTTCATATTTGAAAAAATTGCTTAGTTGTATATCTGGATGTTATAGCTCAATATTCTAATTCGATAAATTTTAACTGAACGTACCCAATTCTTGATCAAGAGCTTCCACGTATAATAAATACTTACATTGAATTTATAATTGAAAAGATAAACGTCGAGGTATTATATTAGAATGAATCATTTATTATTCTAAATCTGCATGGATATATTAATAATATTTAATAAAGTTTATTATCGTGAAAATAAAGACTGATCAACCATTGCTCCTATCTGATCAAAAACTGGGTCCGTGACGATATTTTGAAGCTACACGTTAGTAAAGCAAAAATATATTCCGATAAGCTTGAATTACTTTACACACATTATTGTATATCAAGTTACACATAATAATTAAAAGAAACGAGACTATGCTATATGATCACCGTAACCTATGAAAGACCATCCGCAAAACAAAGCAAAGGTCGCAATGAAGGGATGAGTACGCGGGACACGAAACCGCTGCAACAAAAGTGCGCATAAGCGTTATAAGAACACACGACCGACTACAGTCTCCGCATCATATACAGAAAAACCCATAACGGAGGGGAGGGGGGGGGGGCGAAACTGGCATCCGCGGCTTTAACCGCGCGCGCAGCTGCAGTTATAGCTTCTGGCCGAAGAACGCGAAGAGCAAGAAAGCCGGTGCACACAGCGTCGTTTACGAGTGGAGCGGCGCTCACGAGGAAAGAATCGTTTATGAGATCGGTATATATAGCGAGAGGCGAAGCTCGCGCGCACGCGGTCCATTTCGAAATCAAGAGCTGCGCGCGGACTTTTATTTCCGTCACGGACGCGCAATCCATCAGGATCAGCTCGCGCGCGCGCCCGAAGTGTGCTCCGGTAATGGCAATAGAAATGACGTATGATGCGGTGCAGTTTCGCCGCTTTCTGCCGGGTGATTTTTTTTCTTTTTGGCTTCTCTTGAGTTCGCTCTCTAGGAATGGACCGCGGAGGAGAGCCGGGAGCGGCTATATACGCGAGTTGAGCTGGAAAGGTACTCGAGTGTAATGTAAATGGATCGCGCGCGGGCATGACGGTTTAATGGATTTATTTTTATTTGAGGGATTGTTTTTTTTTGTGTGTGTATCTGCGTACTTTTTTGCTATCGACAATTGCAGTCTTATTTATTTGAGATTGAAATGTTTTTTACGACTTTTTTCACGACGATAATATTTAAGCGCTTATTGATTCAGGAATAAAAGTTCTGAATTCTGTCGTTTGCAATATCTAAGAGTTTTTTTTTCAGAAATTTGTAAATGTATTTTTTATAAGTAAGTATAATAACATAATTATTAAAATCTACTTTTATACTGCGATCTTTCTGCAGCTGTTGAAATAAGTAAATACTGAAATTTTTAAACTAAGAAGATTCACTATAAAAATTTTAGATTTGTCATAAATAATTTCTAGTAAAATTATTTTTATTAATACGAACATATTATGGTGATTATGTAAAATAATTGAAAACTTATGTATAACTCCGGTATTAATAGCAAAATTTACATGTCAAAGTTAAATAAAGAACATAAAACAAACATGTTTACGTTTCTGCATCTTATACATATAAAATCTAACACGATCTTTCCCAAACACACACTCTCTAATAAAGAAGATCTACGCGCCGTTATTTCCACTGATTGGTTTGGCACGAGCAAAAAATCCATCCGCGACGGGGTCGATTATATCCGTTCATACTATCACGTACCTATAGCAGTGGTGCAGCGGTCGTCGGAGAAACGTTCTTACCACTGTATACGCGCGTCAGAACCAGACGACTATATATATATATATGCGCGCGGCGTGCTTGCCTTTATTGCCCCGTAACGCGAGACCAACACCAAGATGCTCTGCGGATGTAGCCACGATGGGTGACGAGTGGTTTACTCAGCCGGAGAGAAAAAGAAAATACGTGAGAGTGCGTTTGGTTTCTTCGCGTTATGGAGTCAAAGTGTCTTAACGAATTTTTAATGGAATTTGGTTGGGCGTTTTTCCATTCAAATCAAGAATATGATTTGAATATGAATATGAAGAATAATTACTTGTAAATAACTATTCAGAATTGAATTCAGCGTTCCTATAGCGTCTCTGATAAAATAATAACTGAAACCTTTTCTCATTATTTTTAATTTAAAACATGATACCAGAAGCATTGATATTAATATATATTTATTTAAGTTTTAGAAATATCAGTGTCTTATTTAATATTTTTTTATTAAATACAATTTTGTTAACAACCTAACCCATTTCCGCATAATCGTTCCTAAATTCGCATCTCGTGGCTTTAATTTACCCTCCTTGAAATCCCCACATTAATTTTTCAGGAGTCGTAAGTAAAAACTAATATCAAAAATGGAAAGAGCACGTCTGATCATTTATTTTTATGTAAACTGTTACGCTTCAATTTTTAAGGGGTCCAAAAGTCAATTAAAAATTCAAATAATTCAGAGAATTGACTTTCGGGCCCCGTTAAGTATATTATTAAGTAATAAAAGAATATCGTGTTACACTTTTGGGAAATGCATTGCAAGTGATATATTGTTTAAAACATGAACTTTAATAATGTTTTAAATTATGCAAAGTTTAACTTTTTATTATTAATAAATCTTTAAAACTATTATTTCTAAAATTATTAGTCTTAAAACTAATTTATCAAACGTAATCGAGATTCTTATTATATATTAGCGATAAGTGAAATGTATTAATTGATACACGTTATATTTGAGAATATGAATGTTTTTGAATATTATTTTATGAATATTATTTATGTTATACAATATTATAAATGTTATTTTCTTAGACTACGAATCACACTACATTAAATTTGACTATTGATATTATACTGCATAAACAATAAATAACTATTAATTAAATTAAATAACATTTGATTATTAGTATCTTATTATACTTACTATATATTACTCTAATTATTATTGTACAACTTGAAACGAAAATTATAATTTTAACTATAAGTAAAATAATCATATTTATCGTATTATATACGATTAAGATTTTTGAATTTATTTTCAAAACAGTAATAAAGTTAAATAAAAAAGCTCACACTGAATTCGAAATATATTATGTTAAAAATGTCTTATTTTACTTGGTGAGAAAATGTCGCTAAATCTTGAGTGATTTTTATTCAGATTTATCCCGCGTACACGACACTCTATTAACCCAACGCCGCACCGAAAAAAGAAAAAAGAAAAGTGCCACCCGAGCGAGGTCACCGATATCAATCGTCCCTCGCAACAATCCAACGAGGAATCTACTCGCCGCGATATAAAAGCCGATAGGTATATAAGAAGTTTCCAGGCGTGAGCCTACTTACCAGGTGGTCCCGGGGGTCCGGGCGGTCCCTCGAAGACGCCGGTCGCGAACGGCTCGCCGTTTATCGACGTCGTCAGGCCGCGCTCGCCCTTGTCGCCCTTGTCACCCTGCAAAAAATCCAAGCCAAAGAGGGAAAAGTCAATTTTTGCCCACTCGTCTTCTTACTCTCGCGTCCTGCGCACACCCGCCGTCATCCCCCAATACGGATACACTCGATTAAGCCAGCGGAAATGAGATAGAGCGCCGAGCTGCGTCGGGATTTCTGCGAA
Organism: Gastracanthus pulcherrimus; assembly: GCA_949152435.1. Classification (NCBI taxonomy): domain Eukaryota; kingdom Metazoa; phylum Arthropoda; class Insecta; order Hymenoptera; family Pteromalidae; genus Gastracanthus; species Gastracanthus pulcherrimus. Next base: position 136,008,772 of record OX424576.1, on the reverse strand, counting down.
ATGATTTTCGCAGCCGCCCGCCACCGTGTCGCAGAGTAACTACGTAAGCCACCGACTATGTGTACTTGAAGGAGGGGGAAGGGAAGGTACGTTGCACGAAGAAAAAGCTTTGGTAAGGTTCATTAATTCGCCTTTAGCCTCTCGCTGCAACTGATGGTACTGAGAGAAAAATTAGTTTCCTTTGATGAATATGCTTTTGTTCTATATAGTTAGTGAGGACGCATTTGTGGCAGTGTTTATCTTGTGGTTGCATGTACGTGCTGTTGTTAATTGTATCTTGTTGTTAAGTATGCTTTGATAATTATTATACTCGCATAGTTAAAAAGAATATTTCCGAATTAAACGTAAAACATGTTTTAGTAGTTTTTAACAACTTCTGGTAAAATGTTAATTTTTTAGAGAAAACAATTGTGAAAAATATAAAGCTATATTACATTATTTATTTTGAAAACATAAACTATCTCTTTAACATTATTATCCAAAAAGTCAATACTACCAAGTTTCGAAATTGTCAATCATATTTCGTAAAAATTCTAATCCAACTAGAAGACTGGGCACGTAGATGCAACAACGGCTACTGAAGTTCAAAGGTTATAAAAAGCAATTTCGCTCTAACCCTGCACATACAGGTTTTTCTCTCTCACAGTACGCCCTTAGACCTACTGTGTATAAGCGAGAGTCCGCTGCATGCGCACGGGTCGCTTCATCCGACGGCAGAAAGATAAGGCGCCCGCCTTGCAAAAAAAATAACGCGATTGAAAAATGAGCAACGAATTAAAAGAAGGCGAGCGAGAAGAGCGAATCACGAGAGAGAAAAAGAAAGAGAAAGAGAGAGAGAGAGAGAGAGAGAGAGAGCGACTATAGAAGTCTCTCTCGGTCATGCCTCTGCCGCGGGATTAAACGGCCCGTACCATGTTAATTAGTCCGCGGGAGTTGCTAATTCTCAGTCGACGGCGGTGGTGGTGGCGATGCGGGACAGCAGGAAGGGGGATTGTTATTTCTAACTAAAGGCCCCCAGAATCGATGACACCGAAAGATTATATTGCAACGTGCGCGCGAGGCGCAGAGGTTAATTGCGCGGAGAGCGCCTCAGCGCATTACAGCTGCGCAGTCGCAAGCGCGTACACAGTCATGGGCGGTATCTAGATACAAAAGGTACCTTTTTTTTTTAAAAAAGCTAGTACGGTGTGTAAAACATTTTCTTTCGTGAAATAGCACATAGAAAATGATTTATAGTGAAGATTTTCAGATTATAAATTGTTTCTAGGACTTAGAATGAATAAATATTTTACAATGCAAATTATTAACCGTAATGTAGTTTAAGTTATTTAATAATAAGCAAGAAATTAAATATAATATTAATAGGAGAAATGTGTCTGCACGGGACACCCAAGGCTTACCTGCAAATAAAACTTTCATTTCTGCATAAAAGCCTAGTGAATCAAAAAATTATTTATTCCCTACTCAACCGTAATAGCCACATTATTGACCTGAAAAGTGGAACAAAATAAGATTCCCGCAATCTACTTTTTTTATTTCTCGCAAATGCTTTCGCTCTTTCTTTTAAATTTTGAGCTATTTCTTTCTCCTTTCGTGGGTTTCACTCTTCAAATCAATAAAGTGGCCACAGTTAAGTCGGAAATAAAGTTATATATGCAACACAGGAATTAAGTCGACTTTATTCCCATGTTGCATAATGTACTATTTTTCTAGATTTCACCAATATCTAATTCATACAAAGGCTCAATTTAATTTACTAACCACAGTAAACAATTAAATCTAAAAAATATATTGGAATTTTGATGATTTTAAATATTTGTGTCTAATAGCGGATACTTATGTTTTCTTAATTTTAAACTCTCTAAAAAAGCTTTTTTTTTTATTTTTACACTTTTTAATCTGTTTGTAAGTATTGGTCGAGTGGCGGCCCTTATCGGGGACATGTCAGTCCAGTAAATTACCGAGATCATTACTTTTATTATTTTCATTATTTTTATTATTTTAATAAATTAAAATATTATCTTATTATGATAATTACATGAAATTAAAATCAATGGTACATCATTTTGTAAAAGAAAAATCTAAAGTTAATGTGCCGGAAATTAGCCAACCAATTTTGTGCAATATAAGCAATAAACGTTGTTTAAAAGAACTTTAAAATAATCAACCCTAATTTAAAGTTTTGAAAGAAAACTTTGTGGAACTTTTAAATAAATGTTTTTGGAATATATATATATATATATATATATATATAGGTAGAAATATTTAAATAACTGATATTGTTACTTAATCACTGTCAAAAATTCTCAAACAACGAATGTCTGGATTTAGGAGTTATCCGGAGATAGGCACATTTCCCATAAATATTTTCTAAGCGCTTGTAACAATTAAACTAAGCTAGAATTGAAATTGGTATCATAATTGAATTAATTCATTGTTATTGTAAATTAAATTCTAAGCATAAACATTAGAAATCCCTTTTTTTCGATTCTATAAACTGCGAATCAAATTTATCTTTTCTTTATCTATGAATTATTTTTTTGTAATTTTTTTTCTACACAACCTAACAAACATGTTGTTAATAAAAGCGTTATAAAAATGTTGTATGAAACTTTTTTAAATAACAAGCATAATCTATATATTTTTCGGTATCCTTTATGAGCATTTCTTATGAAGATACCCACTTGGCCAATGACTGTGCGAAGGAATTAAAAGCTGTACCAACACCTGAAAATGCGAGTACGGGCGTGGGCACGGATTACTGCACTCTCGCCAAGCATAAAATGAACTCTTTCAGTCACAAAAGATTATAATCCATGTAAGGTTTTTTGTTTGTTTGAACTTCACAAGTATTTTTTTATCAGATGCAACTTTTAAAAAATTTTAGTTTCCACATGTACCTTTATTGCCCTAAATATAAAATACTTTTACTGAAAAGTTAATATTTTTATCACGCGTAGGATATTTAAAAAAAGTGAAAATCCTTTTATGCTTTATAAGAGAAAAAAGTAACGAAAAAATTGCAGAAAATGAATGAAATTCTGCCATGTAGCGAAAGAGGTCGTCATTTCATTTTTGCAATAAAGTCCGAGCTCTCTTTGTAAGTTAATTTATCGTCGTGATTTGTACTGCATATCGAGTTATAGATACAGCAAATCACAACGATGCTGTACATTGTCTCTTTCTTTTTTAAAACTAATTTAAGCAATTTTTATACAAAGGAAATACGCTTTTTGAATTAATTAAAAATAATGAAAGTAGCATAAAAATTGCATCAAGGGAATAGAGTTACCTGGAAGGCCAATATTGAACTTTATTTTAAAAATTTCTCAAAGCTAAACTAATTATTTATCAAGTAAAACTTTGATAGTTTTTTTTCTTAAAAAGTTAATAGAAATAGAATGCACCTTTTTCGCAATATATTTTCTGTTTTAATAGATAAAAGATGCAATATTACGAAGTTTCTCTTTGCCTTGTGTATGTTAATATTTCTTTGTGTAATTAAACTACGTATTTTTAAGAATTTAACATTAACTGGTGTTACAAAATCAGAAATTCAATAGACATTATTAACAAAAGTAAAATTCCATGACTTTTCTTAACAATAGTAAAATTCATATTAGCGTGCGAAAACTAATTTTAATAAAAATGAACCTCGTTCAACTGTGAGAGTGAGCAATACGCGCACACGCCAACCACTCTGTGTGTGCGTAAAAGAGACTCACGCGACGCCTACGGAACCCACGCGTGCCGTTCCTCCCTGGCGCTCCCTAAGGGAAGAAACAAGCGTTCAGATTACACCTCTACATGTCGTTCTTGCCGATTTCACAAGCCCTTCAATCCTCACCCTTCTATATTGACTTTGCATTATTCAACCATTACACAGCTCGTTTGTACGACAAAGTCATGGTTAATAATACAAAGGAAACGCGTCGATATTGAAATTAAACTTGTTAATTGTATACAAATATAAGTTTACATAGTAAATAAAAATAATTTATCTTTTACAACAAGACTAGATTTTATTATTCATTCTATTTCATAGACGGGTTTCCTTAAGCAATTTTGGCAGACGACAAACTACAAGTTTTTTAAACGTTAAATTAACGTTCTCACTGGTATTCCTGGAAGTCCTGGTAATCCTGGTGCACCATAATTTCCTTGATCGCCCTAAAGAATAATTCAGTTTGCTAACGTGCTTATAATAATGTTTGGTTTATATATAGAGAGACCTTATTAAGGCACCATTTGTGAGTGTTTTACAAAGGAATATAAAAATAAATTGTAGAACACCTAAAATATTAATATATATTATGCAAATTTTGCTTAAGTTGACTTATTTAGTTTATTATTGATGAATTTTATGATTTTCGTTTACTAGTGTCACAATGCAAGTATGTCAACAAGATTTGTTTTTGATCTTGAAAAACAAACCCTGATTTAGAATGTATAATATGGATAACCTAATTCTAAAAAACACGGTCTAGGTCTTTAGATGAAAACATTTTTCAAAAGATCTTCACCGAAATTTACAGCAAAATCTCAAAATGTAAATGTTTTTGTGAAATATTCAATATGAAGCTATTGCATGAACAAGTGAATTTACACAATATGATAGGAACATTCACAGTGTTTGCACATTGCACATTCACTATGGATGCAGATCACCCGTCTCGATAAACCTGCACGATCTCTATTTCCCCGTCTCCACATATACTTTAACACAGTCTCCCTTTAAATTTTCTCACCGATTAAGATTTATCTAATTAACACAAATATATAACTATTTCCTCCGTATTCCAAACCTGTCCCCATAATTATTGCCCGATTGTTGTTTAACGTTAAAATTTAAAGCGAGCCTGTATAGAACCGTAAGTGAAGACAGGGATGCCGAGGACATATACCCACATATCATCCCCCAATCCCGAAAACAAGAGTACATATAACATGATAACGAGATTCGCGAATGCATTACCTTGATGCCGGCTGCTCCGGGCGGTCCCTGGGGCCCGGTGGGTCCCACCGGGCCCGGCGCGCCCTTCTCGCCCGCTGGTCCGACTTCACCCGGCGGGCCCTGCCTGCCGTCGTGGCCTGCCGTGCCCTCGACTCCAGCTGGACCTGGTGGCCCAGGCGGTCCTGGCTCGCCCTGCTCTCCCTGTGTGCACACGCGCGGCAAGTGTCAGTCTCGGGGTTGACGATTGCTGGCCGACAAGAGGATATTATATACGAGGAAGAGAGAGAAAGAGAGAGGGCGAATAAGAGTGTTTTGGAGATTCCACGGAGGGCCCCTTTTAACGTGGGCTGGACTCAAGCGAGATGTGTTTTTACAGGTGATATGTAATGTGATTTTACTCTGACCGCTAAGTCTTGTAAGCTGAGGAGAATTAAGGTGTATACTTACCGATTTTTTTTATTGACTTTGGAATTTGGAAAAAGCTGTAGCGAAAGTAAATATTATAATTTCTAGTTATCAAAGTCAGGACGCCTTAGGGTATGTCTACAATCGTGTTCCGACGTGTACCGTGTATGTGTGCTGGCCAATCAATGTTGAGTTTCGCTAAAGAGCTTCATCCTAATTGGTCAGCACACTGCATGATATACGGCGGAACACGGCTGTGGATATACCCTTATTGGTCAATTCCTTATTGAAAGAAATTAGGTGACATGATTCATTATTACTGTTTGTACTTTGGAAGCATACTTGTTTTTCTATAAAAATATACAATATTTCAAATTAAAGTTCTCATAAAAAACTTCAATGTTATTTGATCATTTTTACTATAGGTAAATATGTTAATTTTTATAGAAAAGCGAGTATGTTTTCAATATTGAAACAGAAATAATAATTTTTGCTGTATTCAACTATTTTCAGTGTTGTAATTTGTTACTATTTAAATACATTACTTGTAAATTTACTGCAATGCAGTTATAATAAATAAATAAATGTTATCTTTACTTCGATTCAGCACAAAAGGTAGTGCTTTAAAACGCTACTGAAATGGTTTTAAGAATACATAGCAACAAATGTACAAAAGGCCGTGGAAAAACCAATAAAAAAGTATTCCAAAGAATAGGCTTCTGGTTTAGATCGCATCATGTAGGAGTTTTATGAGGCAATAAAATAGCCTTCTTAGAGAAAAAGGCTATTCTTGGCATTTATTAGAACAATAAATTAATTATTTTGAGAAAAAAGAGTTGAATGCTTCTTTCTTAATCCTGGTGTAAATGTACTTTATACGGATCTTTTTAAGCATTTATTTTATTATAAACACTTTTTATAAGAGGTTACAAAGAACAGTATTGAAACTATGAATACAGAAAGTAGAAATATAACTAAAGAGTTATCATTTTCTATGTATGAACTAAATTTTCTTAATTAACGAGGATAAAGAAAGAAGCCATTATATAGAATATTTGGTTAAATTTAATCTATAAATCATGCACATAAAATGAGAAATCAGACATTGTAAAATGTGAAAAGTATAAATATAAAGTATGTGTGATCATAAAATAAGTTAAGAATAAATAACCAAAAGTAATAAATAAATTAAAAATAAATAAAGAGGTTTAAGCAGGTTTCTACTAAACAAATATGATGACGTGCGAATTACCACACTTTAGAATGCACCCCTCTTATGTACGCAGCAAAGTCCTACAAAGCCACCCATGCATCTATTATATTCGTTCGGCTCGAGAGTCATCGTGGATTATAATGCGACGTTGTTTCAACGAGCCGTCAAACAAACTTGTTCACGCAGAATAAATACATTTAATACATTTGTAGAGTGTCTCAGAAATATTATACTTCAATAAGAAAATAATGTTAATTAATTCAGTACTAACATTTACTTCATAAGTCAATCAATTTCACGTTTACATTTATCACAAGTATAATGAAATTATATATTATTTTTATATGATTTTACATTATCGATATTCTACAAACACATATTATCATATCAAGCGCGTAAAGTATTGCATGCTGTACAAGACTAGTTTCTACCTTGCACTAATCACTATAAAACTTTAGTTCTAGACGCTTTCATGCAGGATACGGATTGATAAAGGGAATAAAGAATAAACCTGACCTAAACTGAATTTAAAATGATAAAATAAAGAAACAGGTTGCTTTTATGAACACGAATGAAAATTAAGGATCATTTACTTGAATTCTTTCAATAATTTAAAAAACACATTTAAAGAACAATATGGAAAATTCTTATTATAATTATTATATACATAAATTAAATCATTTAACGTTATTTTTACATTAAAAAATATGCAAAATATTTTAGGATAATATTTACGAGAGATATTTTGCCAAGAAGGTAACAATGAATCTTTGAATTAAATGAATCGGTGGGACCTGATGTACAAGCAAACTTACTTTGAGAGTTATGATCTGCTGCTTGGTGATATTATGTCCCATCGCCTGAAGTTCCTAGAAAGTAGGCCAACTACAGGTAAAAACTAAATCGCTACAAGAGAAATTAATATAACGAAAATGAACGTAACGGGGAGTCAACAAAAAATGGGAGATTGTTAGGAAATTGGGGAATTCTTTTGCCATCTTTGGGTTTTATCTGGGTATTGACATTTTCGCATCGTTTATGATTGTTTTTTACCTGCGACATGCCCATAGATATACCTAAGACTGTAATTCAAATAGTAAATGTAAATAAACTATTACTAATCCAAACCAAAACGACGAGCAGCTACGACGCGACTATTACTTTTCTATAATATTATTCACTAGATCTTATTCAATTTACTAATGTTTAAGACTTTAATTGGAATCAAATAATAGGTCGGTATTCGTAAGAATAATATTATAATTCAAGATAAATAATCTTATATTTAAATTTTCAACACCTTAATCAAGTTTCTATATTTAATATTCTTAGTGTTGTTTATAAGATTGCTTTTCTTACAACATAATATTATTGATTTCTTAAAAATTATCCTACTGTATAAGATTACTATAAGTTAGAAAATTTTGTCTAATAATATTAGTTATTTTAAAAATCATGCATATTACGATTCAAATAATTATTTCCACTACTGAACAAAGCATGCCTCGAACAAACATTTTTTCTGGAAATAAAACACTGTCGAATGTGTATCTTGTTAAATATCTTTTCAAAATGAAACACCAATACGATATTTCAAGGTTTATATCCGATTCGTAATTTATGTCATATAAAAATATGCTTAAAATATAAAATCAACAAAATACACTTTCGTCAGTCTATTTAGTCGCACCGTAGCACACTCAAAAACCACCAAAGAAAAAAAAGATAGAAAAAAAACAACGATATAACAATGCTACACCGAAAGCACCGCTATAGAAACAAAAAAAAATAATTAATCGCATCAACTAACTATAATAAGTAATAACAAGAGCGTCAGAACCATGTATATATAATAAACATACGTAGAGATATATAACTATTAGATCAATATCAAAAACCAAATTGAGAAAATGAAAAAAAAAATAAATAAAAACAGAAGAGAAAATAATGAGTAAACGAGCGGTTGTAGCCTCAGGAAGGGCCGATTACCTTCAGCGCGACGATTTCGGCATATCCGAGCGTCCCGCCGCGTAGCGTCGTCACCGACCTCTTTAACCCCAATCCCTGTGCATTGACCCGTAGGCGGGAAGATTTTGTTTATTGTTTTATTGTGTATATATGTGACAATGACAATTGACAATGAAATATATATCTGCGACGAGTATCGTGCTCTTACCAGTATACATCGACTAAACCTCGTCGTGTATTCAAACATACTATGTACTCTTTTTTTAGATATTATTTTCTTTGCTTTAAGTATCTCTATGAGATGCCATTTGTAAGAACGCGTCTGTAATTCATAAATTTTTCTAAATTGACAACTAAAATTCAGTTAATGAAAAAATTATCAAATTTATATCGAAGAAAATAGGATAAAATTAATGCCTTTTTCTTTGCTTTCGCACCGTTGTAGCTCGTTAAATCTCTATACCTGTAAATTATTCTGCAATTTTGGAATTTATAATTATGCAAAATTCAAATGAATTACAGATGCATTTATGAAATTTTATTTAAAGTACACATTAATTGAACGAAAATTTCCATTAATTGCACCGAAGGGGCTGCTTTTATACTACACATTCAGTAAGGCATTAAGCAAAACAGATAGATACATTTCACTACATCGATTATATTGGGATGTGTAACGTCTTTGTTGTCCCATAAATATTCAAAGGCCCTTCGATAGTCATCTTTTAAATTATTCAAATTTGTGTAACATCGCTGTTGATACGCTGCTGGCGAACAACAGTTGCCACAAAACACGACATTGCCTCCCTCTCTGCGGATTAATGTAATGGAAATTTTATTCATAGCGTATCGGAAAGAAGTGGTGGGAAGGGAGAGAGGAGTGAGATCGCGCGGTGCTGCGCAAGGCTCCGATGGAAAGCGCCTGTGTACGTATCCATTGTGCTAAAACGTAGCGAGCGCGTATAGAGCTTGAGACTTTGTAAATTTTCGTTTGCTTACAACAATTTCGAGCTTATACCGAGTTTTATGGCCGTCGTAAATTTTTCGCGTGTAGCTTAGCACCTTGTTTTCGCTTTTTTTGAAACTCGGAAAACGGCTATGTGGATTGAGAAAAATAAATGGTGGTGAACTTTGATCCTTTATGTAATACTAGTTTATGGATATTAGATACACTTATTTAAATTAACTACTGTTTGGTAAGTCGGAAATCTAAACTTTCTGTATACGTTTCAAGAAATAATCGATATATTGGAATAAAATGAACATAATAACATTAATAATCTTTTTTAACGCCAGGAACAATCTATGAAGTTATAATAATTGCTATAAGATAATAAGTGATCAAGTATGTATTGTTAAAAATGGTTTATTTTGATAAAAAGCAAGAAACATACATTCATTTTATTATTATAAGAAATTAAAAAAATACAAAATTACTCATAAATAAAATGTATACTATAATTTTAAAAACAAAGAAATATATTCATATGCCAAGAAAGTCAAAATGAAAATATCGTTCCATTGTTATACCGCAAGAACACAACTTCAAAATATCAATACGATACTACCAGACATTAATTTAGATTCACCGCGACTATCTTCTACATAAACTCGCTACGCTCGAATGAAGAATTAATAAACGCACAGCATGCTTATACGAGAGTCCCGAAAATCTCTCAGTTCATTCGTTTTCCAGCGCCTTGCGAGCACACGCAGACGCGCGCGTTCAATCAAGCGAGACACGTGCGCTTGCACGAGGGGTTGAAGAGGACACTTTGATTTTACATGTATAATACACACAGCTACCGACGGAAGCTGTTGACAATGAGAGAAGAAATGACGCCGCGAAGCGCAACAATGGGGAGGGTAAACAACACCGAGCGCGGTTTTTGATTTATGAGATACTATTGTAATAGATACCTTTACTGCAGAGAAAACGTCGAATCCGGGACTTCCGAGCTCTCCCTTTTGTCCTTTGTCTCCTGCCCGACCCTGCGACAAAATGAATTTCCCATTAAAGTCTTCGGTTACTCTGTGATTGTTTAGTATGTGTATGCGTGTGTGTGTGTGTGTGCGTATGAATCCTTCTCTTTTTCGCTGTGTATGAATTTTTAGCACTTTTTTGTAAGGAGGTGTTATTAATGATTCTCTGTGATATCGTTTTGCGTATAAGGTTACTCTGATGATTTTATGATTAATGAATACAGCTCTTTTATTTTAACAATTTAAACAATAAACATCAACTAGTAATATTAGAAAAATATATATGTAATAAACAATTCAATTTTGAAAATTAATTATAACAATTATTTTTTTATTACTTAATATTATTATAAAGATATAAATTATGTTTTTGCAGAATTAGAATAGACATTGTTTATGAACTATTGATGTGCTTATTTGAAATTTGAAGTGTTCATCAATATCTTTTGGATAAATAAGCAAAATGATGAAAATTATTAAGCAATTTGTAATATTTACTAAAAGGTTATTGACTATTTTAATTATCAAGTAAATAATATACTATCTACTACGGTATTATTATAAACTTTAATAAACAAAACAAAAAAATATAAAGAAAAATCTGTGATGTTTCATTTGAAAACTTTTCCTCGTTCATGCACGTCCGTGTCAATATTGGTTTTAGTGGTGCAGTATCTTTTTCGAAGTCGAGACATTTTTCTCCAAACGATTGGCAAGACGTCGAACGCAGTCGTCCGATATCGCATGCTTTGCCCATGGATGTTTTAGCTTTTTCTACCATATCCTGTACATACACACTTTGCAGCGACTCATCGCTTGGTGCGATGACGAAAATATACGATGAAAAATCTATTTGAACTTGAAAAATGTCAGTACCGATACTTAAACGTAAAGGCCGACGAAGAGCCTTTTCAGTTTTCGAAATTATTTACTCTATTCGGAAACCCATTACTTGGCGCAAAAGCAAGTCACAGAACTGCCTGGTTTCTTCTAGCTTATTTTGTGAGACCGGTTTTTACAATATTTTTTAAAGTTATTAACTTTTTTGATAAATGAGAGCTTGGTAATTACGTTTGGCTTTTAATTAGAATGGAAAAATTAATTAAAAGCTAGCTAATTAGCCTGTCAACCCATATATATTAATAACAAAAAGTTTAAAATTTAATTTTTTATCTTTATAAAGTATTGACTTTGCAGATATAATAGAATATTTAACTTTTTCACTTATTAACATTACTATAAAATTGCTTTTTTTCTGATTGATAGCGGTAGTACTTTGCCGATGTTCGAGTCTATTAAGTTTATTCATAAGTTTGGGAATTAATTAATGTGTGAATATCGTTGTTTAATATTTTACGGTAGAATATACGCATTAGTTTATTTCTATGAAATTTTAGTGCTGTATGAATCTGCGGTAAACTTCACTATATATTGCTTTTATTAAAAAAATATATAACTTTGTTCGTACTTACCGGGTCACCTTTCGGTCCATCCATGCCGATGGGGCCCTGAAACGAGTAAAATCTTAATACGAGCTCGGTTACTTAGAATTTCGAGCGATTGATAGGAAAGTCGGAAAAATGAAAATTTTATATTTCAAATGTAGGTTTTAAAAAAATAGGTAAAAAATAAAATAGAAAACGTTCGTGTGTGCTGACGAACGTGAAACCAAATTGAAATAAGAAAAGAAACCCATAAATGATTATATAATAACCCAATGTGTAAATGCTTCCAAATACGAGTATTTGCACTACGACTAATGCTTAATTCTGGTTAATACACTACTGTTACTACTGTAGCATGACAAATTATGTTCGTACTTGTCGATTCAAATGAAGAATTTAAATTATTCAGGAAGTATCATTGAAAAATAAATACTTGTTTCAAGGATCGATATCAGTATGAACACAAATATTAGTATACCTTTATTCTATGAATTATTTCGATGTTACGATACAAGCACAGAAAAATTGCGATAATCTCGAGTTAAAACCCTCATGAGTTAGCGTGTTGGCAATGCAAGACATATACAATCACACACTATAAAAATTTGAGAAATGATCCTGCGGTATAATCCCACGTGCGAGCCCATCACCATATGTATTTTGCTGCAACAGAATGTTATGTCATAATTTGTGAATGCGCAGAGGCGCGGAATATCGTTTCGGGATGTATATTGCTGGAGTGCGCGCAGTTGGTGAAAAGGCGAGGACGACACGTAACACGGAGAGAATATCGCTACATTGCCGTTTGACTTGTTGCCTTTAATGATTTACAGCGTGTGAAAGTGTGTTTCTTCGATAACGGAAAATGTAGTAAAAAGTTGTTTTTATTATTTATGATTTATCTATTTGTTACGTCGTAAAGTTTTCTTTAAGGGTTTATTTCATTTTTAATATTTGAATTTTGAGAAATTTAAGTGAGTAAACATATTTTAAATAAATAGTTAAAATTAATTTTTATTGTTAAATTTATTTAAGATACTGGACAAAATTAACTACGCATAATAAATTGTTATTATTTCGCATCGAATATCTTTCATTATTCAAATTTATTTCCGTTTTAATATACACATTAAATAAATAATATTTCAAAACTCATACTTGTTTTTAAATAATACTTGTTCTATCTTAAAATCATTCATGCCTATCATATTTGGAAAGTTTTCCCCTAATACAGTAACGTAAACTGTTACGTCAAAATATCGACACATCGAGTCCGATACAAATCCAGCAAATCTACTTCGAACAAGAGATTAGAAAAATTGCCACACACCACTGGCTCACCGCATCCTATCAAACCACCATCCAACAAAAAGCTCCGTCACATTCGAACCCCGTCACGCGCCAACCGCACCTCTCCCGAAGCAGCAGCCAAAAATCCGCGCTCCCCGTGCCACCCCATTCCAAAAATCGACAGCGCTGCAACTTCCCACCACTCCGCGCGATCCAGCCAACGATCGGGCGCAATTGCTGCCAAAAATGTTAATCAGTCGTCGTATCGGTGCTCGCCGAGTCACGCCGAGCGAGAGGACGCGTACAAGCGCGAGCGATAGCGTATAGCCAGGTAATAGCGGACTCGGGATTTAACTCGCGCGCTTGCGCAACAACATCGGACCTGTCGAGCCTGCCTGCGCGCTCGGCGGCAAATTTACGATTATGGGACAGGGGCGGCCGGCGCCGCCGGTAATCCTCTGCTAATACGGCGACGGGCCCGCGCGCCCCGCTTAAGAGTATTAATCAGGATTCCAGATCAGCGCCGATGAGGATCAGCGAGCTGCGGCGCAATTCGCCCGGAGAGGACGGGGAAATTTGACGAGCGAGCCGACCAAGCATGTGCGTAGGTATGCAAACTCGCGGAGGCCGGCGGCTCTTTGTGCGCGCGATTCTATCTTGCTTTTCGGTTTGGTGTAAAATTCACGGGGTTGCCTTTTGCTTTTTTGGGGGGTTTTGGGAGGGTTTGATTTATTTATCAGTGCGTTGTGGGTAAACTTCACGGCATTATTACGGAGATATTTTAGACGGTGACGAAAAGCTTCATTTATCAAAAATTGTTATGATACTGTAAATATTGTAGATTATAAGAAAACAAGAAATTAACTTTTTCACTTTCATTAATAAATAATTATGAATAATACTTTCAAATAACATTATATTACTACTTTCGTAGAGTCTGTATTTGTATCTATAAAATAATGTCTGACCAAATCCAATTTCTTCTACTTGGATTCTTTTATTCTTAAGTTATAAGGAATTCTTATTTGTAAGTTAATAAAGTTTATACAAAAATTATGAATTTATGCTATAGTATTTTTAGAGAATTCGACTATGATTAAAATATTATAAATGTTTGAATATTAAATAATATTGTCTCGTCGTTGAGATTCTACAAATATTCATTATTATCTTTATGTTACTTTTAGACCTTTATGCAATACTTATATTGAAAAATCAACGATTTTTTACTCGTTTATTAATTAAAAATCTCGTCAGCGAGTGGGTTAAAAAATCATATTCATTATAAGTAGGAACTATGGTATAACGGAAATATCTCCATGATGCGCTCTGCAGTTTTCAGTTTAGCCTGTCCTTGTCTAGAGTGCATTTACCCGTTGGTTGCTTCCCTCCCCCTCCCCTCACTTTAAATCCCCCACTTTATCAGTCCCGTCGAGACATGCATGCACTCCACCCCACCCCTCGTAGAATAGCGTTGCGCCAAATCGCGGACCAGACAAGCGATTAGCTGCTGGGCCGCGCGGCGCGTTTTATCGGATGCAGACGCGAGCCCCGCAGCAACGCGTATACGATTCTCTCTCTCTCTCTCTCTCTCTCTCTCTCTCTCTCTCTATCACACACACACGCGCGACTGTCGCGCTCTATTTTGAAACTGCAGTACAGTGCGTCGGATTCATTTCGGTGATTAAGAATTTACGCGAGCTGCACGCGCGTACACGGGGCCGATCGCGTTCGTTTATTTGATTTTCATAGCTGTTTGCGCGCTCGTGCGATATTTGCCGGATATCGCGTGCTCTGCTGTTTGTTGTTTTTATATTAACGGCGTGTAAAACGAGTATTCGATTTACTTTTGCATGATCACTGACTTTTCGGAGGATATCGCCGGCGTAAGCGAGATTTGTCAATATTAATTTTCGATTTTACCCTTGGCAAAATACGATTACTCGACCGTTCACTAGTTAGTTTATGCTGCATACGTCGATTTTTAACGAGTAGTGTAGTTTTAACGAATTTGTTGATCAACATCAAACATTGTTTTTACATGTATTTACTACATTATGCTTGATTTTAATAAATCATTTATTTACGGTAATTGAGATTAAGTTTAAAAAATGTATATTTATAGGTTTATACAATTTAGATTTATAATTGATATATGTACAAAATAATTATATGAATGTATATCATAAGTAGATCAAAGCGTTCTATAATTCAAAATTGTATATATGTATGTGTCAGACCATTATTAAAATTTGGCTAATCTTATGTATCGTTTGCGATGAGAGTGCAGAGTAGTATTAGCACCACAAAGAGTAAGCGGCTTTAGTGCATAAATGTTTGAACTATTTTGTAATATACCTTCATTGTATAATTTTAGCAGTAATTTTATACTAAACCGGATATTACAATTAATTTAAATCGTTAAACCAACTACGTAGATTTAATCTCCTTATAGATAAAGTAATTATTATTTAAAGGATCACATACTATTTAGAATTAAACATTAAAATTATGCCAAATCTACAGTGAAATCGTTATATTATTTAAAATATTTGTTAAATTATCACATTATTTATAATTGTGTTTTTAAAGTATGTAAGCATTAATGAAAGTATATAATTTACAGATCACCCAAATTTAACACTTGTAAGCATCATTCAATGACTGCTCTTCAAAAGCTAAAATTATTTAACGTAAAGTATTTTAAGTATTTTCCCCCTATTAATTTGGAATGTGTCGTAGTTCTTCTACAAAATTTTACTTACTATCACAACTAAATCATAATTTTTTATAAAATTGTTTCTATAAAATATTCTTTTTTACCTATTTGTATTAGATTTTTAAAAATTATTTATACATTTTTGAATACTTATTAAGTTAAAAATGAGAAAGCATTGATACCCCTATTTGATTGACTAAGGACGGTAAGTGTTATAGATGAAGCATGCCAAATTTCGAGTTAATCCGATGAAAATTACTTGAGATATTTATACGATAAGTGATTTTAGCATTCGACGAGGAATTCCTTAATGATGGTTATTAAATCTCAGACTGAACTGTCTTATAGTCTACTTTTTCCAACGGTTATATATTACAAATAAATTAATTGATTTAATTAGTCTTTATAAATAGTAAACAATTTTACAGCTGATTAAAAAAAAATTTTATTTTATACGGACATATATATATATATATATATATATATATATATATATATGTAACTCCTTAATTAAACTATGAAAACAAATGTATCATTCTTCCTATATTCCTATAAATCAATTCTCCGGACATAACCAGCAAAGTGTCACGCGTCCGTGTAGCCCGCACTCCCGATAAATCAGGAAATTAGACGTTTCCTCCGTCGCGTCCCGAAAACAAATGGATTTCTTATCAGCGCGAGTGCCAAAATATCCGGGCTCTATAAGCGAGTGCATCCGCGCAACGTTCCCGAATTTATAACGTCGGAACTGCGAACGCAGCGCAGCGGTGTAGAGCGTCGGCTCGCTGCAGTTCGCGGATGCGCGCCGTCTCGAAAGTTTTTCCCGACCGCGAGTCGATACGATGACAAGTCGCGCATTTTGTCGTCCTCATCCTCGTGCAGGAACACTTTCGCGCGCCACGAGGAGTTACGACGTCTGTGCGTCGACTCCGCGCGCGCGAGCTTGGAGAGCGAGGGAAAAAAGGGGGGATGAGCGAGTGAATTCACTATACGTGGCGGATGTAGGCGAGAGGAAGACATAGAGCGAGTAAAATATGGATACCAGAGACCGAGAAACCCCGCGACACCGGATGTATAAAGTGCGGGACATACTGAGAAAAGAAATGTACTGTACGTGCGATCTAATTTGATCGTATTTTTACGAGTTCCTTTATATGATTGCTATTCTTGTATATATATGCATCTACACGTATTGTTGTACGTGTATTATTTGCACGTATTTACAGAAGGTTATGTCATGGTCTCTACTATGTAATGTTTCGTAACCATTGAACGATGGACAATCAAGCTTTATCTTGTCTTATATAAAAGTTGTAATTATATCCCATATTTCTTACTTACAGAAGAGAAAAAAGAGAATTTTGAGAATTATGTACAAGGTATTGACAGCAAGCAAACGTTATTGCTTTACCTCAACTTGTCTTATTAATATGTTTTGCCACACTGGCGTTTTTATACTTAAGGAATGAACATAATATATGACCAGGATTGTTTGACAAAATATTGCAATGTACAAACATCTTAACTTATTTAATTTACAATTTTCATATTACAGGCGTTAAACGTATTATTACGTATAAAAGCTGTAAATCCGTTATAGAAAAATAATTAAAATGACGAATTTTATCTTTGTTCCTACAATAATTCAACATATAACTGTTCAAAATCAGTGTTTCATTTTCTCAGTATGCTCGAATGTAATAATATACATGGAGAGAATCGAACACCACGGAGTGATGTCTTGCGCATTTCTGGTTACGTTAGCGATGCAAATTGTCAAATTTTCGAAAATTGCATTAACGTCCGCGCATCACTGAGTAATGTGCAGGACATTACTGGTGCATGCAAGGACATTAATGAGTAATGTGTGTTGCGAAAATTTGACAGTTTTCATGTCCAACATAACCAGTAATGCGCGCGACATCACTCAGTGATGTTTGATTCTCTCCGTGTGAGAAGAGCCCCTCGCGCGAAAGATAAAGGCATTTGACGAGGATGTGTGTAGAGATTTAGGCGTGGCGAAAATTGGTCATACAGTGAGGAAAATTCGTGAAATTAACGAACCGGGAACCCAGGATAGCCACGAAGTCCGCTGTGTCCCTGCAACAAACCAACGTACCAATTGTGACACAGAACGTTAATTTTTCTGTTACAGTACGATATTGATATTCAAGAAGGATTATGATTGAAAATGTTTTTGTTTTATTGGTGTTAATAATTTTAATTCACGGAAGTTATTTTGAGCTGTCTCCGACATTTTTAAACACAATAATATTATACTATTACAATGAAATTATTTATAATTAAGTGATTATAAGCTTTTTAAATTACTATATAGTTATTTTTATAACTTTTCTTATTCATTTTCGAAAAGCTGCGTAATGTTTATATTCACGAAAATTCTAAGCTGTACATTCAATGAAGATATAGCCTTTGCGAATATACTTACAGATAGGTTGTAATAATATTCTTTTAAATCTACAAACTTAATATTATCGTTACTGAAGATTTTATCTAGTTTTACCGTGCCTCTGAAAACTCATTGACCTTTTCGCGAAAAATCTGCATTTTTTCAGCGTTACGTGCACGAGATTATCTAGTAATGCGCGGCTTCAGTCTAATCCGTGAACTCTTACTTCTTCATTAAATTTTTAACGAGCTTCCCTTGGCAATTTCATTACATTTTTATTTTTCAAGGAATGTCTCTGAATTCACGAGTAATACCAAGAAGCCAAGTTTTGTCATCTGCAATTTCTCGCAAACAATAATTACTACATTGGATTATCACTTGAAATAAAAGATGTCTCGTTCGAGCGGAGAAATTCATTAAGAAGAAAGATTAAGATTCGATTAATTTCCTAATACCACTACCAATGTCACGCAGTGGCGAGATAGCGCGCGGATTTATGATTAATTAATAATTTCCGCGCGCAGCGAGATATCGAGTCAAAGGTCTCTCGGCAGCGGCAGCACTTTGGGGGGTTCTCGCTCACGTCTACACAGCAGCATCGCTATTTAATTGATAACTGGCTGCAAGGGGATATCTCTACCTCGCTTTCTCGATTTTTCTTTCAAAGACGTTGTACTCGTTATTATTCGCTTTGATGATATTTATTTTTATTATAAAACTATTAATTTATAGAGCGCGTCAATATTAAATTAACGTTAATAAGAATTTGTTTCGATTGTATTTGTATAATAAACATTATTTTTTTATAAGTTGAAAACAAAATATTGGATTATTATTACTTTTACAGATTAAAATAAATGTTATGAGATGCCTTAACGTTAATGGTTTTGATTTTATTGTTCATGATTTTCATCCGAAGTGAATTTATTATTCATTAACTGCGAAATAAGTCGCTTACTTTTTCCAGAACGTTTTCATTATTTTGTTTCTAGTTTTAATATTTAAATAGTTAAATAGGCTATTTAAAGTTTTCAAAAATTTATGTTTTTATTTACTATAACGTTTATTTTCGCTTTAAAGCAATTCTATCAATAAATGATTCAGTTTGACTAATTTCATCTAGTTTCTTTTAAAATTCAGTTATCCTTACCGTTGATCCGACATCGCCATTCTCGCCTTTACGTCCCTGAAATTCCATCAAGAATTAAAATACTATCCTTTTAGACATTTAAAAGCACTAAACCCTTTACTTTTCCCAGTTTTGCTTGCACTGCCAATATTTGTAATCAAACTTCGTCTTATTTGGAAGCAAATCCCAACCTTTAGGGCAGAAGGAAAAGATCACGTAAATCATAGTACAATAAAAAATATGGTGAGGAAAGAAAGCCAGAAATAAAAGGAAAAATCAAAAAATAATATACCGGAAAACCATTCATGCCTGGCGTACCGGCCACACCCTGAAATAAGTGTTATTAAAAATTAAAACATATGGTTAGATACTACACTATGGCATGCTGTATTTTTTGCTTTCTTAATTTTGTATTTCATACAAATGGTATTTGCATTATTTATTGTTCATTAAGTGCTATACAATTTAAATTTGTAGTTTTTAAGACTCTCTTTTTAAACATTTAAGAGTCCAAAACAGAAGAAAATAATAAACTTTAATATATATATATATATATATATATATATATATATATATATATATATATATATATATATATATATATATATATATATATATATATATATATATATATATATATATATATATATATATATATATATATATATATATAATTATACATACAAGTCGTTAACATTTACAATTAAATATATTCGTAATTAAAATTCAGAATTACTTAAACTATTGTACTACTTTGTTGTACCTTGTTCAACCGTATTTAGATACACGTCGAAAATTCGTCGTACTAATTGTCATTCTACGAAACGCTTGTGCTTTGTATGTATTTTAACTGACACACTGTAGTAAAAGCTCGATTCATTAACGCAAAGCCCGCAATACTCTGGTTTAATTTGAATGCTAGAAATACGAAAAGTAGTAAAATAAATATGATTAGTCAAAAACTTTTACTATGAGTTGTATTTTTTTATTATGAATTCGATTTACATTTAAATTTGTATTCTTGTTATTGTTATTAAATTTTAATACTTATTAACTCTCAGATACTTATTACAAAAGCTGAATTAGAATTAGGAGCAAGGTAAATTTGCACAATTTTGCGTTTAAGATGCCATAACTACTTCCAATGTTATTATGTTAATTATTCTACACTATCATGCAAATATATTAAACTATCTAAATGTTTAATCTAAAACTAAATTATCATTTGAAAGTATTGATAAATTACCAGATAGATATCGTATAGAAATATACGTTATTGTAACAATCGCTTATTCGTTTTATATTATTTATGTAGTTAAAATATATCAATACCTTCATATGGCTATAAACTAATATAAAATATAGTATATTATAACTTATACACATTATACTTATCATTAAACTACGTAAAGTGACAATATTCTCGATTGTCCCAAATCATGATAAATTACGTACAGCTGTAATTATTACAGTGGGCGATAAAGCAACGTCAACGTCGATTGATATCGCCGGAGAGCTTGCACTCTTATCGCCACACATATTTTCTACTCAAGCGTCAAAGCCCGTATATATACGCGTGTATACATACGCGCTAAGAAGGTTTATAAACACGAGCTATAAGAGGATAACTCGCAGATGAGAACTCACCGGTCCACCTGGATTGCCGGGGTCGCCCTTTTTGCCCTTTTTACCGCGTTTCCCCGCTGGTCCGGGACTGCCTGGTGGACCTGCAACATTATCAAGTCAGGGTATGTTAGAATACGAGCAAATTTAAGTAAGTCATATTTGGTAAATATAATTATTATTTCAAATATTTCATATGAATAATCAGGATTTTTGCACAAATTTATCATTTTTTTTGTTATAGACATTTTTCGTAAGTATAATTGAAAGACCTGAGAATATCCTGAAGTGCAGTTCCCTAATTTATAAAAGCAATCAAGTAAAATACTTGATAAATGACATTTTTAATTTTATAAAATTTTTATAGAGCCATTGAACATAAAATGTAAAAATCTTAAAAGAAAGTTTTCAACGAATTTCTATATTGAAAAGAAGACATGTAAGTGAAAAATGTTACAGTTTCCACTCGATACTTTACGTTTTATGTTACGAATGGATGGGTAAATAGATGATGCTAAGGGATGGAACCGTTTGCAAAGACATCTGTGCTAAGGTACTGCAACGAACGTTGAAGTACTTTTCGTCAATAAAGCACCATTTTTCCTCTCGGAAAAAGTTTGCTTTCTGGGTTGTGGAAGAATATGACAGAGTTCATTTTTAGAATAATATTATATTTTTAAAATATATAAATAAGTACACTCCCTGGTAGAAAATTATCTAGTTTTATCGAGGCCCTCGATTATTCCCATGGTAAACTAGATAGATCTACATAGTTCTAGATTAATTTTCCACCAGGGCTATAATGAAGTATTATATATGCATAATATGCACATATAAAATTTTACGAATATTCATAATAGTATTTCTCAAGAATTGTATTTTCAATGTTCTATACTAAAACACTGTACATTTTACACATCATATCTTAAATTCTTAAATTAAGTAATTAATTTATTATGTATTTAGTACTGTATTTCAGTAGTATCACTCAGAATTTAAATTTCAACAAACAAGAATACAAATGTTAATCCTAATTAATCGCACTCGACAAAATAACACGTGCGTGTACCTTTATCGCGCACGCCCCCACGATACGCTTCACTTTATCGCGTCCATCGGACTTTGCCATCAGCCAGTCTAGCATCAGCTGAGTATTTAGCTGATCTCTTAATTTACGCTATTTTATCAGTCGCAGAACGCGGACGGCCGTGCGACGTGGCAAATGTAAAGAGAAGCGAATACGCAAGTAGGGGCCAATATTGCGCGCGGATAATGCCACTCCTCGAGTGGGGTAATTAAATGGAGTAGCTGATTTATTTGCTGAGCGGTGCGAGAGAAACGCGAGGAATATGCGGAGAATGCCGTTGGCCGCACCGTTGTTTCTGTTGCTCTTCGCTTCTCGGCCGCGCGGTACAGCGCTTATGCCCATTATCTACTTCTTATTCTAATCCTCGGGATCTTTACGGTCTATTTCTGCGCGCCGCGGCATCTGCAGCCTGCTGTTTTTCTGCGAGTGTCTTTATTTCGCTGGTCTCTTTTACGAGAATCCGGTATCTTTATCTTTGGTGCTCTTGTCTTTATGTTGAAATATTCTCACTTTTAAGGAAAATTGATGATTAAAGATACCAAACTTTTGTAGTCGGATGCGACAGTATGATGTACTTACTCACTTCATGAATGATGGTAACTTCCATTCTTACAAAATAAGTACATTTATATAGTTTGAAATATTATTTAAACGCCTTAAAAAATCATTCTTATAAAAAGATTTTTAAAGTAATAATTTATTTTACATTAATTCGGTATCAAACTTATTGTAAAATTTCTAATCACAGAGCTTATATATATATTTTTATTACTACTATTCACATAATTGTATTTAATTCTGTTAAGATTTAAGTCTATAAGATATAAATTGCCAACACTCCACACAAATGTACGGTGTATCCAACTTTTAATTGTTGAATTTGTTATATCAAATTGCATCAACATTTTCGCCAAATCTCGGTACATCGTTTTTCTGCTCTTTCTGGACTCTCCCTTTTTTCGTCCCCTTGCTAGCTTTTCGGTTTTACGACGGTAAAAGGCCAGGCGCGCGCACACAACACAGAGAACTGCCTGTCTCTAAAGCTGTTCGCACCAGGCACACGCTATATATATGCGTACAGTGTAAAACGACCCCGACAGGATAAAATCAGGTACAGCGCGCATTGTACAGCGCAGAGCGAGTAGGGGATGCGTCTCGAATTTATACTTCGTCGTTGAGTTCGGGAATTTGGCGCCCTTCGGTGTAAAAGCGTGGAAATTTTCTAAGGCTGCTAAGTTTCTAAAGAAATTGGTTGCTCCATTACATAATTTTTGTTTATTTTATTTTTCAGAAAACTGGTTATGTTTGTACACTTTTAGTTTTTATCTTTCATTTGTTCATTTATTTTCATCGTATAAAAAATATAAATTGTATTAATCAATAATAAATATTTATTATACGTCATAATAATCGATTAATTCATGCCCCTTTTTAAAGCAAAAATTTTCCTCATTAATATACATACTCACAATATTTGTATACATGTACTCATCCTGTCCAAGTTGTTAATTGTTTGCAGAAGCAATTAATCCTCAATAAAAATGATATCTGAAGAGTAATTAAACGGTATCAAGAAGTTTTCTTAATCGCTTTCGTTATCAGTGTACGCCAGGCAAGTAAATTCGATAATGATAAACGCTCCTTAATCGCAGTAGCTTGTCGCGTCGAGCGCGGAGTAAAGAGGCAAAAGACTGGGGGAGAAAAAAGGTTCGTCATTAAAGAGAGGGCTCGGAATTTTTTGTTCGGCACTCGCGCGTCGCCCGACGCTTGAAAACGTTAAAAGCGAACGCAAACTTCATTAACTTCCATTCTCATTTTCTGGCCTTTTCCTCTCTCGCGCTCTGCGCCGCCCCTCTCTCCCGATCTTTTATTTTCTCTCCTACACTCACGCTCTGTCTCTCCCATCTGCGCTTTTCTCTTTCGCTCTTTTATTTTCTTTATCCATATACTCTACCACTTTTGTACTCCTTTATTACTTGTTTTTGTCTGCTTATATTTCTCATTTACTGTCTCCATTTCTATGGTTCTCGAAATGCAATTGCACTAAACATTTTCTGGCACTTCATGTATGTCCTAATTTTCGACAGGTTTGCGAAATACGAATAATTATATATTATTCTTTATTGATTCAATAAATTTTTTGCTTTTGGTTGTACCATAGCGTAACGTATTATTTGTTATTACCAATAATGTAAAGGAACCTAAGATTGTCAAAGATCTCAAATTCTATTGTGCACGAGTTCTTGAATGTTCAGGAGCCATCCGCACTCCACTCTCCGCTATTGAATTATTGATAACGCATTTGCAAAATGATTTCATTTGATTTTATTTAAAAAAAATATAATTCAATTATTATATCTATAAAAATCATAAATGAATCATTAACAAATGTTCTGTTTTAAAATATTAATATAATGAATGATTTTAATAAAGATACTTTCATCAGTATTACATCTTGGACGCAAATAAATTCAGCTCCATTCCATTCAATTATCTTTTTCTCTCTGCATCCTTTCATCTACCTCCAAAGTACTATAAAGAATTCCGATAAAGAGTGACAGAGATTTCGGACAGGGTAGGGTGGCGGAACTTTTGCTTTCGTCGCAATTTATCTGGGCGAGTAGAGTTTATCGTAGCGAGGATGAGAGAATCGATCTGCATAGGCAAGTGTATCCTGCGGGCGTTTTTGCGACTATTCAAATATCGGATTCGATCAAAATGGAAGCTTGGAAATGGGTGACGAAACCTTTCAATCCTTTCATTCTCTGAATACTTTTCAGCTCCAAGAAATTCACTTTCTATACTTGATTGTAAATTCGCGTTGATATAATTATAATACTTTAAACATTGTTGAAAGAAATAAATGACATTATTCGGCTTTGTATAGAATTTATTAATACGAGTAGAAGCAGATAATTTATCTGATAAATTTCCAACGTAATCTGTTGAGTAAGTAATGATTAAAAAATATTCACTTTTAACCTTTTTTTAAATGAGCAAGTCAACTACTATACGAATAAAATGTTTATCTCCATAACTTAACATAAGTATCTTATGATGGATCAGTTATTTTGACGAATTATTGACAAGAATCATGAAACTATTTAATCATCCAGCACTTTTTGTTAAAACTTTGAAACAAAAGAGAAAAGAAAAAAGAAAAAAATATTGCATTTCCCCTAAAAACTTTCTTTACTAAAATTCAAACTGCATTGAATTTCAATAGCTTTAAAAAAAGGTACTTTTATGCCGA
The DNA here is from genome assembly GCA_949152435.1 of Gastracanthus pulcherrimus. Lineage (NCBI taxonomy): Eukaryota > Metazoa > Arthropoda > Insecta > Hymenoptera > Pteromalidae > Gastracanthus > Gastracanthus pulcherrimus. Next base: position 135,983,293 of record OX424576.1, on the reverse strand, counting down.
TAAATCAAACTAGCTTACCAAGGCGTAAATTCTTCATAGAAAAATTCAAATAATCATACTTTCCAATCAGCTCTTTTTAACATCGACGCTCGTAATCCGCGATTCAACCTCTCGGGAAAATGTTTTAATTAAAGCAACTCGCCGCAAAACAAAATTACCAGAAGTTGACGAAAAAAAAGTAAACACTTGGACTTCAAGAGAAGTCGATCTTTATCTTTCGAAGATACATAGATCTCATTTTCTCGATCTAATCGAAATAAGCTCTCGCGCGAACGTTGACTTGTGACTCGGCATTTATCCTCATTTTATCCTCTGTCTGTTGGTGAGTGCGCACAGTTCAAAATTTTGTAGCAACCGTACCTCGATCCGTACGATGTTCCAATGTCCCATATAATTTAGAATTTTTACGCGGATCTCAAAATTTATTTTCAAGATGCATGCGAATAAAATATCAAAATTGTAGTCTTTGTTCCGTTTTAAAATTTACTCTTGTAAAAATACTTTTAGCAAAATAACGATTTATTTTCACTTCCCGTGCATTATGCGTTTTATATCGAAAGATCGTGCATATTTTTATGCTAGAAATGAAAAAATTTATGAATTATAAAACACAGAATTCAATTGAAGTTTTATTTTAGGTCGGGACGCTGGAGAATTAAATGGCTAAAGATAATATCAATTTAAAATTTTATTTTTACTTATATTGATAAACTTATATAGATTCTGCGTAAGCATCGAAAGTTTAATTCATATATAAAATTTTCATATAGTTTTTATAATATAATAGATGTGTGGTCATGATTAATAAGTATGTATACATCCCTGGTGGAAAATTAATCTAGAACTATGTAGATCTATCTAGTTTGCCATGGGAATAATCGAGGGCCTCGATAAAACTAGATAATTTTCTACCAGGGATTGTATATAGAATAAATAGATACATACACCCAACGGAAGAACTATCTTTCCAAACGTGCTGGTTATTGACCGTCAAAAGATGCATACATTTATGCCATGAATTATGCCCTTTCTGACGGTCATTATCCGGCTCGTTCGGAATCAGGTGTACACGGCAAAAAATTAATAATGTTTATAAGTGCTTTTCTTATAAATACACACACACACACACACATATATATAAGGCATAATTTGTCAACTGGACACACCCTGCTCTCCAGAATTGTTTTAACTTTTAATAGTCCAGCAATGGCTCAAAATTTGTGTTTTTTCATCTAGTTTCTGGAGCCAAGTGTCGTTTTTCGATTCTCAAATACCCTTGTGTGAACATTTTTAGCCTGATGCGCTCATTTATGTGAAATAATTTCGGTGATGAAAAAAAAGTCCTACACGAAGCCATTGTATTGAGCCGCCGTATATTGTATCAGCCATGTTGAGAATTGAAAAACGCCACTTAGCTCCAGAAACTAGATGAAAAAACACCAATTTTGAGCCCTTACTGGACTCTTAATAGTTAAAACAATTCTGGAGAGCAGGGGGTGTCCAGTTGACAAATTATGCCTCATATATAAATATATTCCCAGCGTGTGATTTACATAACAAACGTAAACAAAAATATCTTTAATTTCGCTGATATTTATACATAATATGAATGCGTCATCCTCGTGAATCACTGCAGACTTATTGTATTGCTAAAGCATTCTATCATTCCTCACTAGGGGTGTACGAGTACTAGAATTTTCGAGTTCGAGTTTAGTCGAGTATTTTTTTCGAGCTCGAGTCAAGTACTCGACACTTTTGAATACTCGAAAATTTTCGAGTTTCTTGACCTCAACGAGTTATTTTAAATTATCAAACAACTCGACCCGAACAAGTTACTCGAAAATATCAAACTACTCGATTCCAACGTGTTACTTAAAACTACAAACCTTTAGTGGGTCAGGATTTGAAATATTGAAAAGCCCTTTAAAATTATTTAAAACATCTTGTATCATGTATTAACTATATAATATATAAAGTTCCTATCATGGCTCGAGCTTATATATAGGCTTTTCGGCCCTCTAAAGGTTAAGCTACTCAGAAATTATACTTTTTTTAAGACCTTATACCATTTACAATTTATTATACTAGCATAATGGTCTAATTAAGAAAGTTTTTCAAGTCAAAGACATGGATCTTGAAAAAATGTTGACTATAGTTCGATGTCCTAGACTTTACAGTCTGATTGATACGTAGAATTTAGTAGGTATCATGAAATCATGCTCGATGATTTTCAAATAGTTTGTTATTTTCGAGCAATTTGGGTAGGGCGAGTAGTTTGATAAAAATCGAGTAACTCGTGAGAATCTAGTAGCTTGAAAAAAAACTCGACTTGATGAGTACTCGATAATTAATTTCGAGTCAAGTTTTTTGATCGAATAACTCGGTTTTTTGAGTACTCGCACACCTCTATTCCTCTCTATGTATCGTGTCAAATTGTCAATATCGAATTACCGACTGAAGATAAGAAAATAACGTGTCCAGGGCCTCATAATTATAATTCATTCCCAGCTTATAAGAAGTTTAAAGTATACTCATAGTATCTTCCCATGTCTTGTTCTTGGCTCGTCAAAACGATGTTCGATTATTTCTCAAATGCAAACGGATCTGATTACAATAGTCGAAGATACTGTATAAAATTTAGGTGTTGAAAACAGTGTTGGGTAGGTAGTATATCTCATGTAGAAAAGTAGATAGTGTACCTCATAAAGAAAAGTAGGTAGTATACCTCATGTAGAAAAGTAGGTAGTATACCTCATGGAGAAAAGTAGGTAGTATACCTCATGGAGAAAAGTAGGTAGTATACCTCATGGAGAAAAGTAGGTAGTATACCTCATGTGGAAAACATGGTTTTCTACATATAGAAAAGTATGCAGTATACCGTCGAAAAGTTTAGAAGTTTTCTACACTTTACTACGTGGGTTTCTACACTCAGAAAATACACAAATGATAAGGCGACAAGACACACGAATGAATAAATAATTGCTATCGGTATGTCAAAAGTTATTTACATTTAAGAGAACTTGACGTTCAAATGGTTTAAAGTTTGCAATTTTTTACTCAATTATTTCAATTAATGAGTACTTATAGATTTTGTTAACTCTTTTGCTTTTTCAAAGAGCTGGTTTTTAGGTTTCAGAGTCAGAAAAATAGGTTTTTTAAAAACGACCTTATACACGCTGTATGCATATATACGTGCGTGCGTACGTGCGTGCGTGCATGCGTATGTATGTACGCGTATGTGTGTGTGTATGTGTGTGTGTGTTTGTGTGTGTGTGTGTGTGTGTGTGTGTGTGTGTGTGTGTGTGTGTGTTGTGCGTGTGCAGAGACAATAGAAAGTTAAAATGTCAGCCCCTGCAGAATTTCTCGCTTTTTTGTCAGACTACAGTGCGTTGGTGATTTGGAAGTGTAGCAACGAAATTTCTCGCGTCGCACGATGAATGAAAACAATGTCGTCAGTTGTCGTGAGCTATTGTTTCTTTTTAAAGAAAAATTGGTTGAAGGCCAAAACGCAGAATCATTTTAGCGCTACGATGACATGTTTTTAATAAGGACTATGAACTAACGCTCGAGTAATATTTAATCACATTTCGCCCATTGTCGCGAGTGCGTCGGTTATTTACGGATATTAGAACTAGTGCCGTAATGTGTTTCGAGGCCTCATCATTCTATCACGTGAAAAAACAATTTCATCGGATATAAAGGAATCTTTTGTTTCTTGTTGATGAACAATTTATAGAAGATAAAAGGTTTTCACATCTAAACCATTTCTGTGATTTAAAAAAATTTCAAGGATATATAGGAACTTTTAATACAGGAGAATTTCTGAAAAATGTATAATGTACGATTCTAGCTACGTAAGTATCTTTGGCGCTGAACGCTCACGCCGCCTGTCGGTGATTTTTTAAAAAACTGGGGTCCTGCCCGTACCGATTTGCATGTGAACAAGCGTAAATTCAATTTGTTTTTCAACCAATAAAGAAGGTTATCCGACGGAGATAAGAGAGAGACAACGTGTCGTTAAAGCTACTATGTCCAGAGAAGAAAGGGATATTTTGAAAGAGCCGCTATCGATGAATTGCGAACAGGTGCGAATTATTCACACTGCGTTTGAGTTATTTTTGGCTATACTTAGGCTCGATTTTTTTATTTTTGTACCTTATATGCATTTAGTGTATATAGAGTAGATTAGATTTCTTGTGCGCAAATCGCGAAAGTACTCCCTCGAGATTATCGATAACTATTTTATTTACTCGACTGATATATGAATGAATATATTATTCATTGTTTTTATTTCACTCTAATTATATGTGTATTTACTTAATATCATCTACCCCCGCATTCTACAAATTCAAGCGTTTTCTCTAAATAACATAGCCTTAATATTAGAACATTATCTTTCAATTTTATATGCTCCAAATTATCTTAACGACGAGATTTCCGTTTACTTTTTCAAATGTCCGAATGGATGTGTGTGTGTGTGTGCGTGTGTGAGTGTATTTGCGTGTGTGCGTATGTGTGTGTGCGTGGTGTATGTGTGAGTATGTTTGCATGTGTGTATGTCTGCATGTGTGTGTGTCTGTGTGTATGTGCGTGTGTGTGTGTGTGTGTGAGTGTGTGAGTGCGTGTGTGTATGTGTAGTGTGTTCATGTGTGGTGTGTGTATGTGTTGGTGTGTCTGAGTGTGTGTGGCTGTGTGCGTGTGTGTGTATCTGTGGAACAGCAACTTGGAAAATGAAACAGATACTATTATTTCTATTTTAATTCTCAATGTTTAATTTAACGAATCATACGCTTAGCTTTTTAATACTTTGTGCCATTATAAATAAGTAATTATTCAATGATAGAAATAAAATTTTAAATTTAAAACAAAATTAATTATAATAAAGCATTATTATTTGGGTTAAAAATGGACATTATGAAGTTGTAATATTAATAATTACTTTCTACTCATCATTTTGGTGTTTTGAATATAAAAATAAATAAATAATTTAATGTAAATAAATAAAAAGAACCAATAATAATAAATACGAAGCAATCGAGGGAATGAAGATTTCGTTCAAAAATGACTTTGTAATTCTATTGTTTTTATTCAATCTTGATCCCTTCAACATTCAATTAATCCTAGCTGATTCCTAACATACGCCCCAGATGAAAAATGAATAGCCATCAAGCCTCCAAAGAAAAGGACGACGTCTCCATGAACAAAAGTTGCTTCCGTGCAGTCGCTTCGCGAGAGACACTTCCAAGAACGCCTCAGAGGAATTCGTGCTACCCCGCGCCACTTAACTTCGCCCCCGCGCGCGAGCTTACACGGGGGAATCCCCCGCGCGGCGCCGCTGCGACGGTAGCGCCGACGATCGCGATAACACCTGGATAACACGGCGGCTGCGCAGCGGCCGCGCGTCCTCACCTACTATCATAAGTCAAGCGGCCTGGCGATGAATATAGTAAGATTGTCCGCGTGTTTCGACATGGGTTTTGGAAGGGGGCTCTCATCCCTCGCCTTCGCCGCAGCTCGTTTGTCATGGCGTCTACGAACTGTTGCGTGATTGACGATTTCTACTTTTTTGTTAAGGGTTGAGTGATGATAGTTTTGAGTTTGTTATGGGTTGATTTGATTTTGGGGGCGGAGTAAGGAAGTTTTGGAATGAAGAGAATGCGTGGGAATGTGCATTTATTATTGTATGAAAATTCGACTGGTGAAAGGGGAACATTTGCATTTTGTTAATGATAGTATAATATGAAAAGATATTTCTTAGTATAAAATTGTTTTGCTTTGCTTACAATTCAATTAATGTTATCGATAATATATAATAAAAACTAAATATTATTCTACTTTAATAAACATTAAAAATATTGTTTTATTACTTTATTGTTTGAAATGTATAATTGCACAACAACTAAAGAAAATTTTAATATTCAATGCTTTATTTGCATTTTAATATTAAATATACCTACTATTAATAATAACATTTGGACTATTCAGAACCTACTAGGAGAGTGTTGGAGGTTTGGAAAATGGTATTTGCTGACTCCTAAAAATAAAGTGTAGCACCTCTAGTTTTTCCCAATGCCTCCTTATTCGCGATATATCAACCAATTGATCTCAAATATCCGCTATTTTCGTAAAAAATGGTGCCTCTACTTTTGAACATAACTCTTTAAGTTTTCGTGCTAGAAAAATTACTCGAACGTAACTAAGAGTAGACAAAAAAGGTTTAATTTCATCTTTGTATCGTAAAAAAATAATAATCTGGGCCAAAGTTATTAATTTTTAGAGAAAGCGATGAAAATTACACTAAAAATCACTGTATTTAAAAGAGTTAAAATCCTTGAATTTAGCTGCATTTTTCATTACGTTTCTTGAAAGTTAATAACTTTAGTCCAGATTAATATTTTTGTACTAAACAAAGCTTAAAATAAAGCTCTTTTCGTCTACTTTTAGTTACGTTTGGGTATTTTTCCAGCATAAATACTTGCAGAGCTATGATCAGAATTAGGTGCACTACTTTTTACTAAAATAGCGATCAAACTAGAGGTGCTACGTTTTCCAAACCTCCATCCATTAAATGTAAGTTAACATTAAAAATTTTGATAATTTTTATGATCTTTCAAAAATTTTCATAATTCTTATAATCTTTTAAAAATTTTGATAATTTTGATAATCGTTTTAAAATTTTGATAATTTTGATAATCTTTTAAAAATTTTGATAATTTTTATCATTTTTTAAAATTTTTGATAATGTTTATGATCTTCTAAAAATTTATGACATATTGGATGAGAATTATTTGATTGTTTGAATTAAGTATTAATTATTTACAACAAAATTAATCTGTTACTCTTGTTAAATAATTACTCAAATTATTATTTGATCTATCATAAACCTTAATGTAATTATTCGTCTTAAAATCTAATTCAAACAGCCATTATTTGCAGATATTCTATATATTACTCTGAAATTATAATTTTAACATACTTTAAAACTTATAATAATATAATAATAAAATAATCATGAATAGCCATACTAATGTTTCCGCAGTAAATACACGTATACAATATAATAACGTTCTCTGAAAAACTAATGTAACAGATCTTAAATTTTTAAACATTTCGCAGGCACAAAAAGCACGGATAAGCCGAGAAAAGTCGGGCCGGAGCTCGCGCCTCGTCGCATCAAAAAGTTATTATCGAGCTTCCGCATGCTCGATAAAGCCGCGACGGGGCGAATGGTGCGTGGCAAGTTTACTCCGGAGTGACTTATAAATAAAGATGGTAGACCGTGGAGATAATATGTGGATGTAGCGAGCTAAAACCTTTTTTCCAAAACTGCATTACAATGACAGAATCGATGAGAATCGATGATCTACATTGTAATTTGTTTTTTTCTTGTTCAGTGGACTTTTAATCTTTAGGATTTATATATAATTCAGTCTTTATTTGAAATGATTTTTTTTATAAAAGTTTAACAAAGTTATTTTATATATTTTAGATATGTATAGTGTATGACGATATAATAAAGTGGTTCTTCCGCGAGGGTAAGAAATTTTCGGAGATTTCAATGGACATAGTATAATAGTTTGATTTCGATATCATTATATAATTAAAAAATGTTAACAAAGACATGCATCATAACTTATTTTTTCAAAAATTAAAGATAGAAATTCAATATAAAACAATTCGTACTGTTTTTATTCTTATAACTTCTAACACCTACTTTCTCAACATTTGCTGAACATTACTAATGTATAAATTTAAAAAGTATGCGTAAATTAATCGATCGTAGTAAGAGACTATGGTAAACTATTAGTTTTCGCGGATTTTAATAGGGGAAGTTAATAATAACTTACAATATATTAATTTTGCAGTTATAAAGTTCAATTTACTATTTACTTAGCAAATCTTGATAGTTCGTGTACATAAAATTTCATTAATTTGATTTTAATTATGTAATGAGTCAGCGAACAGAACTAAATAATTTCAGTTTTGATATAAATTGATTTCATGTATTTTTTCATCGTAATGTATTCTTCTCATCACATTCATGGTCTTATTTTTAATCCAAATTGAAAATTGAATCATTAACAAATTATATAAAATACGTTGTTCCATTTAAACCAATAGAAAAGATTAATTACAGTATTCCTTAATTTTTTCAGAATCAAAAGAAGTGGAGTTATTTGGTTTTTTGGGTCCACTCTTCATGTCATAATTTTAATAATTTCAGTCATTTTGTTATAATACGTAACTAATTATTATAAATATTCTTTCATAAATAATTAATTAAATTATTTAAATATTCATTTTAATTTTTGTATTCGCCTGTTTAGACCTACTCGTGCAGCCGGTTGCCTGCGCCACCCTGGCGGTGGTCATTTTGGGAAGCTTAGGTAGTAGGTCAAAAGTATGAGAACATATAGTAAAAATTAAGAATAATGCCAAAAAAGAGGTTTCAGTCATAAAAGTCGGTCATTAAACTATTATTTAAGCTATTTAAGGATTTTAGTTATACAAATAACAAAAAGAAATATATTAATTAGTATTTTGCTTGTAATTTATGTAACGAAAATTCTTAAATACAAAAAATTATAGTGCAATATGTACTTCATTTTGTATTAAATCTACTTTTTGCGTTATTTTTCACTTTCACTATGTAGGTATTATCCTCTGCTCTTAACCCTCTAAGCTTACCAAACGAGTCACACGGATGGCGCCACCGATAGGTCTTAAACAGACGAATAATGATGGATCCTTATCAATATTATAATATTTATGTATTTATTTATTTTAATTATACACGGGTCATATTTTAAACTTTTACACATTTTCAGAGCTGCCGTCCCCTCAACGTATCGGTATTATGCTTGATCTCTGTCAGCGATTAGTCTAGAATAACAAAATGCAAATTCATCACCGAGAGAATCGACCCAACGACCCACGCCCTCAGCAACAACGCGTTTCAGCCGTCTAAGTCGTACACTTAAAACCACATATATATTCTTCGCGGTTAACCTACCGTTTTCGCTCAAACAGCCCCATTAACGATCTCGCAAATTGCCCACACAAAACGCTCTTCATCCGATATTTCACCCTCTCGCGCAGCCAATCGCCACTGGGCCTGGCGCATCTCGCCTCGTCCACACACCGGAATATCACCCTGCCAATGCAATCGGCCAACTCACCGGCCTACGCGCGCATATATAATCCGTTTACGCCGATTACAGGTGAATCGCTCGTCCCCCCGGCTATTGCTCGCGACTCAACTATTTACCCTACCGCTGTCTCGCGCCCCCTCGCGCTTATATATATACACGTTCGGCAAGATATTAAAGCGGCAAACTCGCGAAACTACAGCGTGCGAGCTGCGCCGCTGCTGTATATATACGCAGTTTTGCGCCCTCCCTCCGCTGCTCTTTGATGTCTGCCGGGGCTTAATTGCCTCCATTAGTAATGCGTTTACACAGGGGAGCGGAGGTGGGGGAGGAGAGCGCAAGGTAAACGCGAGACGAAATTTCATGCTTTGCCATTCGGCAGGCGCCTTGGCTTCCTATTGCCCGTCACGGGAGTAGTCTCATTTAATTACAGGCTATAGCTCAGTAGCGCAGCGCAGCGCGGCTCAGCGCCGGCATTCCCGAATATCCGCGGCTCTTTCCTCGCAGCGCTCTCTGTGTTGTGTATTAGACGCGCGGATAAATATGTGTACGTCGATGCGGATGTGGGTGTGTATGAACTGGGAGGAGTAGGAAGAGTTGTGGGCGTGGGGGTCTCTGGAATATTTCGTGGATTGCGGGGGTGGGAGGGCTCGATGCCAGAAAGAAATGAATCATTCGAGTAATGTGAGAAGTGCATTTACTCATTCGCATGATGCGAATTGCATTTGATGATCACTAACATTTATTTGCTCTTATAAGCAATTGAAAACTTAAATAAGTGAGTATGTATTTCAAGTATATGAACGAGGTTAATAAAACAAATTTTATAATTTTACTTATATTACCTTTAGATGCGTTATGATTATTAGCTAATATGATTGTGTAAAAGCTCATTATATCTTGTTATCAACTCTACGCTATTGTATACCGGTAATTAAACTTTAATTAGCTGGTACTAATAAAATTTTGCATTAACTTTCTGTAATTAGATACTAATCATACCGTAAAGCTAAATATATAAAATAAAAAATATTCTGTATTTTAAACTTAAAAGTTACTTTTACAAATAAATCCTCAGCTAATATATCATCTCCATAATTTTCGATCACTTCTGTTTACCGCTCATGCCCATAAAGTAAACATGCGGCAGTATAAGATGGAAAAATCGGTGTTTCGCGCAAAATTTATGCTCGACTTGATTTGCAAAGTTTACATCTCACAACACTATATCGTAGAAAGCGAACGAGATTTTCTTCCTCAAACGACTGTTTGACTTTTGAAATGCCAGGGAAGTTCCATCTCCTCTACTAACGGATTTATCAATATATACGGAGAGATCTACATCAAATTGGTCACTTTAAAATTAAAAACCTATGAATCTTAGCGAAATATAGGGGAAATTATAACAAGACACTTAATTGTATGGTTGCTAGAATCTAATGCTGTTTAGAAAACGTATATTGTGATAATCTAAATGATTCGAAAATCACGTTTCTCAAGAATATTGCGGTAAAGTGGACTACTGATATATACTTAAAAAGCTGCAATCTTTATCTAATCTCATTTCTAACTGAAAACAGTGATAACGGCCATCTTGTCATCACAATACTCATCGATTTGATTGGTTATTATAAAAGTGTCTAACTGAAAGGAAGCGCGCAAGGCCCTATAAACTTTTAGTTATATAAAAGCTTTGTAAGAAGTAAAAAATAGCACGAATATACTTTACAAAAAGTGGGATTCAATTTTCGTAATAAATCAATAACATAATGGGCAGGGAATAAAATAAACAAAATATTTACCTTTTTAAAAGAATTTTTTCACTCTTTAAATTGTTTTTGTTCTCCGACTTTTATTATTTGTTCTGTATCTAGTCAAATATTAATGGTAAATTTACTCATAATATTGTCACAAATTAATTAAAGCACGGTACATACAATAAACTTCGCCAATTAACAAAGAAAAGAAATTATTTCCGTATCCCGTTATATCCCGCGTACCATTTTATCCCAGCCTTCGCTATTACTCTGTCACAATATCGTACATCCGGATGTTTATAGTTCACTGAATCTCAAACTAATTAAAATGTTGCTTTTTCGTAAAAATTATTATTTAAGGGGAGAGTGGCGTCCTATACCTTGTACCCAGTTACTGACATTATCGATTTTTCGCTTTACGCTGTCAATTTTTAGTTTAATAAAATTTTACGAACGTACGCATATTTTTAGTGATAAATAAATTGTGCATACGTTCGCGAAATTTGAAAATCTCATTTATTCATTGAATAGAACGAAAAACTGCAATGTAGGTATCCGGAATCCCGTAATTAATAAATTAATGTTTTTCTTCAAATTAAAAGTTATAGGTACGTAAAACCGAAACAGAAATTATTCCAAATTTAAAATACTTATATATATATATATATATACATTCAATACGAACTACTTCATATTATGCTTCTTCTATCCACATGTAAATCGGGTACTGCACACATCTCGCACGCCAATTCCCCCGAGTAAACTCCGGAGGGAAGGGAGCGCGGAGTAAGTGCGCAGGAAAGCCCGACGTTCCGTATATAAGCCGCTTGAAAAATGTACGAGCCGGCTCTCGTAGCGCGAGCGCGCGCAGCGGTAAAAGAGCGAGGAATTCCATTGTTTCGGCTCCCAGAGTGCGCAAGTGCTCGCGCGGAAAAGGAGGACTTCCCCCGCAACTCAAAAGGCGTCGCTGCAGTTGCTGTCGAAGCCCGTGTCCGTGAGCCTACTTCGTTGACACTGAGAGCCCGAGGAGGAGGCTGATGGTTAAAGACTGGATTCGCTGCGGCTCTCTTTTGACAGTTTTTTTTTAATAAGTTGGAGGAAATTTCAGCGAAATTTGGATCAGCAGCCTTCAAGTTTTTTGACTTATCATTTTACTTATTTTTACGAAAATCTACTTTATTGTGACGAGTAGTATAAATATTGCCCAAATTTCATTAATATTAATCATCAATTTAAACCAATTTAAAATTAAATCAATTTAAAAGAGTTACTAATCTTTTGAATACAGGCTTGCAGTTATACTAATTTTATTAGAAAAGTAAAAGCTGACAAAAATCAGTTGAAAAAGGTAGATGGAAATATAAGTATGTTTGTATATGTAAATATTGATTATATAAAGTTAATAAGGAATTTAATTTGCTTTTATGAATTTATTAAATTTTTAAACAAAATATTTTTTTATGGAACATAAATTTATAAAACTTATAGACTACTGAAGTTCCTTTGTAACGTTACTCTTCTGCTGGTTTAATATGAAAAGTAATATGACAGCAAAGCAATGTAACAAAAATTTATAATCCACTTTCCTTCACAATTTTAAAGTTTGTAAAGCAAATACAGAGGTTAGTTCTTTCTACAAAACATATGCACGTATTTTTAACTAATATCAAAATTATTTATCTATATTATTCAGAACAGCGGAGGAAAATTTATAATTATAATAATACATTACATTATGTAATATAGTGATTTATTCAGTTTGAATATTCATTATGAAATAACATTAAATTTACTTAACTGTTATAAATAGCATACATAAGTAATATAAATGCAAATTATATCATCAGTACATATTAATAATATTAAATGCTTTACAAAGTTACGCAATGTATACAGCATCAAAGAATCAATTAAACCAGATAGCCAGTTCCCGACCAATTTCCCGAATATAAGCAACATTCGAATTCACTCCGTTTCCCGTTTCATTGGTCTCTCCACGTCCCAACAAGAAAGCACCATATATATCTCATCGACACGCCGAATCAGCCGAAGAATTGAATCACGCGAGGCGATTTAATACTGCCGATTTCCCGCGGGAGCCTTGCGCGTTGTACGTTAGGAGAAACTCCAAGAAGCTTCATATATATAGCTAGGAATGCGCGCGCAAAAATCCTTGCCATTGTACAACATATAGCCAGCGTTGGACTATACAACAGCTCCACTGACCGACATACGCGTATATATATATATATATATATATATATATATATATATATATATATATATATATATATATATATATATATATATATATATAAAAAATCCTTGCCATTGTGCAACATATAGCCAGTGTTGGAATATACAACAGCACCACTGACCGACATACGCGTATATATTTTTGATATATATATATATATACATATATAATACGCGCTGTGTGAAAAGTCATCGCTGCAGCTGATCGCACGCGTCACACAGCGCGTTTATATCGCAGTGGAGCATCACGAAATGAGCGTTCGCGCGGAAAGATAAATTAACTCGGTCTATACAGCGAGAAGCTCGATTTTCTATAAGATTGTTTGGAGTGGGTTATCGGCGGATTCGCGCTGTTGCCGGAAGGATGCTGATGCGTGGTTGTTGGCAACTTTGGTCACTTTGTTGGACAATATCACAGAGGTTTATAGAGCTTAACTATTGGAACGAAATGACAACGCTGTAATCTAAGTGGGTTAATCATTTTTTGTTACGAAATATTTATGTTCCATATCATTTTAATATTTAATTTATTTACTGAAATATTCATTTTATAATATATTTCTTTAAATTAAAAAGTACTAATAACAGAGAACATTACAATGTACTTTTATCATGTTTAAATGCGCTATAAATGTTCCTATAGCTTTATGAATGTGGTTTGGATACAAAAATAGACTTACGTTGCTTTTCCGGAAACACCAAAATTTCGTTTGTGTGAATAATATAATTATTGTAGTAGTAATATTATATAAAGAATAAGCAAATATTTAAATGATATTAAATTGATTATAAACGGATGTTTCGTTAACAATTAATGAGATAAACTCTTATAATACATAATAGACCATTATGAGCCATATATTCAAATTAAACTGTCTTAAATAAAAGGTTTGTGTTTCGGCCTCTTCGTCTATTTTTATATAAAGGCATATATTTAAATACATAAAATCTGATGTAAATTTAATTTATAAAAGAAAACTTTAATTGTTATTCCGAGTAGTCACATATACTAGCACACATTCTGTATAGTCTTTCATGAAGTATTATTTAAAAGGAGGATATTTACGTTGATGTATAAAATCAAACATCATAACGCAGCGTCAATAATAAAGATAAACTGCGTTTAAAGTAAATGAGGCACGCTTCGAAGCGAAGGCAAAGAGAAAAAGCGCACAAACTCTATATAAACACACATCCTTCTCTTCCCTTAGCTTCTCCGTCGACTCCCACTCCAGCATCCCATTCATGCCCACGCATTCGCGCATCCACAAAATTCGCATTTAATAGAGCCCGCCGCTTTCAGTTCCTTCTCCGTATATACCCACGTGCGTATTATACACACGCGGGCGGCAGTGCACTTTCGCCGCCTCATGCGAAATTCATTTCCACGCACATTTACTTACGCGCTCTCGCGCAAGGGCGCGCCCGCGGATATACAGTGGCGCGCGTGTATGTGTGTGTATGGCACTTGCGAGGCGGTGGCGGCGGCGTCGCGGCGTGCTTTATTAATGATCTCTTCCGGCCGTAGCTACTCTCGGCGCGCTCGTAAATGCCGTTTTGCCGCGCGCGACGCTGAAGGCGCAAAGGGGAAAAGCCCGAGCCGCGCAGATGCACACAGAGAGGGTGGAGCGATGGAGTTTGGCTTGAAGAATACTCGTCGCTAAAAGGGGAGGTGGCGATGGGATATTGAAGGTTGTATTTAAGCTAGAAGTTCATATTCGTGCGAGCGTTGATGGATTAAAAGTAAAGTTTCATCAAAGCTCACTAGCAATGGCAAAATTGGTTCGATTGAGGTCTGTCTACTGCTGGTTTATACGTACATTTATATTTTATACATGGCTACACTTAGAAAGGTAAGTACTAATATTTTTATGAACACAGCCAACCAAGGGTGAGAACATTAAGAACATTTTAGACGGTAAAATTTATTGGACAACTCAACGATCCATGCAATTTTTACGCCCTTGAATCGTGTTCTTGCGTATTAGAATTACACTGATTATATCAAGTTTGAAATATAATAAAGATAGTGCATTCTTTGCTCACAAGGAAGTTTTATTTCTATGTTCGGAATTACGTTTTATTATGCAGTTTATTTGTGCGTTTGTAAAGTGGTTTTATTTAATTACTTAATTTCCTCCAGTAAAAATTAGTCTTACTGCAATCAGCTCATTCTACTACGTATCAGGTTCTATGTTGTTGGATTACCTAACACGTTATTAATTAAAATCATTCATTTTTACTATAACTATAATGAAGTAGTCACACAGTTTAAGCCTTATTTCAAATAATAGTTTTCGTCGTATTAATGATACATGTACTATGTTTCTCTAGATTTTAGAAGAGCTTTAAAAGTACTTTGTAACCAGTTATTATCAATAATATAAAATTTCTTCAATTTTTACATAAAAATGTATTTATATTGTTATTGTTATAAAAATGCTTATTTTACACATAACAGATTATGTTTATTCCATAAAATCAGTTCAAATACCACTGTTATTGTCAGGTCAATATTTTTATGGAAGCTCTCATTTTAGACGTGAAATAATTCCTATGCATGATAAATTTGAACCAACATATATACTTAAAATTTTGTCCGAGGGCTGATAATAAATATAATGAAAAAAGTTACAGTTTTTGTTAAAATGAGTTACTTTAAGTATTCGTTGATATTTATTATATTGATTTTATTAATACTATTGATTAATCTTTTACATATAAAAAAATACTTGAATAATGATCAACAATAATTATTTCCGAATTTATAAGGATACGTAAATGTTACCAACGTGTTAATAAGTATTATAACAAACTTTTAGATAAATAATAATATAATAAAATCATAAATAAAGACTCAAATCGATTGCTAAAACAAAATATTTACACATTAAAGTATCTAGTCTTTACATATTAAAGTATCTAGGGTGAAATGATGATTCGCTATAAATTTTTTGGACAGAGCACCTTTTTCAGTAAAGTTCAGGATTTTAATACCTCGTTAAATAGTATTTTTAACAAATCCCATAAAAATATTTACTTCAATTTAAATCTCGTGCATAAAACATATCTACCCCTGCGTACCTGACCCGATCCATTCAAACATTAAGTCTCAGTGTGGCTCGACAATGCAGCGAAACTCCCACGCGCATTCCCATAATACCTCAGAGGCTTAAAACCCTAATATACTCTCCAGCAATTCCAAAACTTCGCAGCCTCTCTCTCTCTTTCTCGTTCTCTCTCTCTCTCTCTCTCTCTCTCTCTCGCTCTCTCTCTCTATCTCTCTCTTGCCTGCACCTTATATACAATCGGTTAAAGGGAATAACCTTGCCTAAGCCCTTACGCATAGCAGCAGCCTCAAAACTCTCGCGGTTGTTTATAAATCCGGCGGATTACAACGCGCGCGCAGGCACAATATTCGGGCACTAATTAGACGCGACTCTTCGCGGTCGCGGTCTACGGTGTCCGGCTGCGGCCGCCGCGAAAGGACTCTGGCCGGGTATGTACACTGTTGCACCGCTGGATAATTAACGATTCGCTGAGGAGACCTGCGGCAGTAGCAGCACCAGTTCCGACCTATGGTCGATGTGCATATACAGATAGAGAGAGAGAGATAGAGAGAGACTATCGAAGGACCAGCGGATGAACGCGCTTGTGTAAATGGTCGTAACGTACGTTAAGAGGTTCGCCACGGTAAACTGGGTTGCGATTCAAGTTTAACGGGGTTCATGCTGAAATGTGAACATGGTTGTGATAGAAAATTTTTCAATTACTTGAAAATCGTGGGTAATTAGTTTGATTTAATTTATTTTCAAAGAAATTTTTATATTGGAAGCTGACAATGGAGGGAGAAAATGGATGTATGTAGAATAGTTGATCTCAGCTTTCAAAGGAAACCACATAGCACTATGTAGCTGATCCAAAGTTTGAAAATATATATAATTAAAGTTTTCGAGGTATCAATTAGAATGTACACAAGTAGATGAGTGCCGAGTACAGTCAGACTGATGTCATTCAGTATATGTCTTAAATATTTCCTCCTTTATTTAATTATTTTTTTACGAAATAAAGATGAATTTAAGATAAAATCATGTAGTACCTGCGTATACTCATAACTAATTTGAATATCCTAGGAATCACAAGCGCGCGATGCACTCCACAATTTCAATCATTAACGATATCAATATCAATATAAATTGCAGTAAATAGATTTTAATATCCATTTTGTATCAAAAATCATTTAGAAACGTTATTTATAATATACAGATATTGATTATGCATGTTATTCTATGGTTTTATTGTAATTATTAAACAATATTATTACATAAATATGATTAAGTGAAAACGATAAATAATTTTTAACTAAAAAATGGAGTTAATAATTACCATAAATTTTATCATATTATCTTACTTGATTTATTTTGAGCTAACTGTTTTAAATAAATTTACATTTTAATAGTTGATCTACTAAAAATGATTCCCACTTATTTTTTCCACTGTTTATCGTAATTATGCTTTTCACGTGTAAAGTAATATTAAAGGTAATACTTTAAATAATTATTATATTAAACAAATTTAAAAGTGTAGATGTATATTAATCGCAAAATTTGTTGTGTTTTTAAAAAAATATTTATCGTAAGTGAATAGATAGGCTCGTGAATAGCGGGATAAATTGATAAAGAAGTGAGTGGATAGTAGGATAAGTGGATAGAGAGAATAGTGTGGATAGTGGAAAAGTTGGGTATAGACCTGCGTGGATAGTAGAATAAGTGGATAGAGAGTGCGTGAATAGCTAGTTAACATATATTTATTTATTAGGTTTGTAAGGTAATTCTGATGAAAATAAGTTTGCATGTATTTTTTGTGAAAGAGCATTTTATTATACACATGGTATAATATTTATTTACTATTTAGTATAATGCATACAGAATTTGTATAAAAAAAGATTGTATTTTGAAAATATTCCTAACTTGTATCTATTTGCAGTATATTTTGTTTACGATAACATACACTATTATTGGTATTTTCTTCTAAAAGTAAATTAATTCCGTCATTTTCCCAACTTAGCAACGATGTTTTTTAACCTGCGTCCGTGAGATTCATGCGAAGGTTTGTAAAACGTGAAATTAACGTAACGTGCCTTGGGGCTACAGACCGAGGTGCCTATCGCTTTGAATTAAACTCGATTCACGCGAGGGTCAACGTATGCGAGATACAATGCGGACGCCCAAACTATTGGCCAGGTTTGCTCCATGGGCTCAATGGGCGAGATTCAAAGCAATTTACTGAAATTTCGTTTCACAAGTGCTCAGAAAGTAGGTTGAAAAATTTTAATATTAATTTTATAACATTTTTATTATATTTAAAGATTTTTAATACAACTTTAACTTTACCACTAAATGTTTTACTCTTTTCTAGTGAATTAAAGCGTACAGTACCACAGCACAAAGTTAATTAATGTTGTTTATAACTCTATATGCTATACATAATTAAAAAAAATATTCAACAAGAACTCTTAGTGTAATAGGATTTATTAGAGTTTGTTGTTTGCTAGAGTAGCATATACAAGGTTAATTTAGCAGCTCCGTTAATTACTTTCTGTTGGATTCACATAACACCATTTACAAAGGTATTTTATGTATACATTCACTGGATGCTAACGTACGTTTATTCTTAACCTTTATACAAAATACGTTAATTCGTAGATTTAAATATTTTCTGTTTGTTTTTAAATTATTATTTTTGATATATTATATTTGCATATTGTTCCAAAACTTTATCTTTTCAAATTAATTATTTTTAAAATAAATAATTTTTTTAATTTTTGCAAGTTACGTGTAGCGTAATTGTACTCTCTGATTGATAGTTTTTATAAAGACATATTTCCAAATATCAGCTTATCGCGCACAATTGTTCGATACATAATTCATTTCAATTACATAATCCTATTCCGCTGGCACAATTTCACGGAGTAACTCATCGCAGACACTGTAAATTACCAGCCATCAATTCGCTCGCTTTATCTTCCGGAAGCTAAATCACGAAAGCTCTTCCTATATACACGTAGGGGCTGCAAAAAATATCAACTACGCTCTAAATCACGCGACCGTTTAACTGCATTAAACATCCGATAGACCGTCAAAAAAGGGCCAACGACGCGATTCACCGAGTCCATAAATATTAATGAAAGTTTTCGCGCCAAGGGCTCTACAAGTACGGAGCAAAATTTTCCGAACGACTTCAAACGTACAATCCAGCGCCTCAAAACACCGTTCAAGCTGGTTATAACGCGTCGAAGAATGAGAAAAGTCGTCGTCGTCTCGGTCTCGCGAGTCTCGTGAAAGGCTTCTAATTAGAATCCGCGCAATTACGCCAAATTTCGCCTTCGAAGTCTTCTCCCCCCATTACCGGCACTATACTCGCCGATTATTATTGCACAATGGACGGGGGGTAGGCCGCCTTGTACGCCACTCCGCGCGTACGGTATACGTCGGTATGTTCCTTATAAAAGCGAAATTTCTGGAAGAGATGAGCGCAGCGCTCATTAAAGGCTGGCGCGCCGCGACGCGGCCGAGAATAATGGGCTTCTTGAGCGTGGGTATGCGCGCGCGTGTGTGCGAGCAGGCGTCAAGAGCGAATCGAGCATGCAATATGCGTACGTATAGTGACTGCGGCGGCCTATAAGGGCGTATATTATAGTGCGCAGCAAAGTCAAAGTGCCGCACTACTGGATGCTAAGAGCGACTACGTTGCAGTTATGATTGCTTATTGAATGAAATAGAGTGCGTTTGAAGGAGCATGACTTTGGCACTTATGACAAAGGGACAAGGTTTTAGTAACGTAGAACAGTCCAAATTTAATAGTTTAAACTGATTTACTGCCGTCTTTAAAAGACAATTTTTTTATAAAACTTAATATATCAGGCTTTTTGAAGTCGCTGATTGCGAATCTGAAGTGCATATTGCAACATTCAAAATGGTGAATCTAAACCGATTTTGAATTACGATATTAAATTCCCTATTTCGAAGCCATCATCGACTTCAAAAATTGTGTATCAAGTTCAAAAATATTGAAAATTGTTTTATTCTGGAAATTTTCTTTTAAATGTTCGCCAATATGGATATGACATTTTTAATTATATAACTTTGATCTCAGATTCATAATCAACAACACCAAAAACGCTTGTACATTAATTTTCATAAAAAAAATTTCGAAAATTAAAAAAATGATTTAATAATATAAAAACCCATTCAAAATATAGAATGAGTATCAATTTTGTCGTTCAATAGCTCATGACTCTTTAGATCACCTACTTTTCAGAGTTTCACCTACTTTTCTGCGTATTCTTAAATTTGTATTATAATATTAAGAATTAAATAAATGGCTTGAATCATTATCTTTTGTAAATCAACTCAAGTTATTTTAAACTGTAAAATATATTATATCATAATTTGGAGAAAAAATGTTTTCAAAGTGTAAATATGCTTAATAATCCTCAAAAGTATAATTTTACAAAGAGGTAAAAATAACTAAATTATGTACAAGGCATCTCTTTTGATTTTTGAGGCGTACATTTGATTTTTGCTTATTTACGTCTTTTACTTTATTTGATGCCGTCTCGAAAGGGCGAAGAAATCTGAGCCCAAGGCGCTCGGGTAATTTCCTTTTATACATACTTAGAGCAGCGTAAAGTAAAAAGATCATTACTGTCTGCTGGAAGGCATTCTACCTGGGAAAATTGCTTGTGCTTTTGTATCTGGAGTTCTGATTGAATCATGTACACGGCACACCACGTTCTTTGTACTTTTTTACAATGTCTTACGCTGTTATTTCATGTCTTTATGTTTTAAAGTTAATTAGAATAGTTATATTTTTTTCTTTTTCAATTATAATATTATAATTATGCTTCTGATTTCAAAATTAATTTGCATGTTTGATTTTACAAACATTCATTTCTGATATTCTTCCTTCATAATTCTTAAAGGAGAAAATTAGATTAATTAAGTTTTCTTTAATTACAAATTTTGACGAACATTACAAAACTTATTATTTTTCCAGGATTATATAATTGGATAATGCCTTTTCGACACCTAGTCGACGTCGCTTACGAAGACTAACACATTTCAGGTTTCTCGAAAAATACTAGTTCTTGCCAATAATCTCCTACAAAAAAGTGCTAGTTTTTATAAGAGGTCTTTTGGTTAGTCTTCGTAAGGGAAGTCGTAGTGATAAAGCGAGAAACTGTTAAAACGAACTTCAATGTTTTAGAAAAATGAAATGTGTGCCGTCTATACTACACAACTGTCAATCTGCCTTAACCTTAAAAATTAAGCAACTGTTTGTATGTTATTGACAGTAATTAACATATTAAAGAGACTTATACTGTAACTGAAAAATAATGAAATATCTATGATATCAAAATACAAAAGAATCTATTTTTAACACAATTTATTTTTTTAAATATTTAATAATAAATAAAATAAATAAATTGTCTTTTATAATTGTGGCTGACTTCGTGTCCAACTTTAGTGAATCTTGACTAGCTACACTGCAGCTCGCTTTATCACTAAGTGTATATAGAAACTAGAAATAATTATTACTCTAAGATAAATTACATAAAAATGTACTATTTACTTATGTACATTATATATATATACACTCAATTTTCTATAAAACTCACCACATTTATAGTAAAAATTGCCATACTCGAAGTAAAAATAGCTTCATTCAAATTAAAAATTGTCAAACGAAATTAAATTTCACTAGAATTTAGTAATTTTTGCAAATCGAGCAGTAATAAATTTTAAGATTAAATTTGTAATTTTGCATTATTACACCTCTTAAAGAGGCCATTCACATATTAAGTAACGCTATTTTTTCCAATTTTAGACCGCCCCCGTCCTCTCATACCTGTAACGCATTTTTACTGATTTTCCTATGTCTTTAATACACACCGTAACTTGTCTAATCACATTTTTGCTGTTTATTCAAATAGAAGTTTGTTAATTGAAAAACTAAGTATGGTCCCCAAATCGGCCAACTCTTAGTTTCTCAATTAACAAAGTACTATTTGAATGCATAGCAAAAATGTGATTAGACAAGGACAGCGAGTAAGACTTCCTCTTAAAACGTTACGTAATATGCGAACGTCCCCTAAATTTAAAGTATCACAGTTTGGAAGGAAGAAACACGTCCAATCCATATTCCCTTACAATAACCCAAAGCAGCGTAGATTCGACGTCCGCGAATAAGGCAGACACGCATACACAGCAACGCACTTGACGCGAAAATGCGTCGCGCGACACAAAGCTACACGATAAAAGGCCTGCCTGCAGCCAGAGGGACAGCGGGAGAGAGCTTTCCGTGTGCCGTGCCTCAATTACGCGCGCCCGGAAGCTATTTTCCTCTCGGTGGCGCGTCGACTATATAACGGCCCCTCGCGCTTTTCCCTTTGACCCTCTTTTTTTTACGTTGCCGTAGCATTCGGTCCAGTCGCGCTCAGAAACGTGACGCGGCGGTATAGTAGCGGTGCAGCAGCTCGCCTCGGGCTGCTCGCTAAGCGGTTTACGCGCGCGTAGACGCGAACCGACTTGGCTCAACTCTGCAGTGCTTCGGGCGCGCTGATGTGCCGCTTTTGTGGAGGGGAGTATTTTGGATTGAAGAGGGCGCTGAAGGATTTAAAGTTGTGGAATTTTTCGTGAATTATGAGTGCTACGACTGTATTTGTTGGATGGGGTGGGGGGGCTCTAAAGATCGAACAAACAAAATTACGAATTAATAAAACGTTGAACACCATAATAACTTACAATCAAAACAATGTATTACAAAGATATATACAGACGAAAGTGTGAAACTTATACGCCGAAAAATTTTAATATCGAATAACATAATTATAAAAAATAATATTGCGAAGATTAAAACAACGAAATACCAAAATTATGAATTGCATAATTCCGGTAAACAAAACTCTGAAAAATAAAAATCGAACATTGATGTTAAATGGACTATTTTTATTTTTTGGAGTTTCGTTAGTATTAATTTTGCAATTCGTAATTTTGGTTTTTCGTTCCTTAAACTTTCGTAGATTTATTTTTCGTAATTTTGTCTTCCGTTAATAAAGTTTCGGAATTTCGTCTATCTATATTTATGTACGAGTAATTAATTAATTTCATTTTTCGTTAATTCGATGTTTTATTTATTTATAATTTTGTTTTCTCGTTATGTAGAGCACTACGCATCATAAGTTCAGATTCGTTCACTTATTTAATAACACACACACATACACACACGTGTACACACGCGTGCAAGGCACACACACACTCACATGCTCACTATGTAACAAGTTTTTTGAAATCTTTCTTTTACTATCACAAAGCTTCCTCTTTGAAGAAGAAAAAATTTGTATATTCTTGTTTTATTTTAAGTTTTTATTATTTCAATTTTGAATGCGCAAGGAGTATTTCATATATAGTTGTCACAATATATTTTTAGCTAAAAAATTATATTATTAAAATTACCATAATAATACTGAATTTCATATAAAATATAAGTGTTATATCAATTTAATTAACAATAACTATTTATTAGCTCTAAGTTATTATGGCTTAAACTGATTTTAGTATGAATTAAAAGTTCATCAACGAATTTGAATACATAGGAGAAATCAGTGCTCACGAAGTCAGATGCAACGGTGGTCTAGCTCAGGGCACATTCTAAGGGGTAGTTCTGAAAAATGGGCAGTTTTAAAAATATAAAAAGGCATTCTAAAATTCCTAAATAATTTCAGATCGATTCATTAATCAATCTGAAATTTTTAAGGCATTTTAGACCTGCCCGTTTTCATTTTTAGAAAAACTAATTTTTTTAACTACCCCTTAGAATATGTCCTGATCTAGCGCTAGAGTGGCAGCTCCGCAGAACCTAAATAACCAGGGTTCAAATCCAACCAACAATTTTTCTGAAGTTCTTTTAATTTATTTCTCAATTGCACCCTTTCCAGTAAATGGTATCATTCATGAAAACATTTCTGAAACGTAAAACAACGTGGATAATTTTTTTTTTACTCGTATTTTTTACTCTACATAGAGTGAAAAAGTCACTGTTACAAAAGAGTAAGTTATTCACTCTTTCTAGAAAAGATGATTTACTCCAAAATAAGTGACTGTGTTTTCATAATCGCTTGGAGTGCGAATTCACTCTAAAAGAGATACACTCCAAAAATTTAGAGAGTTGAATTAACCCTCGTTTTAATGCTGTACAGATTACGCAAGCTTTTTCTTTATAAGAACGCGAAATATCATAAATGTCTATGGCAATTTTTTCTAACTGCTTCTGACACGTAATCTGGCACGCTTACAGGTTTGCGCAAGGCGAGGGAAATTACCTCTGCACATTTTTACTCTCGCGTTAGACGCGAAAACAGAGCGATAGCGACCAGGCAATTACGCTTTATATTATTTTCCATGTCTTGTTTCTCTTTACGCTTTATGCTTGCTCCTTTTGTGGAAAAAGAGTTGCACAGCGGATGCAGATCTCTTGAGGCGGTCATGATTGGCTATGGGAGAATGAGAGCGAAATAGAGAGAGAGAGAGAGAGAGAGAGAAAGAGTGTCCGAGATGAGCGAAAGAGCTCTGAGCGATTGCTCCGGAAATTGGTCGAGCCATGCGTCACCTGCGAGCAGGCCTCTCTTCTCTTCGATCGTATCTCGTTGGTGCGAGTTTGATTTGCATGTCCCAGGCTCAATTCGTCTGTTTTAGAAAATAAGATTCGTTTTTTTTTGGATTTTTTTTGGATTCGTGTAATGATTAGTCAAAGTACACAGTATTTCACGAGGTATATCTATGGATGATTTTATATCATTGTGTGTTGCACTAAATATCTTACACTTATATTGAAATGATGAAAATCAAACATTTTAAAAGTATTGTTGTTAAAAAACTTATTTTCACATATATTTAATTTAAAACTTTCTTATGTATATAACTCGTAACAAGTACATCAATATTTTATATACTTTTTATTGTTTCAATTATAATTTTGATTTATCTTTTGATAATAATAAGTTCCCTTAAAATTATACAATCTCGATAATTTTTGAGCAGAAAAATAGTTTTAACTTAGCAATGATTGATTTACTAAAACATATAGTATTACGTATTTTGTGTCAAAATCAACACTAAAGGAGTGATAAAATTTATTGATATTGATTTTCACATGACACGTGAGTCATTTTATTGGCACTATTTTTTATGAGGACATCGTTGAAAGCATACGTACACTCAGTATTGCTAAAATGAAAGTGTCTTCACTTTATAGGCTGCATAAAAGAAAGTTTAGCTTTCCTTAATAGTACAATAAATGCCATAGTAAGTTCACTTTTAATTATTCTATTTTTAACTAATTTCAAAATAGGTACACTGTTATATTAAACAAAACTATTCCTTATATTTCGTTTAAAATAGTATATTATAATAGTACTTTACGAAACTAGTTTAATACAAATGATTCTTGCAAACTAGTTTAATACAAATGATTCCTCGCTTTGCTCGGGCGACAATCATACTCGTATGAGAATCATTTTTATTACGTGTATCGAACATTATCTTTTGACACTCTATTTAGTAAGTGCCACTTTTGCGTATGCTTGCGTTATCAATCGTGCGTAAATGTATTATTCAATAGTATTTATTGCATTGAATAGTATACACAGTAAACAAATACAAAATTTTTTGATTGATTGTAGTAAGAAAATAACTGCAAATAACTGCTGACTATGATAAAGACTATATATAATAAATGATCATAATAAAGCATTTTTAATTCAACGATTCGGTAATTCATTCTACATAGCTGTATCATTATTTTTTAATCTATCTAAAATGAAATATGACGTGCTCTCATTTCGAGAAGGGTTCTTCAAAAAGTAAATCAAAGCTACAAAAACGACTGAGCTATGGCTCCGGTCATACCTCCTGCAGGAGCAAGTGTAACCATATCAATTATTTGTAGCACCCTTACAGTTAAATAAAAAAACCAACTGTACGTGCAAAGAGAGGAAGTATATATACAGTAGGTATCACCTCGAAGGGATGTTGAAAAAATTCCACTGAGCTAGGTTCTACTCTTGGACAATGCATACAAGAAAGTATAGTTATATATAGCGACATAGTATAGTTATGTTAGTGGATGCTTGAATGCTCGCCAACGACTGTCTCTTTTTTATTTTATTTTTTTTCCACTTCTCTCTGATGGATCTCATTATACACAAGTCTATGTCGAGAGTCGGTTATTCATAAAGACTCAATAGAAAATATTATTTAAAATTATTTTTGTTATTAGACACGGTAAATATAAAGTTTGCAATGTCGCTTGACCGTGAAATTAATTTGAGTTTGCCAAGTCCAGACTTAAACATTTTTGAGAAAATAGAACTTAGCCACTTAAGAATCTCGGATAATGTTGTTTTCATTCATTCATATTATAACTGTTTGTATATGCCTGAATAATCTTATTGTGAATACTATAATATAAATATCATCAATAATTATCATATTTAATGTCTCTGCTTCTTGTCACAGACTGCAAAAATACAGCAAGAACTAATAACTATACTGGATATCTCTCTATTTCTTCTAAGTTTAAGAAAAATAGAGTATAGAGCAAAGCTTTGCTACTACGCCACAAGGGACTAAAACGCGAAGAGTAAGAGGGGCTTCGAGTCCGGGTAATACGTTTCGCTCGAGCCGGCATGTATATATGTATGTATACAAACGGCCAAGATCAAAGAAAGATCATTCTCCGGCGTAAAGTAAAGCACTTTTCGCCGAAGGCATCTCATCTAAACAAGATCTTTATTTTCTACCGCGAATCACCGTCCAATTTCGTTGCCGGGCACTAAATTAATGGACAAAAATGAGATGAAGGTAATAGAGAGAGTGAAAGAGCAAAAAACAGATGGTAGGTGTATTCAGTGTTTTTATCTGTACACTTCGTAGCAGAGCAAAGCGCGGTCATGGTATGTATAATTTCTTCATCCGCTCTTATCTTGGAATCTCGTTTTAGTCTATTTCAAGCCTCTTTTGCGCATGTGGATGAGCAGTTTCTCGTTCAAATTGGAAAATAATATGACTCGGCTACATTTAACATAATACCACCTGTAATAAGTGGATTCGTTTTGTTACGGTCGTTATATGAGTATAAGGTACATGATTTCGAGTATGACTTTTCGAGGAAGTCAGTAAACTGTGTTTATTTTAAATGGCTATGATTTTAATAATCATTTTAATACTTATAATTACTCATTAGCTGATGAAGTTTGCAATCGCGATAAAAAATATATGTATACGATTATACCTAACAATATTGAAAGTATTGAAATATTGGAACAAAATTCATAAATGCTAATTAATTGATTAAACATCCAATTTTGATAAAAGCATTTTATCAAAATTACGTCTGATGTGTCTTAATTAAAGACGAATAAAGAAAATACTGTGAGTCACTTGAATTTCAAGAAAGCATTTTTACACGTACGCAAACCAAGCCCCTTAAACCCACCTTCTGCAAACGTCATTTTTCAACGTCTTGATCTGCGCTGCAAGAAAGCCACGAAAAAATTATCGCGAACGCGCCATCACCCAGCCGAAGATGCTCATAATTTTGCGCTGCACTCGAGGCGACGAAGAAGAAGAAGAAGAAGAAGACGCTGACCAGAAAAAGCGGAGTATAAGACAATCGCGCAAACTCAACTCTTCCGTAGGCCGACCGAGAAAAAAGAATAAGAATCGAGAGGAAAAACGCAGAAGAGGAATTTATTGCGAGTCCTTTGTATTGAAATTCCCGGCGAATTTATGAAGGCTTTGCCTGAATGGCAAATCGTAGAGATGCTCTCTCCCTCTATCCCCTCTCTCTCCCTCTCTCTCTCTCTCTCTCTCTTGCTATCTCTCTCGCTTCCATTGTATTCATGCTCCACCGCTGCGTGTACATATGCCCGCGTGCGTGGTTGTATCGAAGGTGCATTACGCACTCGCCGATTTCCGGTCCCCGGAACGTCAAACGCGCGTGTATACAACGAATATAGCGAGGTGTATTCTTTTGTTTGCCTTACTTTTCGTTACGTTTTCATCGTTATGGTCTTTCATCCTTTTTCTGTCTGCGCGGGCGTCCCTTGAGTTCTTTCGATTTTTTTGTTATTCGTTTTAAAGAAGGTCATTAACATTGTAACATTGTTACAGGTTATTATCCATTTGAAAATATTCGTCTCGCTTATTTATATTGCTTTGTTGTGAAATCGAATTGCCAATTTATTTTAACAAAGGCATAAGTAAAGCATTCTCATAACTTACAAAATAGCTAAGGTAGAGCGAAATGTGATAGATATTCAAAATGTTTTGTTTCATAAATTTATTATTTAAATTATAAAACTCAATATAATAATCAATTTCTATATTTTCGCTCCTTTCTAGCTACATAATGAATAATGATCAACTATTTCAAGTAAATAATTGTGTATTTTGTGGAACACAATTCTATATTTCGTATTCATTATATTTATTAAATTAAACTCAAACCGTCCAAAAATTTTAGGTTCGTCGTACCTACCCGTTGATAGTCTCGATGTGGGCTGGATGGATGAATGGATGTATGAATATTTAAAACTAATGGAGGGAGAGTGAGCGGCCGAGGTATTGTTGCTAGTTATTATTAATCGTAAAAACTACTGTTATGGTTATATTTGTTAACATTTAAATAATAGTTGCACATTTCGTGCTCAATTTACGTGCACAATAGCTATAAAATGCGCCTTCTTTCAGTCGTTATTCTTTTTTTTTGATAATGTAACGATAAAACTTTTTTTTGACAATGCAACAATGCAGCTAAAGTTGTACATTTTTATACGTTGGTTCAGTGCAATAATGGGCGAAGTAAATCTGGCAATTCTGGTGAGTGCTATAGTCGTGACTTTCAGTATAATGGAACGAGTAAAACCGTGCTGATGTAAAGCGGTTCGGATGCGATTCAAGTCCGACGGGGATGTGTAATTAATGTGAAATGAGTGCGCGAGTGCATGAGGCTGAAGGCCACACCATTTTAATATTTACGCCGGGCGCTCTACGTGAATTTATTGTTTTAGAGGTGCACGACCATTACTTTGCACGATTAATTATCGCTTTGACTTTTTATGAAAACTACTGACTTTTCATGAATTTATGCGCTAAGAATTCTGTTACAGTTATGTATTATGATATATGGAATAAAATGTAATTATTACATTATTTCGGAAATATATTAAACATTTTGATTATAAAAGTAAAGTTTGGCTTTAAAAAGTAAATAATAAAAAAAAATTTTAATTTTAACTGAAATATCCAGGTTATGCATAAAAGAGTATAACATCGAAAAGGTTAATAAAAACATTGCATTATATAGTGATTTCATTACTCTAAAATCAAATTGACTTTTGGTGAATTTTCATACAATATAATAAATTGTGAAATAATATTTTTAACTATTATTTATTGATAAAAAGAATATTCATCAAGATCCATTTTACTTTGTGTCCATAGAAAATAAATGTTACGATACATTACGTACAACAATAAATACAATACACAAATAAACATATTTGTAAAAGTTTAGTGTATGTACAATATCACTACGATTATCTGAATTTTTAACTTCCGAGCTAATCTTTATTTATTGTTGCATATCTTTCAAGCTAATCTTTAAACCAAACAACCACTAGATTACGTGAGCTTGCTTTCTAAAGAAAATATAAACTCGCACTATAAATAAAAATCTAATATTATCATAAGCTCATAAATAACTTATAAATAACATTTTTTTCACATTTTGCCGCGTCTATACACACCTATAAATAAAGTGCATGACTAGGTACTATAAAAATACTCCGCCAACTTTTATCGTAAACTTTCCCAAACCATATATTTTAAAATTTATACAACGTGCCCATACAAAAGGTCGCCATTTTTCGAAAGACCCATCAAACTTTCCTTTTAGCGTTGGCTTAGTACATCTGCAGCACAATGGACAACAAATAGCAGAAGCACGCAATAAAACAATTATTGCTAA
Organism: Gastracanthus pulcherrimus; assembly: GCA_949152435.1. Classification (NCBI taxonomy): domain Eukaryota; kingdom Metazoa; phylum Arthropoda; class Insecta; order Hymenoptera; family Pteromalidae; genus Gastracanthus; species Gastracanthus pulcherrimus. The sequence goes on along the minus strand of OX424576.1, from coordinate 135,953,040 downwards.
CAAGCATAAAACCGCGTGCTGCACTTATTCGTTGCATGCGACTCCCTTAAAAGCACTTGAAACGTGCTTTATGGTTTAGGGCAAGGATAAGTGACACGCATTCCGTTACACCCCTGTAAGGCCGTTAAGCGTGTATACCTACATATAAGTGCGTCCATCTGTTGCAGTCGTTTTTTTTTCAACGTGCATTAAGCTCGCGTTCGCGTGGCTTCTTTCTTTGCTTCTCCTTCTTTTTCTTCGTTATGACGTGCGTGTAGGAGGGAGAGGGGGTCGGAGGAGGATTATAATATGCATAACTGCGCGGAGCTCAGGTGTGCTTCTTAATTATTACAAATAGCTCGTGTAAAACAGAGCACGCGTCAGCGCGCTAATTAAACTCTCGTGTCGTAAATCTCGCCAGTGCGCGGGAGGGACGAAAGAATGGGAGGAGAGTGAGAAGAGCATGAGATTTTGAAGGAGGTTTCACAATATACATGAGGAAATTGGAAAAGCAAGGTTTTTTTTATAGACAGGTCATTATATGAATTTGAAGTATTTTAATATTCCGTACTATGTTTGTTAAAAGAGGAAAATCTGAAATAAACAAATGTTGGAATGAAAATTCTCGTGTAGGTTGCATAAGCACATTTTAGTATTCAAATAGCTTGTAAATCTAATTTTTGAAAGCTCTAAATTAGAAAACTATTTTTTCTTATTAACGAATTGTTACGAAGATTATATATTAAAAGTTTTAATTTATGAATTTCATATGGTCTTCCTTATTCAAATGACTTTTCCTAATGTTAATTATTATTCTTATAAAATTTAAAATAAATTTTATTCGTATTTCAAAATGCGTATTAATTTTTATCAATCGCTTTTATCAAATATAAAATATGGAAATCATACAATTATTATTGATAAAAGCACATGCATATATTAAATAAAAACTGAAAAAGCCTACCTAAACCAACCAAACGATGAGATTCAATTAAATTTTCGTAAGTAGTGGTATATTTTTCTCATCTTATAAATATATTTGAAACATTATTTCAATTATCCTTCCTATCTCTATCACTTTATTGACATTAACTTTCATTTATTATTGTGCACTCAGCGCAAGCCCAATTAATTTGATTTAAAACCAAATAAAAGTATGTCATAATTTGAATAAAAGCTTCATAACGCAGTAATCTTTGGAAACCAACAGTGTGAAATTCCTCAAGCAGGTATATGAGGGTAAGATCGGCGAGAGGGCGGGTAGCAGACAAACGAGAGAGAAATTCGCGTCTCTGGTGCTCGCGCCGTTATGATACCCAGCGCAGCCGTTGCGCGATACGAGAATGGCTTGCGCCTGGGCTCGTCGTACGTTAACATATTTTACGGCTAGTATCTATGTGCCGTCGCGGTTTCATATTTGAAATTTCACCGTGAAATATACATCCGCGCCGCGCGCTCGCTCGCGTCAAACTTTTTACATCCTCCGTTCCCGTTCTTTAACTTCTATATAACCGCTTGTTCGCTCGCGTTTGCTGTCGCGCCACCGTGAATACGATTATCATCTTGTGTCTTTTTATTTTGAAGTTTTCTAATTTATATTAACGATGATTATGGCCAATGTTTACGGCTGGATGGTACCTTTATATCACCGGTTTTATCGACTTGGAGAGATGATGCGAAAATTTTCTTAGAAATTCATGTAATTGTGAATTACTTTATGGGCATGTAACATGTCAATAAGTCATTCAAGAATTAATAACATTTATGATTAATAGTTTCGCATTACCTCAACTTTATAGTCATGGGGTTATTTCGAAAAATAGGACAGCATTTAATTCATAATATCTAAAATAAAAAGTATCTATATATAACCTAGTTAGGTATATAAAGAAACACTTCTAAAACTACTAAAAAATCTGCAATTTTCGAAAGTAATGCAAAATATATTTTTTTAGGCATGTAAACACATCTTTTTGTTGTCTTCGCATTTTCATTCTTAGAATTCTATCAACGAACACTAGTTCTCTTTGTTTTTCCTGTTCTCATCTCGTTTTATTTTTACGCCGACCGAATTCCCACTCTCTATTCTCCTCTACTTTCCTCTGTCAATGCCCGAACCTTGCACTTAACAGAAATAGCCGGTGAGAATAGAAATTAGAAGCGCCTGAAAAGCTTCCACTTAAGCTTACGCCCTCTCAAGTTTGCGCGACGTGCCAAAGTCCAGAAGTAACTACATAGCAACAACAAAGTACAAACTATTTTGACAGAAAAATCTATTAATAAACCATTGTAAATTACAATGAACCATCATACTAATAGGAAATATAATATATTTATACAAATATCAAAACCTATTTGAAATAATATTTTTGAATTATTTCTCCATGTTTCTGTAAAATCTGCCGAAATCCATTACTTCTCAACTATTTAAATACCGATTGTTTTTTCGAATAATAAGAGGTAACTCAGTCTAACTTACAACATCTATAAATTATTGTCAATAAATGTCTTTTTAGAATCAAAGGTAAGATTTTTAATTTTTTTACGTGAATTTAATTTGGCCGCTCCCTGATAAGAAAAGCATAGTATAATTTGGAACTCTTGATTAACTTTCAGTGATGTATAGCTCTAAGATACCATAATACTTTTTTGAATATTCCAAATTACACTCGACTTGAATATTTGTTTTCTAAGGACCCAATAATGGAAGAATTTAGTCATAATTTTTTAGAAATAATATAATTAATTCTAGTGAAAAGATTTTTGAAACCTCATCTAGGGTTTCAAAAACTACTTTAGGACATTGATTTTATTGATTAATTAATACCTTATTTTCTAGCGCAGTAACCAATCGGTTATTATCGCAGTACCTAATTGATCGCTTGGAAAGTATGTATTAAAAAGAATTTTCAATGCACATACTAATAAAAATGGGTCACTTATAATTAGTATTTTAATTTAACGCATATTGCAAACGAAGTAGCATATGTTTCCTGAAACTTCTCTCAACTGTCCGTCTCAAACAGTTCCAACTACCGTAACAACAACAACGTCGGTTTCACGCCACACGGCAACACCACTACTTACACGCAGCAGCTCCTTCCTTCAGCTCTGCATCCCATCAAGTTCGTCGATTCGGTTAAGGCGCGAGATACTCGTTCGCGAGTAAATATACGAGACGGCGTCGCGTCGTCAGTATCTATGGGTATATAGAGGCGGCGCGACTATATAACTGTCGAGCGATTCGCACCCGAACTATATACTGTTGCTGAGTCTCTTTCGGATATTGCAGGGCTGTTCTATAGGCGGTTACGCGTAGTGGGACATGGTTAAAGTTTTCACGATACGCTAGAGCGACGCGCAAACAAGGGAAGTGCAATTTGCCGTTGTAAATCGCAAGTTGTGCTGTTGCGTGGTGCAATTGATGTTGGAATTTTGTTGGATGTAGCAAATAATTTTGGCGATCAAGGTAAAGAAGAAATTAAATTCACTTAAACATGAAAATGTTTCGCAAAATTAATACTAATACCTTAGAACACACACACACACACACGCACACACATAAGCATGCACACACACTCGCACACATATACACGCACGCACGCACACACTTATTCTTTAAACATTCACATTTAAAAAAAAGATAATACTGAATATAATCTTTCATAAAAATTTTATATTAATCTTTTTATCTTAAAATTATATCAACTCTAACAAGTTTCACTCTTTTCAAATTCCAGGTTATGTCAACATTATATCTGCGAGCCGCGCCCATATCTCAGTCTGCCTTTACTTAACTGATCGTAAATTAAATTGTTACAATTACTTTTACATATCGTTATCTAAGTGTCCGAAAGTACAAGATTCGATTAGTTGTTACATTATTTATTCATTTTGTTTAGCAACGGCTAATTTATAATCCATTATGAATATGCAAATTGTATCCGCAAAACTAACATGGAGCAATTTACTTCTACATGTTTCTGTTATATTAGACAATTTATTTGCTTTTGTATGCTCTTAGCATTTTATAATGCATAGTCACAATTAACCATAATATCTCAAGTCGAAAAGATTCTTCCCTACCTTGATATTATCTCTTTTTTAGAAGCAATTTCTTTTATGTGTACATTGAATTGCCTATTGTCTTCAAGATAGAGAATTTTTTAATCCCATGATTGAGTAAACATATAAATAAAAATAGAAACAAATTCACCTTCCCAAAACAAGATTAAATCAAAGTTAGTATATAGATTAAAAGAAAAATAATACATAAATATAAAAATATAAATGTTACTTTCCAAGGCTTCGTATATGTATCTAAATTTATTTTTAGTACATTCAGTTATGAAAATCGGACAAATATAGAAGCACAGATTCTTTTGAGTCACAATAATATATTTTACAATATACGATCAATAGTCCAGACAAAACATCGTATCACCAACATAATTTGTAACACGTCACTGAAATGTTCTTCTTCACAACTGTAAACCGTACGACATTTTATAAACGGTAAAATGTATATTTATAATATACAGTAATATTTAGAAGGTAATATTTGAATAGAAATTTAGATCAATTTTATAATTTTGTAAATAAATTAACTTTATATTGTTCATCCATAATGTATGTAAGTTTAGTCATTAGATATTCACATTATTTGTTATTTGAAAAATAATATTGTCATTGGTAGTAATACGTTCTTTAAATGTTTATTTTCTTTTAAGCAAATTATTTTTTATATATAATATAATTATTTATTTATTCGACTACGGATTTTACAAACTGATAATATGATTGTAGTAAAGTAAAATGAGACAGTTTAAGTTGCTAATAATGCACTAATTGAACTAATAATAAATTTTACCTAATCCTACTAATAAATTGCAATTCTCGTAAATAATCATCATCTATTATATAATAGTATTGCTATGAAGATGACGTATTTCTATAATCATTGTTATACAATAAGATTCGATTAGAAATATAATGCAAAATTTATTTCTTTCAAAATAATTCAATAATTCATACCCTTATTTTTTACTCCTAATTTTGATCCTTGGTATTGTAGATATAATTCTTAAAATATATATGATATAAATTCGATCTATACATCTTAAAATTATTTTGAAGCATTTTTTGCTAAAGAATATGAATTTGAATCTTTTATATATATATATATATATATATATATATATATATATATATATATATATATATATATATATATATATGCATGTTTCCAATAACTGCTTATTTTAACAGGTGGAAAAAAAATATAATCTTTAAATATATAGGTACAATTTCAATCATATTGATATATTTAACAATAACTTTAAAGAAATTTATGCAGAAAGAAATAAGATTTGAAATAATTTAAGTTTATTGTTTAGGGCTCCTTGAGAAAGCAATTTGTTAAAGCAGTTAACAGCGATTTCAATTAATATAAAACCGAAAAATATTTATTCCTCCAATATAAGTACATTTAAATACATAGCTGTGTCTTCCAGGCATAACGTCTAAAGTCCATTTTTCGTGTTTTTGATAAATACGCATTTTTATGTATTCACTATTGTAAAATACTACAATATCCAATATAAAGCTTGACAGTCTGTGCATCTGGGTATCAAATACAAACATAACCATACATTTCAATATAAGAATTTATTTTTCATTTCTTTGCAAGACAAAATAACAATGCAATTAAGTTATTCTGCCTCACGAACTTGACTGATTATGCCATATATAATAAAATTAAGTTACTTTATGGTTTTCACTTAACTAACTACTTGAGATCAAAATAAATATTGATGTTTTAGTGTAATTTCGATATTGTGATTAAGTAGTTAAGCCTTCAACAAACCGCAAAAAAGTGGACTTAAAAGAGTGTAATTAAATTATTTTTTGACACTCCGTGCGATAAGTGCCAGTTTTACATACGCTTACTACTGCACTACTATCGAAGAGTACCAATCCATGTATGCTGCTATTGACAATTTAATATGTTTTATTACTTAATTACTTAAGTTTTATGTGAAGGAGGATCAAGCAAACGTACAAATTCCATAAAAATCTCAAATTTCGTAAAACTGGACGAAGTAGTTATGCCTTCAAGGCACAGATAATGCTACACGCAGCGTGCATCGCCCTATTACAGCCGATTTCCAGTGCCGGAGCCCTCGCTTCCCTCTCGACTTAATAACTCTATCAAGTGGCTTTTTGTCCCGCGTCAAACCGCGCGGAAGCTCCTCTCTCCCATCCCCCTCTCCACCTACGCGTTATTAATGGAGCCGTCGCGGAAGTACAGCGCAAACGCACGGCGACACGCGGAAAAATGTCCGCGTCCCTCGGCCCTGATTAGTCGCGCGAATTTGGCGCTGCCCGAGCGAAATGAAGAATGGCGCCTGCCGCGCGCGATCGCGATAAATTCCTCGCTCCGCGCGACTTTTTCCTCCTCTTCCCCCCGCGAGGAGGGAAAGAAAAAAAGAAAACATTAATCTCACCGTCGGAGGGTCGGCGACGGCAACGTGGCGGTGGCGGCGTAACTGGCGTCTTTATTGTAGACGAGGGGAGCGACGATTTCATTTCCGTTCGCGAGCTCTGCCGTAGACCGGATTTGGATTTTTCATTAATAACCGAGCTGCCGCCGCGCCCGCCTTCTGTGCGACCAAACCCCCCCATTGTCGCGCGCGCGACGCTAATTTTCGCGTCGAGGGCTTCATTCCAAAGTTATTAGAAGTTTTTGCTTTTTGTAGACATTCGTGAAGATTTCAGATTTTTCGGTGAAATTGGGATTTAGAGTTTTCTTTATTTATATTTCTAATAGTATCAAGTTCAGAATTGAAAATTTTGTGATAAAATTTGATTAGAACTACATTTTGTCAATTCTGATAGAATGAATATAAATTATATTTGAGTTCAGAAAAAATGCAATAATTTTGTCAATCATAGAGAAACGCTCACATTATATAATTAGCATTGTAAATTCATTACTGACGTTTAATTTTGAATTTGCAATTCAATGTATTCATTAATTGAATATTGAAGAGAATAATAGTATGTACAGAGTGCAATGTAATAGTCAACATTTTGAAATGCAAATAGTTTACATTATTACATGATAGTTCCAATTTCCAATTTTCATAAAGGATCCATAAAATTGAAAAGATAAAATAACTGATTTGTAAATAAAAATACGATATTTAATAATAAAATTCTTTTATGTAGTAAAAAATTAATCTGTTTATTTAGTGGATACAAATTTAGCTTAACTAATATCATCACTTGTTCTTGCTAACTGATGGTAAAACAACAATTTATATCTTCGAAAGTGAAACCAGAATATTATGCAAAAGATAAATGAAGCTGTGTCTGTATACATTTTCCTCGTCCTTTATGCGACTTTAGGATGCTGGTGTAGGTATAATAAGTATATTCCAGAGAACAACAACTGCATTTTTGCAGCGAATATTGCGTCTGCTTTATTCTCGTCTATAGCTACGATAAATTCCGATTATGAGTTCCTAAAGCTTGACCGATATTTTGAAGACTCTCTTTTCTCAGCTAGATTATTCTTGTGATTTTACAACTTTTGATGGTTAATCTTGTAACGCTGAAGTATTTCAATTGGTTTAATGAAAAGTTACTAACTAGATATTTTCTTTATAAGGGTAATAAAGTGAAAGAATAAAGTATAAGTTTACAGATAAGTTCCTTTAGTTGTGCTATATATATTTTTGAAAGATTGTGAATATGAAGCTTTTCATATTGTCAAAATAACTGCTATACTAATCTGTTAGTACTCATCGCCAAAACATTCTCTCAGCATGTATCAACTCTGCTTTCAAATCGGCCGTATAATGCAATAAAGCACCGATATCGCGGCCATCCCGACAATGCATCAAATCCCTCAACAAATAGCCAATCATCGAAACTGTAAAAAAGCCGAAACTAAAAGCAAACTAATACACCATACATCAAACCCCCACCTTATCTACTCTCTCCTTCTCTCTCTCTCTCTCTCTCTCTCTCTACACACATACACGCACAGAGAGATACACCACAGATCGGCGGTGCATGCACGCTCGGCCGTTTTCCTCGGCTGCGCACGTTCGCCTCCACTCCGCGGGTCTCCTTTTCCCCGCGGTACATATATACACATAGACCGCGTATAATAGGTATATAACGCACGCAGCGCGGCGCGCAGCATCGGGATCACGTAGCGCGCGCATTAATCTTGCCGGCCGATAACCCGCGTGCCGGCCTCGCCGGTATACATGTATATGTATCTACCCATGGTGTACACGGCAAATAGCCGCGGCGAGTCCTGTAACGCTCGCCGATTTACAGATATTCGACGTGATCAATGGCGGCCTATTAGCCCGAACGCGCGCGCGCGAGAAAGAGCGCTTTGCATATATATATATATATATATATATATATATATATATATATATATATATATATATATATATATATATATTCTCGCGTGGTTGCGCTGTGGGAGGGTAATTATACGTTTCTATGTGAAATGTACAGTGCGTCGTCGTCGTCGTCGTTGTCGTCGTCGCCGTCGTTGGTGCGTGGAGTCGCGTATAGAGCGAGCGAGGAGCTAGGTATTTGAGCGCAGGCGAGATCAGTGGCCGAATGCTAATGTCGTGAAACTTGGTATATGTGAGCGAGGATGGAAGAATTAGATTGTATGGAGTTTATCGTAGATTTGTAGACCTCGTGGACTTACGGTCGTAGAGGGAGGTGGATTGAATTAGTTGATTATTTTATAAAATGGTGTTCGTTCGTCTATAACTTTTTATTGCGGAATTTGTAGGCCAGTTAAATAAGTCATGTTTACACGTTAAAAAAACCACAATTCTGTTTTTATTGTTATTTTTACTGGCACTGTCAATAAAAAATGAATATGTACTTTTATGAAAACTGTTATTATTGTTTATAGAGGTATCTTTTTAGAATCGTGAAAAAAGCTTTTACACATTTTTACGTACGACATTGTAAAATTTCATTTTGCAAAACGTTGCATTCTCCTTTCTACATAGCAGTATTTTTCTACGTATTTTGTATGTATTACAATGAGAGGTATTACACCGTAAAATGTACTATGTCGGTTTGTATATTAGGGTTATTATAATCTATATTCTATAAAGATTAGCATATTTATAACAAACATCATCTTTATTTTATTACATTAAGATTTAATATTTATTTGACTATATATCTGTAATGTACAAACAGAAATCGTAGTTTTTATTACACAACTTTTGTCAGCATAGTTCAATTAGTATTCAATGCGAGTGGAGACTTATAAAAAGCCGAGAAAAAAGGTACGATTTTCCCCCTTATAAGAGTAATACACGTAAGCGTTGCCTTGCGCGCGACAGTCTTGTAGTTTGCGAGTCGCGGTAGTGGCACGATTTATTGCGCGAGGATTCATTAACCGACGATTTTTTGCTGTGCCCACTAGCTCTGTCGCATTCCAAAGTAGGAAATTCGAATTCTTCCCACATATACTTTTATTTTCTTTATTTGAGTTTAGAGTTTATTTGATCTAAATACGTATGTGGGAGGAGTTTAAAATTTCCAAAATAATTAGAGAATGAAACCATTGCCACTTGTTGATGGTACAAAAGAAGTCGATAAAATGGATTTATATATAGTTCTATATATAAGTTTATTTATAGAACCATAAAAAAATACGGTATATTACGTTTTTATACTTTCCGTGTACACTTGATTTATTATAATCTATAATTATACGATATCTAAAAATTTCCCGGATGCGTTCGCTTTCTTGTATCTACATACGCACTGACCTTGATTTATCTTTTTAATCATTGTCACTTTTACATTAAACTTTTCAGTTTGGTCAGCGTGCGTCTTCTGATTTACGCGGCATTCCCGCGTGCCCACCACCGCCACGGAAAACCAGTTATGCGCGCGCACTGAGATCCTCGATACACATACGTATACGGGGAATAAAGAAAGCGCGCGCAGCTTGTGCAATATAATAAATTTCGCCGGAAAAATATGTCTGATTTATTCTAGGATGATTTACCGAGCAAGCGCCGAGTGAATACAGTTTGTTCCATTATCAGGGTAATGAGGACTGACGATACTTTATGTGCTCATATATCTCAAGGGCTTCTTGAAATGTAGACTAAATTTAAATGCTGTTTCTCATTCTTGTTGTGGAAGCATACATTTTGTAATACTTTGCAATTTTAATGTCATTTTTCTTATACCCCAGTTATAATATAATTCAAAAAATGTTGGCCTTTTCAATTATTCAATTAGAACGAAAAAAATTATCTTTCATAATTAGTGATTTAGTTTCTATTATTTGTACAAAATGTTACTTTTATAATGACAAAGTCAACAATAAACTAAATTTTCGCATATTTATTCTTTCTCAGAGTAGGAATTCAACTCAGCTTTGCGAAATTCAACATTCACAAATCGAATTTAACCATCCAACAACAGCAGCAATGGTAGCAGCAGCTGCTTGCAGATGAAATTGTCGAAACAATCTCCGCGTGCAGCAGTTCGAGATACCGTTTATTACTCGCCGAAGTCCATAATTCACATCTCCCGAGCGAACGCAGCTCGACAATCTCGTCGTCGTCCGCGCGACTCGTGTTCATACGCTAATTTTGGCACTCACGTGACCAGGAGCTCAGTGCACTACCATATCATTTCGACAGCGGGAATGTAGTCGTCGTCGGCGAGGACCAGCTGATGACATTTTAATGGACGTGTATCATGCGAGGAAAAAACAATTTATTATTTGAGTAATCGAGCTGTGACATTTTTATCTATATGGGAGGCTTTTTCTACCTGGACAAGCTTTAACAATTTTGAATGTATGTATACGGGAGGACTAACGTAATTTTGTTATAAAAAAGAGAGAATCAATATTTGTTTGAAATTTGTAAAATATTAGAGACCTAGGCCACGGGTATGTGACTCACCCCGGGAAACAAAGATTGAAGGAATAAGAAAATAATGTATAAGCCTTTAGAAATAGTTTTCATTAACATTTGATAGGAATCCATACTATCATTGAAAAAGTAGTTTCTAACGAATTCTGTATTTTAGTTGAATAAATCTTTCTTTAGCTGCAATTTTAATAATTAACGGATGTTACATGAATAATATCTATTACATCTATTAAATTAAATTGTAATGTACAGAGAAATTAAAATTTTTGTTAAAAAAATATGAAAAATACAGAGAAAGTTAAAACAGAGTTCATAAACTCTGCAGCCAGCAAGTATATAATCAGAATGTCAAAAAATTCCTCGAATACTTAGACGTTAAGCACTTCAAGTTCACTAGGTCTGAAGGCTTTTTGTTTTTCTACCACTTGACTCGAAGCCTCCCATAATGTCCGCACAGAGGCAGCCTTCGCGAAGCACCCCGTTGGCGCACGATTCATTAGTCAAATGGAGACACACTTCTGTGCACGGATACACGGCTAACTCGCTCGTGCACACTCGCGCCCTCTCTTTCTCCCTGGCGATCGCCGCGCGGCGATGATTGATGAGAGCCTGACGCGAGACTCACGAGGCCGATTTGTGGAAGGCTCGCGCGGAAGGTGCAGCAGCAGAAGTCTGCATCTCTCTCTCTCTTACTTCATCTCGGACTTACCCCTCAGCAATTAACCACTCGCTTTTCCCGGTCATTTGTACCGATCACGAGTGAGAGCGCCTCGGCGCGCGGCGGCGCTTCTTACCTGCAAACAGACGGAAAAAGAAGGAGAAATTAATTGGCTGCTAGGAGGAGACCGTTAAGTGAGTTTGTTCGGCTTCATTATTTCCGGTGCATGTGTGTATAAAAGGCACTTGTGGCTTAAAAAATAATAAGATATTGTAGATTGCGCTTATGCGCTGGAAGAATAATGGCTTTGAGGGAACAGTTGTTCCAGTGTGTTGTTTGTGTGTGCGGAACGAAGATGTGTACGAGAAATCACAACAGCTTTATCATTGGGGGATTTTTAGCCGTTGCGGAAAGTTATTAGCTCTGTCGGATATCTTTCTCGTGTGTAAGGTATTTTAGAGAATTATATGCATAAATTGACTTTATATCGGTGTCATGTATAACTTTCTGCATATAGGATATAAAGAAAAGTATATTAGATGTTATTGGATTTTGAAATTCCCTCAATACTGAACAAGAAGTATCAAGAAAAATTTATATGTATATTTATTTATAAAAATTTAAATTTACTATTCATTTAAAGAGAATATTTTATACACTGAGATAAAGAATTAGTAACCATTACTATACCCTCTAGTAAATCCAACATGATGTAGGAAAAGTTTACTCATTACTATGAAATTTAGGACTGAATACTAGACGTCTTATTTTGAGTGCCAATTGTATCTTATATTGGTGGTACGAGACTCAGTGCTAGACATTCTTGTAATGTTTACTACCCTGCTAAGGAATAGATACTATATTATAACTTATGTATATATAAAGGTACACTGACAAAAAGCATTAGGTATCACACCAATACTTTTATATTTATATGATAGCTATATACTGGTATTGCTCGAGTAACCATACATATTGCTGTCGTAGCTATATTATGTATGTCGGTGATATTGTATGGTTGTCACAGTAAAATTATATAGTTGTGAGAGCAATAACAAAGTATTGTTGCAACAATGCAACAATACGTAGTTTAGTTCGATCAACCAGATTAATTTAATTAATTAAAATAATTGAACTCAGTCCTGGGCTCGCTGGGAATCATTACTAACCGTACCACATTATCGATGGATTCTAAGAGAAAAGATTTATCTTACGCGTTACGATTAGAAAAGACCTATCTTGAGCGTTACGATTAGAAACAGACTATCTCTTTTGAGGTTCTTTTTTACACTAACTTTGAGGTCATATACGTATTATAAGATAATTTAGATTATAACTTTTATTGACGTTTTTATACCACTGATATAAAATTATAATCTTTATGTCATTAAAAGTAAAGTGTCCAATTATTTTATAACAAACTTTCAGCATTGAATAGAGCTTACAAAACAACCTGAAAAGAGATAGTCCGTTTCTAATCGCAACGCGCAAGATAGGTCTTTTCTAATCGTAACGCGTAAGATAAGTCTTTTCTCTTAGAACCCATCGTTATATTTTTTTCCTAGAGAGTCTAGTAATCATTCCTACCCCCTGGTAGTAGTCGTTACTACTTTCTTTTATCTCAGTGTATTCTTGAAATAATTAGCGTCAAAACAAAGAAATTATAAATTTTTAAGAAAATAAGTAATACTGTCTTAGGTACTAGAAAATAAAATACTTAGACTACCTAAGTGAAATTAATTTGTATCTAAATTCTAGTTTTATAATCGCGAAAAGATGTCGATTATGAGAAATTTTCTCTTTCAATACTGATTTAAAATTACAAACATTATTGGTCATTTATTAGCCATTATTGCGCATTTTGGCACATATTTGCTTTAAAATTAAACAATATTTTAATTCGAATGAAAGTAAAGCGGCTTTTGACAGCAATTCACGCAACTTTATCGATTCTCGAACAAGGCAAAGCAGGCGAAACAGAGGAGAAAAGTCCTTGCGCACCGTGCGGATTCGCTTGCGTTTATTCAAGTCACGAGTGAGAAGTTGATCATCCTATCGTACGTAACATACGAACTTCTTTCAATGCCTCAACGCATTGACTTTATATTCCATCGAGGTTTTCTCTCACCCTCTCCTTCGTACAGCCGAGCTTTTTCTCTCGGGCGGCTCGGGTGCTGTTTTTCATTCTTGCACGTCCGATACATATTCGATGCGCGCCGCCGCGGTCACTTGCCACGCCGATGAATCGTTATAGCTGCTATATACCTACATATTTCATGCCGGACTGGTCATAAAAAAGCAGAAAAACTATTGTAGTTTTTGTATGCGTATCATCGATGTATTCTTAAAAGCCGTTGAGATTTTATGTAATAATTATTAGTCTTTGATTAACAAGTAAATTCTCGAATAAATCAGTTTTCCATCGTAGTTAGAAGAATAAAAATAAGATTAAAATTGAAATTATGTTAATTATGGAAGATTCTTTGAGAAAGTGTAAACTTATATCTCCAAAAATTATAAATTCCCGTAGCTGTGAATTTTTCTATGTATTACAGATGTATCTCGAAAGCTTTAATAAGATAACTTTGACGTGTATAAATAAGATAATTAAAAAATTGATTATATCTTGAAATAATTTATATTCCAAGGAAACAAAATATCCTATGAAAAAATGCATACTGTGAATTTTAAAATTGCTATAGATCAATTACATAAAATGTAAGCATTTTCACAGATTACCCATTATTACATGAAAAGGTATACTTACTATTAGAATATATTATAACCGTGCGAAAGACAATTAATACTCGAATACCATAAATTTGATAGGAACAAGAATAGTTTCATACAAATTTGCTTGTATCAATCAACATTAATTTATTTACTCTTACACCAAAGCCTTTAATCCTACCTCCGTAACTACAAACAATTTTATTTCAGGTTATTCTTTAATTTTCTGAACCACGTAAACTTCTCGCAGAAGGCAAACTCCCAAAACAACAGAGAAAAAAACTTTCCTCAAATCACAAAGGGTATCCATCGTAGAAAGAAGATAAAAAAGAACGGAATACAACAGAATAGCTATAAAAGACAATAGCAGGAACGAAGTAAAGGAAAAGCAAGACAAAGCATCCGAGCGCAAGCATCAGCCTTCCGCTACATCCAGCATATCCACAAGAACCCATCATCCTCCACCTCCTTATCCTCTTCGATTCCTCGCGGCAGCGGCGGTCGCATCGAGGGGCAATGGAGCCGTCAAGCGCCTAAACGATCGACTAAACAGCGACCGCGAAGGTCCGCGTAATTGCCTTAGAGCTATCCGCGCACAAAGGACCAGATGCTGCAAGAACAATCTCGGCCTGCGCGGACGCGGCGCGGTGAGTTCGTCCGTCCGAGGGTTGCCTGCCGCCGCTATGCTGTTTTAGCGTCCCTAGCGCGTGCATCCCCTCGCGCTCATCTCTGGCCTGTTTTCCTCCGCGGGAGCCTCAAACCGAATAGAGATGTGTATCTGGATCGAGGATATTTTGTTGGGTATTTTTCTTTTCTCGTTTTTTTCCAGATAAGGGCACGCGAGGGTTTCATGCGCTGATCAGAAGATTGATCCGATGTAAATTTTTGTGATGTTAATGCTGAGTTATAAAGATATTTCTTTGGCAAAATTCTGGTATTTTTATTTAAAATAATAGTGATTTAAAATAAGTTACTATTGTCTTTAATACTTATAATTTATATATGATTATTAGAACGGATTAATATGATTATAAAGATATTATCATTATCCACTTTGTTAATGGAAAATATGGTCTGCATTTATTTGAGTTAAGCTGGACTTCCTCACGATTTTAATAATAATCACATTATAATTATTCCATTTTCGTAAATTATAATATAGTATCACTGAAAAACTTGTTGAAAGTAGTCTGAAAAAGCCTAAAATTATTCTATAAAATATAATTACTTTAAGTATCTTCATTTCTTACTAAACTAAGCAATCCTGAAATTAATTATGAACTCCGGAAAATAATCGTTTTAAAACAAGCAATTATAGAAAACTTATAATTAGATAATTCATGTGATTGTTTTATTCAATTTCACATTTATTTTTTTTTTAACTAATTCGCTTTCTTTCAAACTTAGAATAACCGACCCAGCTTAAAGCGACAATACTATAACTAAGAAGTATCTTTCTTAGGAAAGTGATGGAAAGTTTTGAAAAGGCGCGCTCGCACCGAACGAAAGGTAAAAACACCTAAAAGTTTAAACAAAAGCAGGAAGAGCTGCAGATGCACAACAATGGAATTCTTCTCAGTGCAGCACCTTTTTTTCTCTCCCTCTCTTTCCCATTCATCCGACTGTTCTTCTTCTCTCGCACGACTACTATCACGGAGTTCCTCTTATTGTCTTGCATGTACACTTTCTTTTATTTTTTCCCTCACTCCCCCCTCTCACTCACTCTCTCTCTCTCTCTCTCTCTTCTCATACATACGTTTGCTTCTTCTCTCTTACACTTCGTGTTTTCCTCCCTATCTCTTTCTCGCTCGAGCTCTATGCTGCCTCTCAGCGCCGCTTGTCTAAATAGCCGGGGCGAGCGTGTGCGGGGTGGCACGGCACATTGCCGCCGTCTGATGTTCCACGGCGTTCAAAGATACCGCCGCCGCTGCCGATGCACACATACACACACACACACACACAAACACATATAGGCACACACTCATACGCACGCGGGCGCGCACACAGTAGCAGCAGCAAGGGGAAGTGCCGATTTATCTG
This sequence comes from Gastracanthus pulcherrimus, assembly GCA_949152435.1. Taxonomy (NCBI): domain Eukaryota; kingdom Metazoa; phylum Arthropoda; class Insecta; order Hymenoptera; family Pteromalidae; genus Gastracanthus; species Gastracanthus pulcherrimus. The sequence goes on along the minus strand of OX424576.1, from coordinate 135,936,678 downwards.
CTCTCGGGCTGCTATGCTGCTTTCGAACGCGTGTATAGAGCGTCGAGAGGGAAAGGGAGAGCATGAGAGAGAGAGAGAGAGAGAGAGAGAGAGCGTGAAAGCTCCTCTCGAGTGGAAGCTTGCGCGTGGGTATGTATGAGCTGTGTGTGTTTATGTTGCTAACGTAAATTCTAGATTGCCTTTATCCTGATTCTCGCTCGCGCTACTCCTCTCTTGTGTGTAATTCTAATGCGGTGGGGGTTAGCGCGCTAAATTGTTTTCTTATTAGATGCTTTATGCGCTCTGCTGTTTAGATAAGGGAACTTTATTGTTTATTTAGTGTCGAAGAAATGATTGCAGAGTGTTTTATGTGGTTACTCTCAAACTTACTGATATCGAAACGTTATGACCGAAAAGTTAATTAGTAAATTAGACTTCTGCAGTAAATAATTAATATCTTACTTTATTCTATAGCAAAAATGCAAAGTTTGTAATATTATTATGTTAGCCTTAATTAAATAATCATTAAATAAAAATATAAATATTATTACTTTATAAGATTAAAAACAATCAATTTTCCTTTTTTCGTTTAGAGAAAATTAATAAGGGTTAAAATTGAGCCAAATTAATTTAAATTCTACTAAATATATACAAATTACAATTTGTATAAATTGCACCTAGTTGGATATAAACTGTACCAATATAAATGGATAAATATTGTACATAAAGATTGTGTAGAATAATTTGTTTATGTGCAATGCATGTACGATTTATTCAAACCATTTTACGTAGTATATTAATACAAAATAAAGGAAGGGGGGTTCATACGGGTTGTTTTTGGCAATACAGGGTAACATTTGATTTTTTGTTATTTTGATATCGTTAATGAATTATTTATAATAAAAAGGTAATTTTAAGCTAAGCGGCGTTTGGGCCGAAGGTATAGATAAACATTTATATTAATTTTAAATTAAGAAAAAGGTGAAAGAGAAGAGAATTTAACCAAAAACCATTTGGCCCAAAATCTACCGTTTATTAGGAATAATTCATTAAAAATATCAAAATAATATAAAGGGAGTTTCTACCTTTGAGGACGAAAATAGCTATTATGGGCAATCCTGTTTTATTTAATTTGCAAATTTTACACCTATACTATACTTACTAAATAATTTTTTTATATATTTTCAATCATAATTTATATTTTAATTTATCATTCTATGCAAGTGTAAATTAAAAGCTGTATCGTCTATAGCTTTATAATATACATGAAAATTGAGTGTGAACTTTTGCATCGTTCGTTTTAATGCAAGGATTTATGAAATGTTCGTTATAAATTTCAAAAACACATTTTAATTAAAATACTTTTTTTAATAACGTAGGCCAAAATTACATAAATTTTATGCTGTATATAATGACACTGTCTGAAATCAATATCATTCATCGTAGCCGGTAAGCAGCCATTAATAGTTAGTTGTTAATGGTCATTAATATTATAGGGGATACTAAAAAGAATTATCTTAAACTTTTGCGTGCGAAATGTAACTCAAAAAAACGTTACGCTAGCACTTTCAGCTAATGATTAAAACACCAAATTACTTATCAAATGAATACCCTCAACTTTTTATACCTTAACTTTGCCACTACATCGTCTACGCACCTTAGAAATTCTCTCAAAGCAAAAAACAAGAAGCATTCGTCGCCGCAAAAAGGCAAAGAAAGCAGTGGCAACAGCAGCAGCGGCAGCAGCAAACAAAACCAACAAAGGATGCTACCCTAGAAAAGCCAAAAGAAGACAAAAAGAAAGAAGAAAGAGTACTCCGAGGCCCTTTCATTTGGTGCCACTGTTCAAAAAAGGCGAGCTTTGCGCTGACAGCGGCCAATCATTTCCGAGCGCGCTCCGTCTTGATTAATGGTAATCGATGTCGATTGGGGCGCGATCGCTGATTTCGCGGGCATTTTTACGCGCGCGTGACCGGAATACGTATGTGTGTGTATATAGGTGCTTTTGGTAAGGATCGATGATTGATTTCTTAATCGTATGACGTGCGAGGGTTGGCGCTTTTTACAAGGTGATGAAATGTAGGTTTATGTGCAAGGGCTTCAAACGCGGAGAAAAGGAAGGAAGTTCAGAATAAAAGCTATTTAACGTGAGTGGCTTTGTTAATCATTATATTGTTATTTATTCACAACATTGTTATATGTCGTCTATCAGTTGATATTTATAAGAAAATTTATATTTTTAAAATCGTTAATGTTTTAACTGAAATTTCACCTATTCATCACACTTTTTGGTTGTTTATTTAGAAACATTCATTTATAATATTGAAATGATTACGGCATAATATATAGCATGATATTGTTGTTTATAATTATCAATATCTACAAAATAGATAATAGTCCATAAAACTTAATAGTATCTTAAATCATAGCATTCTTTTGCAGAGGATAATATACAAATTCATATCCCTTCGAAAAAGAGACAAAAAAATACTCACTGCACTAATGCCAGTCATGCATTTATCCACTTAAATCACTACAAGGCAAATGAGGAGATAACTCATGTGTAGTCAACAAATCACTTTCATACTACTTGTTGCATCTGGTTAAATGAATGAACCCGTCAGTAACTCTGCGAGGAAAGTTGCGAAAAAGTTTGTTTATGAAAAGTTCCTTATTAATTCGATCATCTCCAATTTAATAATAAAATACTTCCCTTTAGAAATAAACTACAATGAACCATTAAGAACTGGAAAATAACTGAAATAATGTTATCACTTTATATACATACATTTTTTATTGTTTTAATTATCAGAAAATTAGGAAAATAGTAATTTTTTTCTATTAGGTTAAAGGAAATTACGTATTTTAAATATTTGTAATGACTGAATTTCGAGTTTAAATTCAAAATAAAATTGAAGTATGAAGAAAACAATGAATTACAATGAAAAACACATCAAATCGAGTATTAACAAAACTTGAATTACCCGGTTTTGTTAGTGCACTCCTCATTTAATTCTAATCTACAATTACATACTATAATAAATAAGGTCCCAAAAAAGCCGTATAACTAAAGTATACGTAAGTACTATCCCGTAGCTATCGAAATGAGTAAAATACGCTCCTCGACAATCCGCTCACCTAAAAAACGTTAACGACATTCATGCATATACGGAAATCGGTATCCCGTCAATACGCCCAATTTTATTCGCATTCTCGCAATTGAAGGCCTCAACACACAACAATAGGAATTTCCATCGTCCGCTTACACGCGAGCGTATACAGGTATGCGCAAAAGGACAATGGAAGCAAACAAGCCAATGCACCGAGGGCCACGCCAAAAACGTCGGTAAATTCCCCACTCGAGAAACGAGCGAGTAAAAAACGCGAATCCAACGGATGCAAAGGCAGAAAAATAAAAAAGCGGGGCAATGATTAGCTCGATTACCGATATAGATATACATATATATCGCGTGGCTGCAGACACGAGGGAGTCCACACATACAATGACGTAGCGCGGATAGGAGGAGGAGGAAGCGGAGAGGAGGTGGAGAAAGGAAGTAGAAGAGAAAGAGAGGGGAAGAGCTAGAGCTGTTCCTTTGTAGCGAGGAAATGACACGATAAAGGGGGGGTGGAGAGAGAGAAGAGCATTGTTGCCTGCACAATGTTCCCGTGCATGAATCCCGCGCAGCGGCGGCGGCGGCGGCAGCGATTGCGCCGGAAATTGCGCTTTATTAAACTCATTCGACGGCCCCGGCGACGTTCCGCGATGGTTCGTTCGTTCGTGTATATATAGCTGCGAGAGCAAGCGAGAGAGAGAGAGATGCGGCTAAATTGCACTCCAGCCGCGACCCCCTCCCTTTTTCTCTTTCTCTTTATCTATCTCTCTATCTCGCTGACTAACTGCACGAGGCTCGGCCTGCATGCACACTGCGTCCGAACGCTGATTTTCAACTACACGCCTGTGTACGTATAGAACGAGAATATTGCCATGTGCGGATGACTCTTTCGATTTCTTGCAGTTCTCAACGTGTACAAGTGGGCGGCTTTTAGAATGAAATTTCGCTTGTCAGGATAGGAGCTGAAACGACTCTTTAATTGATTTATTCTTAAAAAGGCTGACACTATACAGCTTGCAGGTAGAAAACAATTGACCTTGCAATTGACGGAGATTTCAAAATAGTACATTGTGCAACTAGGGGGGAAAATTGACTTTCTTCTATGCGAGGATGATGATTGAGCACGAGTGAAAAAGCCCTTTCTACCCGTGTTACACATCGTATTGTTGTTAACAAGTGTGTGAATAGGGCCTTTTTCACGCATGCAAAGGGAATGGGGAAATGGGTATTTTGAATCGTCCGCTAGACCTAAGAAATAAAAGAATAAAAAGAATAAATTTAAGAATTCGAAATTTAAAAAAAAATCAATATCTTCAAAATAAATAAAAATTTGGAAAATAAAATTCAAAATTTTTTAAAAATTTTGAAATAATTTTCGTAGTTTTTTAGGACCGCGAGGTAATGTACGTTCCCTCCCGCTCCGACAAAGATGCTCGGAATGCTCAATTTTCCATTCGTTTTGCATGCATGGAAATGGACCTTTTTCACGCACGTGTTGATAAAAATACTTTCATTTTGTCACTTTTAATAGAATAATAATTCTTTACAGTATTTCTAAATCTATATTTATGAGTAATTTTAGTCAAACGTAATGAAAAGAAAAATAATAAAAAATATTTCATTGTCATATTTAAGGTTTAAACGTAAGTCATTATATCGTAATATATTATAAATAGAAATTCACTCTATATTTAAATAGATTTTTATCATAATAATGTAGCGGTCGTCACTCATATAGTAATAATATATATCCACAATTAACAATACCCGAAAGAATACTTAATAAGGATATTCGAATAATTTAAAAATGTATAAATAAAATATAAGATATCGTAAGTTCTACATCTCTATATTCATCACGCAAAAAAAGCATCACTTTTCTCCATAGCTCTATATACATTAGAATTCGAAAGGAATGATTCCTTCTCGTTAAAATTGTCCCATTTAGTTCGACGTCTAATAGAAAGTAAAAAGAGAAGCAAGACAGCGCTCGTTCCAGCCAAAGAAATGCATTTCAAAGAGTCCAATAACAGGGTTATCTTAACGATCCAGTTTACGAGAGGCACACGCTTCGTTTCCATTAAATTTCCTAGCGTCGCCCGTCTCTTTTTTCCGTTCCCCGTCCCCTGCCTCTTCCTCCTCCTGCTCCTCGTCCTCTTGCCTCTTCATCTTCCCGTCTCCTTGTAATTCTTCCTTCCTCCCTCACATCGTCCCCGCGCCAGAGCAAAGCAGATAGAGAGATATAGAGTGAGAGAGAGGGAGAGAGAGGAAGGGAAAAAACTGCCACACGCACGAGGTGGATACATCTGTTACTGCTATTTGTCACGAGAATATGCTTCGAAGGAGGAAGCGCTCGTAAGGGCCACCCCTAGATTGCGCGCCGCCCGCTTCACCCTCGTCGTCGTTGGCCGACTGGATGGTCTGCTTTTCTCACGTCGAAGGCACGTCGCGTCTCTCGATACGTGTGCTTTCCTATATTGCTGCATTCCCTGTCGTTATCATCTGCAGTCGACCCGTATTTTCAATTATTTTTTCTTTACAAATGTTTGGATTTAAATTAGTATTATAACGTGAGATAAAGAATGACGTACGTAAGGATGTATTATCGTGTTTTGTATGATAGGGACTTTACCGATTTATCTTGAGAAAATGCTTTTTTGTTAAGCATATGTTGCTTGGAATTTATAGGTAAAATAGAAAACCTATTGGATAAGAATATAGGCAATCACAACATTACGAATAAAATGTATATTATTATTTCGTTTAAGTAAGTTTTAATATATTAATTTATAAAGGGTCCTATAAGAATAACTACTATTAAAATATTACTACTAAGATAACTATTATTAAAATAATAAGATTTTATGTTAATAGTATGTTTAAATAATGTTATTCTTTTTATTATTTAAATAAAATGAAACCGTAAAGATATTTATTTACATTTAAATTTAAACTTCAGTTTATAATTACAAACTCATAAAAGATAATAATATACGTTTTAGTCAATGTCAAGTCATGCACATTATCTTTGTGTATTTAGCCGTAAGGAAACCACGATGAGTGTTTCTTTTTGGTTCTTGTCAAAGAATGTTTTATGTGGAAATAAGATGCCGCAAAGTTTCGGCTATTCTTTAGTGCTTATTTTAGAAAATGTTTAATGCATTTTAAGCCTTTGGGACTTTGAAATCGTAGACATCGAGGCGAGGAAAACGAAGATGCGTCTTACTTTGGAAAAAAGGTCGCGGTCTGGTTTCAAAAAGCCTCGACATGCCTCGTTCCTTTGAAGTCGAAATCACGTTACAAAGAGTCGTTTTTGACTAACATTTCCTTTCATGACGCGAAGTATAACACTCGAGTTTGTACACTGCATGGAGTATCTATATGCTGCAGTTTCCTTGTCATAAATTAAGGCATGAAAGATATTTTAATTAAATGTTGTAAGTTAATTTTCCTTATTTACGTTAAATAATTAGTTTAAAGTGTTACTAACTTTCTATTATTTACAAAAACTATATATATATATATGATACAAACGTAGAATTTGAGATTTCTACAATTAATTATTATGTTATAAAATGCTTTATTTACTCTGGTTATGATCACTGCTTTAGAAAGGCTGTAGTCACTGCTGGGAAATTAGATTGAGTTTTGTAGTTCTTTATTTCCTACATAGTAATCGCTAATACTGCAGAAAGTTTCATCCAAAATTTCTTAAAAATAGATTTTAGCAGAGGTGTAAGAATAATTAACACTAAATCTTCTATATAAATCATGAAAACGTATTTCAGAGCCAATTTTTCTTGGTCACTCCAAAGCACTAATTCAAACCAAGTATTTTATTATATATTGTACAGTATACCTATACGCAGCAAAATTCGAAGGTGTTGCTAGAACCATCAATTATAAAGACATAACGAAACTCCCAAACCCACGGCACAAGGTCATCAGCACATCGAGAAGAACCGATCTCCCAATAAATAATGTACACCCGCAGTAAATAATCCTCTCTCCCCCCCTTCAAGATCCGCAATTAGCGTGAAATTAAGATAAAAGCAGGCCGCGCGCCGTCGCGTCGGACGCGCCTCGGTGGACTTTATCCGTCCGCCGCAAAATGCCGCGTGCAGGAGAAATGACGCAAAAAGAATAAGGAGAGATACAGCGCTGTACTGCACCGGTCACTGGACGGCGAAGTGGCCGGGAAAGTGAAGCTGCGCGCGGCGCGTGCGATACCGCGAGCCCGAGATTAAAGACGACACGCGGCTGAATTAATGGGCAGCGCTTTATGCGCCAAAGTAACCGTCGTTGTGTACAGCGGAACACCCAGATAGCCGAGGTGAGGGTTCGGACGTGTAGTGCGATCGCGACTGCCAGCAGCGCGGCTTGGCCCTTTTTGGAGACGCATTCGCTCGCGTGCATATGTGATGGTAGGCTCTGTGTAATGTAGGTACGTCCTTGAGTGAGAAAAGGGCATTTGTGGAGAGTGATCGGCGTTTGGAACTGTGTTAGTTGGGAGAAGGTAAAAATAGTGCAAAATACTACTCAGTAGCCTTTGCAATAATTGATTATAGAAATAAATAACGGGCCAAGCGATAGCAATTTTTTTACTTCTTTTGCTTATACACAGAGAGAATTTTCTAATAAAAAATATAACGAAATTCAGGGTAAAAATTACCGTACGTAACTCTAAAGCTAGGATACTCCTACTTTCTAGCACTTTTTACTGATATTTTACTATAAACTTTACCTCATTGACTACAAATTTTATCGCACAGACTATAAATTTTACCACACTGAATGGTAAAATTTGCCTGATTTGAGAAAAAGAAGACAGCTGATAAAGGAAACAACTCAGAGTATTTATTTTAGGTTAACTTTAATATAAATGTGTATAAATATACTTATTTAAGTATATTAATGATACTGCTATAACAATTGGAAGTAAATTCACATTTTTAAAAAATATTTCATACAAATTATACCATCAATTTCATGTGTAACTTTATATGTTTCTTTATTCTATTAGTTTTCTCTAAGATTCATATAGGGAATTTTTACTCTACAGCAGGCAAATTTTACCCTTCAGTACGGTAAAATCTATCGTAAATATGAATAAAAACTGCCGGAAAGTTAGTGTTCCAGCTTTATAGTTATTCACGGTAATCTTTACTGCGAATTTCGTTATAATTTTTATTAGAGAATTCTCTCTGTGTACATATGTAGTGTACTTTAGCATGAATATTGCCAATAATATGCATAATTAAAAAATCAGAAAACTACTTCGATTTAGCGTGAAAATAAACATCGAAATTACCGCGCGGGACAAAGAACATACTACGTGCAGTTAATAAATAGAATGCTTTGCTATGCTAATGCTTATTAATTTACAAAATAAAAAGAAAGAGAAATTACTAGGAATCCATAGAATGTGCTTAAGATGATGTGTAAGAGTTATAATAAATTATAATGCATTCTGCCTTACTGACACTATTATTTTTAATAAAAAAATAGTTTATAAATATTATTTTTGTAAAAAAACGATACGTCACACACGTTTTACACGATTCTATTACTCACGCTATTAATACGAAGCTTTCTAAACATTCTAACAATTTTTACTAAGTTTTTAATATAATGTTATACGTATAACAATAATTGAAGAATGTAACATAATGAATATTTTTTATTAAAAGTGTAATTTATGAATTCATTTCGATAATTTTAATTTTATCAAATAAAGCGAAATGTAGATATTTAAAGCCATTCTTTCTACACCATTAGGTTGATTATCTGAAAGTTTTCTCCTCAAACTAACTTGAAGGAGCTTTTCATAAGTTTAACTAGAGTTGTTTGGCGTCACTTAAATTTTGAGTTCGTATTATCAGAATACTCAGGTAAGTGCGTACTAAATAGGCACTAAACAAATTTACCTGATGGTATAACATCCATAAAAGGTCTGTTAAAGCGGAATTTGATTACATCTGGTAACAATTGATCATTATAATGCTGAAATAGCTATAGCTATTTAGAAAACTGGTTATCATCAAATTGATTTAGATTTTACAATTAAAACTACACAATTAAATTGACAAATAACTTTATGTTATACCTCTTCAATAATCTGAATAATACTACCGAGACTACCTTTTTAAAAATTATATTAAAAATTTGATTTTAAATTTAGTGATTGTCTGATTTCTACTATGGATAGAAATGCTATAATTGCTTGGTGTACTTATTTTTTAAATACTCTTACATTTGTATACTAAATAGCTGATTCTTCTTTTTATTTGTCTGATGTGAATGTTCTTCAACAAATATTTCTCTTTAGTTTACAACCAACTGAAGCTCCGCCATTTTAGACATAGAAAAAACTAATTCACTCGACATTCAAAATATAAATTGCAAAATAAATTGGCTATTCGCGAGCACGTGCGAATGGCTCTGCGAGCACAAAAAGGGTCATTACGTTCACACTAGCGTGAAGGGGAAAAAAGGCCGCATATAGCAGTTTTCTTGCCGCAAATTGGCGCGGTATTCGCATCGACATATCGGCCGGACGGCCGTGGAAAATGAACGAGCCGATCTCGCGATATTAATTACTCAATTACAAAAACGACGAGGCGCACGCGGGCAATAAATCCATTACGTAAGAAAAGCGCCGCCGCTCTCGCGAACGGCAGTATATCGTTAATTACGACGGTACACAGAATTGAATTATCGTTTAAAACTTTTATGAGGCCAATGATAAATTTGGGAATTCACGAGTATGCCACTCACAATTAATAATAAATTACATTAATAGAAGCTTTGAAAAATTGTATATCATAAAGTTATGCTGTATTTCACTTTTATGCTACGATATTAAGTTATTAATAAAACTGTGAGAAATGTAATTGAGAGCTTTGAAATTGAGATTTAAATTTTCGCACGGAACAATATTGTAGCTGATGGAGTTAGAACTTTACGGAAATAATTTTTCCATGAAATTCATTTGATAGAATTTTTATTTAACACGTGTTATAATTTTGCAGATATACAAATAGAAAAAAAGCTGCTCGTGTAGCTACAATTATAATTCGGAGTGCCAAGGGCCGCCATGCAAAGGTTGTACTTGTTGTATAACAGGTTTCATACAAAAAAGTTACTTTCACATTCTGTTCGATAAGAAAATGGTAGGAAAAGCTTCAGAAATCAACATAATACTTTTAAACAACAAATAATTTACAACATTGTAAACAATTAATTTACATCTTAAAGCTTTATATAAACTTTTTATAAAACAGTATCGAGTAAATAATAACCAATTGTAGTTGTTGTATACCATAAATTGTTACTCCCGGTAAAAACTATAGTAGGGCAATTTTACTGTACGGTTAATTATACAAATTTCTTTCAATATATGCACTTATGCATAATAAAAATATGCTTTATTGCCGTGATTATTTAAAGTACATGCTAAAATGTTTTAAACAGCTCTCTCATTAGTATATTGAATTATCATCGTAAACAATACAAAGAAAAATCCATGTAATTATTATTATTGAAATAAATAAAAAGGTACTATTCCATTGAACATTCTTACGGCCTAAAACGCAAAAACGGGGACATCAAATAGAAAAGTTGAGTCGCGATCCACGAGATGACTTATTCGGGGCACACCGGCACACTAATTAGCCTCCCTAATTGAATGCTTTCGAGTTATAACTTTTTAGTTAAATCCAATCTCGAGCTTTGTTCCGCGGGTGCGCGAGTCGCGCGTCAACATCCCCCCCCTTATATACACTCGCATTAAATCGCGGCGGTGGAGGCCACACCGCGCGACCGTATAATGCGCGAGCCCGAACTAAAAAGTTAATTATAACTACAGAACAAGATAATCTGCATTCTCCGCGCCCTCGCGCGTAAAGAGAAAGAAAGCCGCGCGCGCGCCCGCAAATAAAGAAAAAGGCAAAATTCCAGGTTAGGTATACACAAGTTGGCGGGGGAGCGCAATTATCCCACGCTAGTTCCGGAAACTTCGCTCTCTCGCGGCGCGGCTTCGGAAATTCGTAAGTGATTCAGAGGCTCCGGGGCAAGTTTGCACGCGAGCTTATCGTGTTTCTCTCTCACCCCCCCCCCCCGCCTCCTTCCTACTTAGGTTCACTTTTTTCTGTTCCAGCGGCGCTGCTGTACGCGCGTCTCACCGGCGCGGCGTTGCCAACTGTTTTCGAGAGAATTTCGGGCTTCCTCGAAGTTGTATATAGATATAAGGCGTGCGTCCTCATCATCGAGTTGTGTGTGAGGTGTATAGGAGCGAGCGGCAAAGTGTGCGAAGGGGTAAAGATCCGTGAACAAGAGCGAGAGCGACGGATAAATATATACATGGAGAGACGCTGGGGTATAGGCGCGAGTGCATGGAAGGAGCGTGAGGCGCGGGTGTGTATAGTGCTAAGCACCACTTTATTATCGCATTAAACTTGCTGCACGAGCGTATATCTGATAGAGGGTGTACATGAATTTGAGTATAGCTTCAGACTGATGTTAATTTTATAACCAACGTGCGTTTCGGTTACAAAGTAATAAGTATAGGCGTCTTGACTTTGAAATAACGATGTTAAACTTGAGAACATTTTTCGATACTTTTTCAGTATCTGAATGTTTACCTTTACTTTATTAATTTAACACTGGTGATTACCCTTACAAATCCATTGAAATCAATACATACAGCAATATATATCGTAGTAAATAAATACTTTTAAATATTATTATGTGGATTTTATAAGAGCACCAACCAGTTTTCTGGTTGACCTACAGTCGCATCAAAAATATTTTCATAAATCCTAACGTTATTTTGAAAATATTTTGGGGGATGATAGAACTCATTATCTCGTTTTAAAGTCCCATAATCTTTAAAAGTTAAATAATAAAAGTATTATCATAATCGTTCGTGCATTACATAATTACTAGAATAACTTTGATGAATGAATATAATTTTTTATTTTGAAACCAAAAACGATATAACACCTCTCAATATATTAAAAAAATTATTTTACGTAAACATATTTTAATATGCCTGATATTAAGATAATAATAATATATGTTAATGAATATTCAAAGAAATATTCCCATTTCAAACATCTAAAAATAAAAGTAATATAACATGAGTTATGAATATTTACGTTAATTTTCTAGATTTAAAATTGATTAGTACCCTTAAATAGTTATTATCTATAGTTATTAACCCCCTTGCGCATTGGGACAAGTATATTCGTCCGAATTACTCGTCAATTTTGTATATATTTTCTATCGCTAATATAAAACCCTTTGTTCAATGATCACTTTTAATCTCTCAAATGAAAGCTAAATAGTATAGCTTCGATTGTAAAGATTACAGATAATTGCAGCAAGCAGGAAAGAGTCTTCCAGTATGACCCTCTCCCAGTATGTCCACCCATGGCTATTGGGCTCATAACGTTAGATGGCAGTACTTTATATGCTGGATTATATGCATATTATAGTTCTATTAAATATTATCGGAGGTTATTGACTTTAAATCACAACTCCGAAGATTCCTACGAGAATAACGAAAAAGCTATTAATTTTCATGTCAAACGTTATTTCCAGAGTGTTAAATACATGTCCAATATATAAGCTAATTAAATACTAATTATATCATGTATGATATGATTTAAATTAAAATAGATTTAAATAATATACTATTTTATAACTTTACCTGCCTTGAAGCACAATTTTTAAACATTTAGAGCAAAAATACTCTACTATAAACGTCAGGTGGTCATACTGGGAGACACTTTTTCAAAGACTCAAAACCCTCATTTTTTGTTATTAATTAATACTTAACTCAGATTATTAACTTTGACCAAAACTAATTTACTATGTCAAAAAGGTCCATTTATGCAACTAATTCCATTGTGAAATTTTCATCTTCACCTTGGTACACAAAAGTTACAGCTAAAACAGCTATGGGTGGTCATACTGGGGTACTCTCCACTATGGATGTGGATTTACATTTAATAAAATATAAATATCAGAAAATTAATCATTGCACAAGTGGGTGAGCTTCGTAAAACTAAAAAGTATTTTAATTCAGTGTAATAATGTGATAAATCAAATTTATACATACACCATTAGGTTTTTCGTAATCACGGATGATAAATGTGATGTTTCATTCAAAATCATGCATGATGATTAATGCAACTGATGATTAATATATATTATAATATGTACACTTGACGGACAAAAAATCTGATTCGAACGATTACAATATTTTAGAAATACTGCAATTTCATTGAACCGAATGTACATTTTCGCTAACCTCATTGGAGGATATCCAAAAACTTCAAATCGTTCAAATCAGATGTTGCATCCATCGAGTGTACCTACATATTTAATTCGTGCCAGAAATAATAATTATCAAAAGGAATAATCAAATTACCTCACGTACCACAGCGTAAAACAAAAAAGTCAAAAACAACGAAAGTTACCAAGATTAAGAAAGGTGCAGAGGGTAAAGTAAAAAGAGCTGATGGCTATGATACAAGCTGGTCCCTGAAAGTCCTGCAAAGGAAGCGACAGAGGTGCGCGCGCGCGCGCGAGACAGAAGGACTGACAGACGGGGTGGAAAGCGCCCGAGGGCAGTGCGCGCATCTCGCGGAGAACACCGTGGCACGAATATAACGAGCAAAGTTATACGTAAAACACGCGGAGCCGGAGCTGACATCCTTCTCTCACCCAGTTAGAAGCACGCGCGCGGCGGACGTAACCTCGTTTACGCGCTTTCTCGCGAAAAAAAGCTTGCGCGTATTAGCATAAACACAGGGCTCGACAGCGAGGCCCCTTTCGTTTCCCGGGGCACGGGTGAGATTGCGTCGCGCAGGTTCGGTTCGCTTGTTTTCTTCTTTTTTCTTCTTTTTTTTAGTCGAGGAGGGATCAAGCATGGAGACGGGCGCGCGACTCCGAACGAAATGGAAAATGCGCGAGAGCGGCGCTTTGAGGAGTGTCGGCGCGACTCTCGAGGAGGCTTTTGTCCTCTCTTGGCTCTTGTTTTTTGCTTTTCTTTTGCACGGTTTTGAGAGTAAGCGTTGACGCGCGAAAAAGGAAAAATGGGATTTAAATGCTACAGGTACATGAATTTTGGTACTTTAAGAAATTTAATGAAAATGACGATCAATTGTTACTGTATATATGAGAATATGTAGTTCAAATGAGCATGCGAGTATATACGTATTTTACCGAATCTAATAATGTTTATGCAAGAAATAAATAACATTTATTTCAAATTTATTATGTATGTATATACAATTAATTTTATATATTTGAAAGGAATAAAGCTTTATAAATAAATAATTAAATATTCATTAAATACTATTAAATAGACAAATAATTCATCAAATGTTAATTAAGCAATATTGAATAAATAAGTAAATCTTAATTAAATAATTCTAAATGAATATATAATTAAATATTAATTAAATCATGTTAAATAGATAAATAATTAAATATTAATTATACTTTACAGTTTGTCTGCATAACTAGTAATTGTTATTAATCAATAAAAACTCTATTATTAAATTGTCGTATTTAAACTAATGGTATTCTATCACTTCCTTCTTTATCGAACATAAACGTCGCGTTTTAACCCTCCTCATGCAAAATACGTATACCGTCAGTCTTTATGTGGGGTCCGTACAGATAACACGTTACAATAAAACTCTCACTCTATTATAACAAATGTTAGTTTGTTATTTGCGTATTTCCTATAAGTAATAATACAAAATTGTTCAATTTTCCTTTTTTTGCAAATATAATAATGTCTACAATTTTTCCCTTATCTGTATAATATGTCTTCGTATAACTGTATACATGATATCTCATGAGAATTATATTACATTTTAAATTAAAATGTGGTGGTGTCTCTCTTTAGTTCGCTGACATATACGTACCGAAATTTTTTTTATACATTTCATGTCCGCTACTAAGAAATGAAAATTACAAAGTTTTTTCCGAATAAAGAAACCGTACTTGTTCTATCACAAAATTTTAATTAAAAACGTAATAAAATTTGTATGGAACGCATATGGGCGATTTTCACGAAACTGTTTTAACGGGTAAACTATACAAGCACTAAACAAGCGGGATACTATTAAAAGCAAAATAACTAAAATGTTTGCAATTGTATACGAAAAATATAGTATTTTTAATAAATATTCAATATCATTAGTTATAAAAATCAGCACCGTGTATATCCTGGAAAACTGGCGTAAACATACACATACACACATATACACACACACATATATACACACACATACACAGGCACACACACACATATATATAAACACACGCGCACACATTCACACACACACACACACACACGCGCGCACACACACACGCACACATACAGGCACACACGTACACGTGCATACGCACACGAAAACTCTTCTTGACACAATTATAATAAAACGTTGGATAGTAATTCAAATTCGCTTTACTTAGTACTACTCATTTGATTCCAAGAAAAGATAAGAGAAAAAATTAAAGAATAAAATAATTATACACAGAACTATTACTACACGACGCATCCATCCTTGAAAAAATCTAGTAGTCAGTCAGTGAACTTGCATATTTTTTGAATGAATTTTCTTTAGATATAGTCTTTATTTGTATGTTGTTTACTGGGCTTTTGCTATTGTGTTATATTGTGTTTGTTTCAGAACTGTAATTGTCTTGCTTGCTGTGTAAAACATCGAGCAATTCATCGAAGACTCTTATAAATAGCACGCTTACTTACGCAAAAGCAAACGCCGAGGCATGAAGCACTAGCAGTTTGTGCACGTAATGGACATTTATTTTGGCTGTACTTATACCGAAGTGCGCCTTCGACATTAATACGGCCCGGTGAGTTTCGGGCGCAACATATGTGCGAATCGCATTATCGTCGTACTTTTACGCACCAGTCGCGACTCGCTAAAGGGAAACGAAACGTATAGCCTGAAGGAGTGGAGGATTTCTTGTCGCGCGCGTGTTGATTATTGCCGGAGGAGGCGGTGGCGCGCGTCAAAACGATCGGCCCATCGATCATCCGCTGGGTGTATTTACATTCTGGATTCACTCAGACTGAATAATGAGCGCGATAATGTCTTCGGCATTATTGATTAATATCCGTTTGTAAGCTGACTTTTTAAGTTATGTGACGAAATGGTAAAATTTGCTATTTTGAGATACACTTAAATAAAGTTTGGGCAGTTACTATACTAATAATTATACTATACGAATACTTAATAATTATGAGGCGATATTGACAACGTATTTTATAGGTGTTCTTTAGAAGCATAACGAAAAATACTTTATTCTGAAACCACTATTTGAATATTTAATAAAAAGATTTTATCGATCTCCACGAACAATAATAAACTTTTATTTTATAATTGCCGACGATTTGGGAGTTTTTTTCACTCCCCTCTTTTTGGCTACAAAATACAGAGTAAAACAAAAATTAATTAATCAGAAGCAATTTCATCATTTTAGTATTTGCTATATCATAAAAGGTGTTAAAAATATATGATTTGTTTTTATTTAAAACAGAGATAATTAAATACTGCCATGTTTGGAAGTTTTATATTATCTGAATAAAATATATTATACTGCGTTAACAAATAAATATTCAATCATATTAAAGAGACAGATATGCCTTTAAATTTTAAATTAATTGTTAATACGGTTTAAGGAGCTTTAGGGGTTACAAAACGACCAATTTATTTTCATTCGTATTTCTATTTTGTTAAAACTTGTTAATGTCAATCATTATATATCTTATACTAGTATACCTTGTGTAAATAAAAAAAATTTAATCAATAATTGTGACGTTGCAAACAAGATTATTGTTAATTGAAAAAGAAATCATTAAAAATGTAGAAACCTTTTAGTTTTCTATCCAATTTTATGATGTATGATACATAAAATATTTTATGATATAGTTTTAAAAAAATCATAAAATATGGTTTAAATATGCTATAACTTTGACAATAATTTTTATTTTCAAATCCCCACATTGGCTGCATAATTATATGTATATTATGAAGATAATAAAACCTTTGAAACCCCAATTCCATCTTATTGGTTCACAGAACCTTGTGGTAGGTGAAGAAATATACAGGCTTTCATTATAGGCGATCAAAAAAAAGGAATGACAAAGAAAAAGTTCTTTTCAAATTTATTCCGTTATATTTTCATAAAATATTCAAACTTACCGAAAAATTAGGTAATATATGATCGAAAGACTCTTTTTCTGCATTCAAAACCTAGTTATAATGAAAAGATTATTTATTTTTTATTCATTATATTTGCATACATACGAAACTATTAGTATTACAGCTGCCGCGCGATAACAGATTATCTCTACATGCAGTACGTAGGATTTCCATTGAAACCTACAGAAAAGCATTCGCACTTGATTCGTATACCGCACACCGTACGACAAAACAACGGAATCCATTCCTCAGCCCACGCACTTCGCTTCACACCTCTACCCCCGCATTAAGCAGCCTGCTCCGCAACCCACGCTCGTTCCCGCGACACGTCGACAAATGGTTCCCCGCTCGAAGGGGGGGTACGAGTCTCTGCTCGTTAGGCAATCGAGTGGAGATAAGTCGCGGCGCAAGCACCAGAAATCAATCCCAGGAGCGCGCGAGGCGCTCGTTCGACTGGAAGAGGGATTTTCGCGGCGACGTGGAAAAATTCCCAGCCCTCGATATAAGGGCTCGCGCGGCGGCAGCGCTCACAGTTGTATACGTATGTGAATGTACGAGCGTGCAATCAGTCGTAGATTCGCGCGAGCGAGCGTAATCTCGCCGGCGCGCACAAAACAGATGCGGGCTCCGACCTGTCGCGGGAGCTTTCCCGCCCTGAGGGTGGAAGAGGAGAAAGACGTCGGGATGTATGTAGGGTGCATCAGCTGTCTTATGTGTTTTCCATTGTTTAGAGTTCGTTGATAAGTATGCTTGAGAATTTTAGTTTTCTCGGCATTAATATTCTCTTTTTATGCTTTATTTAAGGATAGACATTCCGTAAGCTCCCACGTTTAATTCATCCAGCGGCAATTCATTCCTCATACCTCCCCACCACCAGCTCATCATCATCCTCATCCTCGCTCGGTAAGCACTATCAAAAACACGCCGGCAAATGACAAAATGATCCGTGAATGCAAAGCGCCTCGCGATCGCTCTGGCAAATTGAAACGCGCGACGAGGAGCGGAAATGGTCGCCGATTGTAATGCTCGTTCGCGTGCGGCATTATCGCGAAATATTGCCCCCTCGCTAACACTGCACTCGCTATCGCGTGCTTTAGGGCTCGTAGCGCGGAAATTACGACGTTACGTCGCCAGCGGCATCAGCGCGCGCGCGCGACGCATTGCAGTTCGCGATGAATCATTAGCGACCGCCGCCGCCACCGAGCGCCAATCGGCCGAGGATATTAATGCGCGACAATACCGTTCCGCGGTTGTCCGCATGCAACTACTTCCTCTCTCTCTCTCTCTCTCTCTCTCTCTCTCTCTCTCTCTCTCTCTCTCTCTCTCTCTCTCTCTCTCTCGCTCTCTTGAGCTTGGGACGTACATATATGCGAGCAAGCTTCGTGTCGCTTCTCTACGTGCGTTCGCAGTTGATCGATCTTGCGCACCGCGCTATGCCCGTTATGATAGTTGATAAGCGTTTATGCGGTAATAAAGGCTGGAGGGGAATGCTTGAACCGGTGAGAAGAAGGATCGCAGATGGTGTGTATAAGCGAGGGGATCATACTTTAATGTTTTTGAAGAGGAATTTACTGTTTTTATTTATTATTTTATCTGTACAGGTAAAAAATGTAATGCGAGAAGTGTTTTTAAAATCACCTTAAAAACAAGTTAAAAAAGTTTCGAATAAAAATATTAAAAACTGTAGAAGATGATACATTTTTTACGTACGATTTATTATTATTTAAATCATTATTCAAAGTTTAACTTCTGTAATTTCTAATATTATTAGCTGAAACATTTTTTATACGTCTTTTTAATTTTTAACCTATTTCTTTAATCTAATTGAAATTAGCTATTAGAAAATTTTTGTTATTTAAAAATGATTATGCCAACTCACTGAAGTACATTCTAACTTGTATTTAAAAATAGCTTTAATATAAAATATACATATATATTTTTGCATTGTAATCGATCATAGATGTAAACTGCAACCTATCGATAAAAATGAATTCTCAATTCCATTCGTTAAATTGCGAGTACATACCACACAAGCGCGCAACTACACCCAGTATACATTCAGAATAAATAAAGCCTATGTCATTCTACAAAGCGTACAAGCGTCCAAGAAAAATCCACTCTCAACTTTACGAGAGCCATAACTTGAGGCGCTCATTCCTCGTCTCCCCCAGAACAAACGCGCAAAAAGTTATACACCAAAGAAACCAGTCGCCACACCGACCCATTTTCTACACCTCACTATTAAACTCGCACTCACATACACACACACGCACACACAGCTCGGCTAATATTCATCCGTACACACCGGTCATATATTTCGCTCTCGCGGCCGCAGTATTATTAATAAAATAGACCATCGTCGCAGAGAGAAAGGAGGCGAGCGCGCGGGGGCATCATCGCAACGCTTGCTGACCTATTTACGACACTCGCCGAGCTCTCGGAATGCGGTGCAAGGTAGGTATACCGAGTCGCCATTGTCGCGCAGGGAGAGATCGCCATCTGGAGCGAAGGAGAGAGAGGGCATGAGAAGTACAGAGGAGCGTGGGTGGCTGGTGTCCGGCTGACAGCCGCGCGGAGCTCGTATGTAATAGCGGCTAATTAGCTATAATGGGAGATTGTTTGGCCGCCGCGAGATCGCCGCCCGGTGAGCCGAAAGCTCACGAACGACTGCACGCGAGCTGGCCCGGTGATGGTACTCTTTTATTTTGCGCCCCGGTGCGACGCTTGACGGATGAGAATGAAAGGTACACACTGGTTGAAAGGAGAGGAGAGAGAGAGGGAATCTTATGTGAGAGGACGTATGTGTACACGGTGTGTCATGAGCTCTCTCTTTTCATCTTTTATAATTAGCGTTTTTATTATTGTTTTTGGTGTGGGATGATACTGTTTTTAATTTTGCGTGATATACAAGGATATATATACATATCAACGAGCAAAAGTCATAGAGTGGTAGTTAGGAGATCTGATACAGGTATCTTTGTAGTGATCTATTTACCGGTGGCCATTAAGTTAATTGTTCATCTTGTAAACAGTTTTATTATGTGGACTATAAAATGTTATTTTGATTTTTTTTTAATTTGAGAACTGAGAGTCAAGACATAGTTAATTAAATTCTGAAACTGAACATAAATGTTTAACGTGACATAGGGTAAAATTGCAATTAACCATTTTTTCGGGACTCGCCGAAATAAGCAGGTAAAAGGGTGGAGGCAAACTACGCTCTGAGAGTTACAGTACGTGGAAACGAAGAGCCTAGTGCCGGTTTATTTGCATATAATGCTCTAAGATTGCTGCAATATAGCATATGGTCGATTCCACCGTAACTTGCTCACTTTGCATCCAGGCTTCTTAGACATTTATACATTTGGAAAAAAATTCCTTTATAAATTTTACACATGCATGACATAATCAAATATAATTGTTAAAAGCTGTAAACGTACATAAGTGCTATATTGTAAACCAAATCAATATATTAGGTCTCATATCATGTCAGTTCCGCGGTAATGTAACATGTTTAAAACTCAAATTTCGATATAAAACGGTACTTTACGCAGAAGTAAGGTTGGTAACAATAATTCTAATAATTCTTCCGAGTACACAATAAACTGTAGAGTGAATAATATACATTTGTATTGGTTTTAAACTCAAAACCCGCTAATTATCATTAAAGCAAGCAAGCATACTTCTTGTTCAGCAGTTTGCAAAAAAATATTGATGACAACAGTATCTACACCAAAAAGTGAGTACACCAAAACAAACATCTTCAATACGTATACAGTTTCCAATGCAATTTTTTTTTAAAGATTTATGGAGTTTAAAGCATAAAGATTAAAGTTAACGCAGTAGAACTGCCCGGCACTGTGACTTACGGCACTGTGAACCTCCCAGCACTAGGACGTTGGAGCATCTCGGCACTGTGATTTTACTAGAGCTGGCTATATGCACACGTACGGGGTCCCACGTACCCTTTGCGAAAAAAGTTTTATGAAAAGGCTTAAACCGAAATAATGTGATAGAAACAGTTTTACACAAAAGATTAACCAACAAATTTTGATAAAAAATTTTTAAAAAACGTTCAAATTGAAAAAATGGAATTAAAACTTTATGGAAATAAATTACTTCATTTTATATAATTAAAAAAACCGCTGCCAATTCATTGGCATTTAGCTTCCTCAAACTAAATTAATTGTTCCAATATAACATTTTTTGTTCTAATAAATTAATTTTAAATTGCTATATCTCTTTTTAATTAGGAGCTCAAAAAATGTGTGCTGATTTATCATTGATGGTTTAATTCACAACAGTTAATTCAACTAGCGATAGCCATAATCTTATTTTTATTATACACTTATATTTTTAATTTACATCTATATATAAATTAAATCTGTTTTAAGCATTTTTCGGTAGTATTATTTTTTGAAATTAATAATTTTAATTATATACATTTCACCTCGAATTTGAATTCAACAACATCTAAAATCACATAATTAGATCGTTCATACGTATCATTATTATCCAGATTTATAAGAAATAAAACATAAAAAATACTGATATACATTATTTAATTAACCTTCAATTTTATACTCTTTCATATGCAACATGAAGCGATCATATAGCCCCCCTTGGCTCAGTGGGTAAGACACTTACCTACCGATATAAGACGCTCAAGCTGTCAAGGGTTTGATTCCCGGTGAAAATTCTCGAGAATTTTTTCTTCGAGTTTTTCGTCTGGAAAAGATCTTCCGCCGAAAAAACGATTATTTTATTTACAAAATGATTTTTTTCTCGAAAAATGAAAAGTATAAAGGATTGAAAATTTTACAAAATATTCTTATCCATATTCCTTATCACCTCAAATTTTTAAAAAAAATTTGTAAGTCATATTTCCCAGGTATCACCTTTTAAACAGAACACGACGTTGTCGCGTATAACAGAAAATAGAAAATAGTTTATTTAAAATTTCGGGTCGAAAAAAATAGGTAATTTTATGCTTGTTCAAATGAAATAAAAATGAATTGATTATATTATTTCAAACATACAAAAAAACCCAAAATACTAAAACTCAAAAATCGAGAAACCGCTAAAAAACAAAAAAAACATCTAAAAACAATACAATTTTTTTTACAGCCCTTTTCCTTTAATATAAACAGAATCATTGAGCTCTGAAACATTAATTTTGACCGTGAATGTTCAGAGTAATCTTCATATACATCCTTCCATACATACACACACACGCACGCACGCATGCATGCACGCATGCACACACACACACACACACACATTCATACAGACTTTTTATAAAAATAGTGTATTTTGACTTCTAATGTCTCAAAACATGTTTCTAAAATTCTTAATGATTGGACTGAAAAGTTTCGGAGAACGTTTATTATATGTATGACCTCAGACTTATTTTAATACGTCTATTTTAATTGATTAACAATTCAAAAGCAATATAGTGCTGGGTATCTTTATTAGAATAAAGGTCACTATATAGGTGTCATTATTTTTTAATATTAGATATGTGTATACATAAGTTAAAAAGTAGTTTTTATAAATCATGATAATATTATTTTATTTTATCAATTCTATAATTTAAGTATGCCTGAAAGAGAATTTATTATCAGATTATGAAATGAGAACGAAAATCTTGTAACTTTGATGTTATCTAATGTCATTTAATTATAAATAATTATTTGTACAAAACTTAAATCACAGTTCTTACAAAAGAATAAAAATAATTTTTGTTAATAAATAATTTTTAAATGTCGAGAGACTACTATTATCATAGTAGTAGGTCGAGTAAAACTGAAGGAATCCCATTATGTAAATTGATAACAAAGGAAATAACCGGCTGTCATAACGAGATAAGTTCGAGAATAGGCAAAGGCTATTAAAAAGGAAGAAAACTGAGTTAAAGCTGTGGAGCTGAACCGAGATGAATGCAAGAAGGAGAGACGCAGATAAGAAAAGGAGAAGAGAAGAGAAGAGAGAGAGAGAGAGAGAATCGGAGCGAGTGCATGAGAGAAGGACTCTAAAAGACCGGCCGCCATCGTGTTGGCCTTTCTTTTGTTTCTCTTTTTACGCTTCCGCTTCGTGGCATAATAAGGCGAGCGTGATTGACCAATTACTACCAAGTCGTGCGCTATTAATAAGTCGAGTGCCCCCCGATAATTAGCCTGTGCGCGGGAGAGTTTTCCTTCGGCTATATTGAAGCGGTGAGAGGTGAACGAAAAAAATTCATGGAATTTATTTTACGGGGGCACGTCTAATCTCTCACGAGGCATCGCGATGCACCGGACTTTATTTCCGAGCTTCTATAATTATGCCCTACTGAAATCTCAAGAATTGAGTTGTCAGCGTGTATGATATAGCTGACTGAGATTCATTTATTTTATATTTACATAATAGATTCAGTGCTGAATCAATTAAAAATGTAGTAGTTGAGTTTGATGATAATTGAAACCTGTCAGA
The DNA here is from genome assembly GCA_949152435.1 of Gastracanthus pulcherrimus. NCBI lineage: Eukaryota > Metazoa > Arthropoda > Insecta > Hymenoptera > Pteromalidae > Gastracanthus > Gastracanthus pulcherrimus. Next base: position 135,912,863 of record OX424576.1, on the reverse strand, counting down.
TTTTCAATGATTTTGAAGGAAGGAACCATTTATTCAATTTTGTTGCGTGATGAAATTTTTTAAATTTTTGGGTTATCAGTTAACATTGAACAAATGAATTATTTAAAAGTCAAGTATTTAATTATGCAGTTGAATAGTTTAAATATTGAAATTTATTGAGTATAAAAGTGTATCTGTCCCGTTAAGTAGAACGAATCCATAGTGATAAGACATGTCGATCTTAGCAAGTTAGTACACCTACATATTTAATTGTATTTTGATACATTTTTTGTTATTGAACTCATCTATGGCAAGAATAAATGAGGTTTCAGGAGTTCATTTTTTTCTACTACTATCCGTAAAGTAGGCCTATTTATCATCGATTTATGTGCGTGAAGTATTGTTAAACATGAAGTAAAGTTACTCGTGAAGCAGTGCGTGAAGTAAAATCTGTACGTAAAGTAGTGAGTGAAGTAAAAGTTGTGTGTGCCCATTTCTTTAAATTAATTGTTTTAATTTATTTATCTTAAAGGGGGGGGGGGGGTCCGCCCCTAACCCCCCGTCCAACTTCCTCCCCAATCCCATTCTCGTCTACCTTCATCACCCGTCCTTCTCTCTCACAGTTACATATTACTTATATATCCAACTGCATTTTTCTCTTATCAACTTATTTTATCAGAGGCGTATAGGTCGTAAGTGAGGCCTACTTTACTCACCCTCGGAAAAAAAATAATGTAAGCAATACATGCGTGCGTTTTTTGCATTTGTGCAAAAAAGTCGCACTTTACGCACTAGTTGCTTAAAGTACTATTTTACACTTTAAATAGTTATGTTTCATTCTATTATCATCATAGTTATATTTAAGTTTACCATCAGTTCCTAAGTTCGACCAAATTGACATGGAAGCCACTATTGGCCATTAACTCATCTCATCCAACGATCCTCATCAATTAATTCACTTAATGAAAGAATCAACCTTATCATAAACAGGTTCCGGCGTAGGACAAATTTGTGTCTCGGCCGGTGCGCAGCGGGGCGGGACCCGCATTGTTCCCATTCATTATTAGCGCGGCTTGGCGTATCGGGCTTCGCCGATAAGCAACCCAGATCCGCGACGAAGACACAAAGAAAGTCAATGACACAGTGTGCGCGACGGAGACCGGTCGGCCGCGCGCGAGCAGTCTGGCCTTTTGTTGCCGCTGCTGCTGCATGAATCTCGTAAAGTTCAAGTTTCAGGAGCCAAGACGTCGGATTTTACGATGCTATCGCGGGATTTAATAGCTCGCGGGAGACGCAATCTCGGAGTAATATGATTGTTTTTATCTTAGTTATCGGGGCTGTATAGTTGAATGTGGCTTTGACTACTAAATTAGTGGCTGAATTCCGGATGATTCTTGTAAGGAGACTTTATGAGAATTTAATTTTTAATTGATTTAGCTCTTTAATTTGATAAGATTTTACTTTGTGGTAAGAAATATAAAAAGCGTTACATGTTTTTAATTAGTATAGTTTAAGGTATAATGCTGGACCGTTAAATGCTAAATAAAATTTTAGTTTTTTCAAATTCATCTTTATAGATGATGTAGGTACACGCGACGTGGAAAATGGCTGGTCGAATACGTTTGAAATTTTTGAAAATCCTCCAATGAAGTTAGCAAAAATGTGCGTTCAATCCAATGAAATCCAATGAAATTGCAGTATTTCAAAAAAATTAAAATGCATTTGACCAGATATTTTCCACATTAAGTGAACTTGTAGTTTTTCTCAAATGTACACGTACTTTTACAGGGATATAGTATGAAACATACATGTCTTAAAACTAGGTCAACAGTTTTAGATGTCTGTACATATTACCATAAACACGCTACATATAAGTCTGTTACAACTGCAACATAGAAAACTTGAAATTTATTAATTCAATAATAATCCTAAAACATTAATGTACAAACATTCATTATTATTTTGATATGTACTTGTTAAATAAATACTCGAGATATTTTATCCAACGAAAAAACTCATAAATTGCTTGCCCTACAATTTCGCGAATATTTAGATATAGCCTTGGCGTACAACTCGAGATAATTGAAACAAAACGAAAGTTCGCGTGCTGAACACAAGCATAATAAGAAGAAGCTGAAGTGACTTTAGGGCTACTCGAGAGCAAATAAAAAAAAGAAGAAGTAGAAGAAGCAGCAGCAGCAGAAGAAGAAGAAGCTCAGAGTAGCGCCTCAAGAAGGGAGATGAAGTGCGCTCCGTTGCAGAGGCCGCTGAACTCTATCTTCATTTCTCTCTCTTTCTCTCTACTTCTTATGTCGCGGTCCATTCACGTGGCTCTTATGCAGCGAGTCCCTCTCTCTAACTCTATCTTCCTCCTCCCTCTCGCTCAGTAAGGAAGGTGAGTTAAAAAGGCAAGGGACGCAAAAGTAAGTTCGATGCGAGCTCAGCTTATCTTAATATTCTTCTTCGCTGATCCCATTCACCAGTCCCCCCAAGCATTCCTCCCCTTCCCCCTGCTTTCACCAATCTCATCGGTTGAAGCTTTATACTATGTATTTGCCTCGGGAAATCTACAACGTGCGCGCAGATTCGGACCTGGATTGTTGCTTAGTGGCGCGGCTTAGCTTTGACTGCAGGAGTGTTCTTTTTCTGTGTCATAGGTGAATAATTTTTTTTTTATCATTTTCAATCGTGACCAATCATTTTATTTTATAGAATATTTAAACTTATTTTTCTGAAAGCTAGAGCTTAAAAGGTTTATGTAGAAGAAAGTTACAAGGTTGCCAACTTGACGATTTTCGAAAAAGACCTGAATTTAAAGGACTGTAACTTTGGTTTTAATTAAAGAATTTAAACGTACTAAAAATGAATTAAGGTGTTTTCGAAACAAAAATAAATGTGACATGTTAGACCTAAAACCATTAAAAAGCGTTAAAATGACAAACGGTCAAACATAACCTAAGAAACGTATATTCTCGAGTTTACAACTAGCTTTCGTAGAGTAGGCTATTTTAACTGTAATAGATTTCAAAATATTTTTTTCTTAAAGTTGATAAAAGGACTAAAAAAGTATATTTTGGTAGGTTCAAATTGGTTAAAGCGGAAGCTCTGAGGAATTTTTTGAAAATGGCTTCATTTTAGTCAATCTTAAAAATTCATCTTAAGCCTTCATGAATCCGGCTGAAACTTGGTAAAAGAGTCTTTTATATGTCTATTTCATATAAAAAGTTGACAGCAAAAATGAAGAACCTAATGCTAACGGAATTTAAAAATTTGTTTGACATGACCGTTATAGGTATTATATGTGAAAAAAATTACATTTTCATGTGTTTATTAAGTGGTCGTCTAATGGCGCAATTCGAAGGCTTTTGCTTCAGTGAACACACTGATCGGTCATTTACTGGAGCTATTACCTGAACCACGGAGGTCCAGTAAATGACCATCAAATTTCAATGATTTGTGTAGCATTTTCTTGATGATTAGGTAATAACTGCAAGTCTGAATTTATATATTACTACAGATATTGTATTTTAACATATAAATTAAATATAAAGTGGTTGTGGTGTCCGATGATGAGGTCTAAGTAAGGTGATCCATAATTTTTGGTGTCTAATCACCTTCTCCGACCAGCACATATATCTTATAGACACCAAAAACGACGGAGCGCACTACCTAGACTTCGTCATCGGCCACAATAATAACTCGGACATCTTCTCTAACCAGCACGTACACCTATCCCCTCTCGCACTGATTAGCTGCGCCCCCCACCTCGTGACTGTCGGCTCAACGGTCGATTCTGCTCGTCGGCCGAGGCCCGATCTAACCACCTTAAAATTTTAATTCAATTGGTTATATACTTTTAAGTGAGAATGTATTATTCATCATATATTACATTTACTTTTTTGGCAAATTTAAATATTTTATCTTAATATATCGAAAATTTTCTTTTTCTTTGGTCATTAGGTCACCTTAAATAGGTACCGAAGAGAAACTGCTTTTTCTTTCATTATCCACATGATTTTGAGAGTTCTAAGCATCGGATTGAACTTTTCCAAAGTTCATTTTGTTCAAAATACAATTAATTCTGACATGAGCGAAGGAATTTGTATTAAAAATTCATAGACATAAGTTATAGCCTTTCAAATCCAAAATTTATTAAAAACCCCGAAAAAATAAAAGAAAATGTGATTTTGAGAGACTATTGGGAGTTTAAATTTACCGTGCTACCTCTGGCGGGTACACAAGCGTCGGCCATTTTTCATACATATAGATATAGTTTTCCATGTTAAAATACAAAACATGACGCAGATATGTGTACCTTTTGACTAGCGCCACCGCTGCCGCGGTGGTAGTTTTCTTCCCCAATAGCTTATGTCTAAGAATTTTTAATACAAATAAGGAACTTGCATGAAAAAATTCATTCGGTCCCTCAGATAGATAATCAAAAAATAATCGACACGTATTACTTCAGTTTTTAATTAAATGATTATCAACAAAGATACAGCAGTTTAAAGTGTCGTGTGACGACATAATTCCCCATCATAGTATATCTATATATATGGGGAATTGTGACGTCACACTACATTTCAACCTGCTGTAACTTTATTGATAATCATTTAATTAATCTATATTCTGACGAACCTAATAGATTTTTTCATGTAAGTTCCGCATTCCTTCGCTCATGTCAGAATTAATTGTATTTTGAACAAAATAAACTTTAGAAAAGTTCAATCCGATGCTTAGAACTCTCAAAATTATGTGGATGATGAAAAAAGAGCTGTTTCTCCAGTAGCTATTTCAGGTGATCTAACAACAAAAACAAAAAAATTTCGATATATTTCGATAGAATATTTAAAGTAGGATTTCCATGGATGGCCTAGGCCGGCCCCAGGTAAAACATTGATAGGAAGTATATAAAACTGATATGACCATGATGGATTTATAAAATCTTAAATATTCAAGCAAAAATCATATTAACAACAAATAGTTACATCGTTTCCTTGTGAAAAAATACTTTTGCATGGTTAAATATTCGCGAGCAGTAATTTTATCGCTTTCTACTTCTGGTGCTACTTGCTACTTCTTCATTCACAAAATAGTTAACAACAATCATACATAAATAGCTGTCAAATATTACAACTAGCCTGTCGTAATATAACGCAAATTTCATTGTGACGTAGTCAAAATTGGTATTTCACTTTGCCCCACAATGTTGGTAAATGTTTTTTGTATTACTGTATGAACTAATAAAGCTATAGGTATAAACCTTAAAACAGACCTATTTCCAAGATTTAATAATAATTAATTCACCGGAAACGTTAGGTATTATACTTCCCACTCTTCCCTACAATAATTTTTTGTATAAATAGTATAAACTGTTTAAATATTTAACTAGCTAACCTTGTACATAAATTCATAAGACATTTAGAAAAAACGAAAATTCTGTTGAATGCACTCTAGTAACTTTGCGACCCTAATTGGATATCTAGAACACTGATCCGATTTGACTTCATACATTAACTTTTGAATGAAGTTTTTAAAATTAAATATAAGTTTTATTTAGAACTTACCCATCATATAGCATACTAAGTATTTTTTAGTCAATTGTAATGATTAGACGTAAGATATCTGCTTACCTGGAACATAATAAAATTACACATTATTATATTTAAAAATCGCGAATATCATTGATATTGTTTTCGTACGAAAATGTAGTTTTTAACAAAATTCACTTTTAATTAGTAAAAATATTCAAAAATTAAAATTGATCAGAAAAGCTTCCTGAAATCTTAATAGACTGAAACGCATACCAGGAAAAAAGCTGCATGTAAAAGAAATTACGTTTTAACCTACATTTTTCGAAGCACCAATCAAGCGGCATACCTAAATCTGCCTCTCTCTCTTCCGAGTCTCTCTCCATCCCTTTTCCTCGAAAAGTCGAGTGCACAACAAACGCGAATATCGTTACGGGGTCAACAGACATTCACGCGTGGATGAAAAGGAATACACACATGCGCGCGCGCGTAGCGGGCGACTCGAGCAAACGAGATTTCAGCGCCACGCCGCCGCGCCTGGCGATCGTTCGATTATCGGAGATCTCGCGGATAACTCGGCGCTTTATTTAAAAAAGATACAGCTCGGCTTATGGATTTACCGTGATTGATTTTTTATCTCGCAGCGCGATTGAATCCCGTGCTCGAGCCAAGTTACTTTTCAAAATTCGTTCCGGGGTGATTATTGCTTTTTGCAGATTTCTACAAAAAACGCACTTTGCCTTTTAACCAAACGGGTTTACAGATAATTATCTCATCAGGTGAAGCCGGAAATAAATTTTTAACGAAATTTTTTTTAATTGTTTATAATGTTTTGAAACTGAGCAATGTCGTGTTTTGTTAATCGCCTTGATGAAGATTTATAATTAAAGTTTATAAGAATTTTAATTTACAGAAAGATAACTTTTAAATTTTAATTCATGTTTATGTCTATATTTAATATAAAATATGCTTGACGATTTAACAAATTGATCAATTCATTTATGTTTGAACATAAAATATGAAAATTTCATTTGCTCATTATCTTCAAAACTTTCTTAAATTTTCTATCTTTTAAAAGTTTATCCAATATTCGATAAAACTGTTCAAGAATGTAAAGTATGAATGTTTAATAAACTTGAAATTAAGATAATAAAAAATTTAAATTTAAAATATAATAATAAATAAATGACAGGTAATTTTATTAATGAATTACAAAAGGAAACGAATTTTATCAATCAAATATATTTACCGTTTGAAAAATAAAGCTATACATTTATAAAGCTACAAAGTACTGCGTAACATATTATTATTACTTTTTAAGTATAATCAATATCAGAATCTATTAAAATTACGGCGCAAATTTTGCTCGTTAAAGAGCACGCATTAATTTATTCAAACCAACCAGCGAAGATCTAACTCAATTAATCGTCAAGGTGGAACGATTTGAAATTCCGCAGAAACGCTTCTTAGCCGCATATCGCAAAAATACACTCAGGCGACACAAAGCGAAAGCCAAGTATTAAGAGCCTGGCAAAGTATATGCAAGATCTAGGGTCCGATATATAAAGCAAACTGGTTTGGCTATGCATCAGTGGCGATCGGTTGTTCCCACCCATTAATAATTTTGACATTTTTAGCCCAGTTTTAGCCGACACGTTGTAGAGAGAACACGGGCTCGCCGCACGATACCTAGACCCGGTAAATTCGACCACCGAAGGTGAGAGGAGCTGACGAGACGCACAATAGAGAAACAAAAATAGAGCTCGATTATAATGGCCGGTTATCGGTCGCATATTACACATATTCGGTAGTGAGCACGCGACACGCGCGTCGACTTCGTCAACGTCCGCCTCTGGAAGCACATATTCGACGCGTGATTGCTCGTTGATTATCCTTAATTATCGGGCTACGTGCTTAATATTATCCGCGCGGGGATAAGTTCGGAATGCGGGAGCAGGAGGCAATCAGCGATACTGTATCTCAAAATACATGTTTGCTGCCGCTGGTACGTGCTTCCTTTTTCGATCTCTGCGCCGCGCACAGCCTACAAATTCTCCGCGAAGAGTTGCGGGCTTGTGTTTTAAATGCAGTCGTTATTGCGCTGGATCAAGGTTTATTTGATAATTATCATGTAACGAAGATACCGAAAAACTGTTTTGAAAAAATACGAAAAAAGTGCGATTTTGCTTTACTTTTGCAGCTCATACTATTAATATTCAATTTACAACCAATAATTTTCAATCATTCTATCATTTTACTCAAAAGGAATTAAATCGGATCGTATATAACGTTATTAAATCGAACTTTCTAATGAATCTAAATCAAATCGAATCTTTCGCAATCTTTTTCCCCAGAGCATTTTTGCCGCTCCACTCACCTCGTTATCCCTCTCTTTATCTATATCCTCTGACTAGCAGCGCAGCTTAAATCGGATCGCGCGCGCGCGCGAGAAAAATGCTCGGAAATCCCAGCTGATCAGGCGCGCGCGCGCGCTCTCTCGGCTCACTTAAAGCTCCGTTCGCTGATAAGCGAAGCTCGCCGCCTCACATACTTTATCGTCACCACTGGCGCATCAGATTACCCGAGATACGTTATACCGAGTCAATCGATCAAATCGCCCGTTTTTCCACTCGCCCGCGCAGGTTACATCGTCCTGTGTGCATGCGCGTATTTATGCACTTGCGCGCACGTGAATTTTGCGCTATATGCTTTGTGTCGTATGTAGCTACTACAAGAGGCGACTATGTACGCTGCAATCAATTAATTCTGTTTCATTAGACGCTCGCTGCGCGCGCGGGTAGACCGCTCGGCTATTCATTAACTAAATGCTAGCTCGGCTGTGTGTGTGTATGTGTGTGTGTGTGTGTGTATGTGTGTGTGCGCGTGTGTGTTTGTCTGTGTGAGAGAGACAGAGAGAGATAGAGAGAGAAAGAGAGAGAGAGAGAGTTAGAGAGAGAATGTGGGGAGGTAAGAAGGGTGGGAGGAAGAAAGATACAGACTCTTGTGGCTATATAAGCAAGCACGGGCTTAAGTGGGAACAAGATTAATTAAGTGTCGACTGTCTTTGATATACCTGCAGGGACAACTTTCTAAATTCAAAATTTAACTGCTGCTGGGGGGATTTTTCTTGTTTTACTCTGTTTTCAGCAATGCTCTGGTATATATGTGTAACGGTCTATGATATATCATTAGCAAGAAGTTGCAACTAAATTTTTGTTTTTTTGATAATTGTATGTTATATTAGTATTCATTCTAAGCATAACGAGACCTAAAATTTGGAACATCGGGGGAGGGGGGTAAACTCAACAGATGAGTATACTTTCTATGCTTTCTTTAATTTTTCTGCCAGTCCATGCAAGTACTGCAATCGTTGCTTTTATCCCCTCCAAGCGGACGCTCATAACGAATACTTTATTAAATATACGTAAACATAAGATATTACCGGAACATGGAAGGGAACGAAATTATTCTTTGCAATTATTTTAGATGTCATATCTTTAAAAGAATGACATGTGTTAAGTGGTGCACACGAAGTTTTGCAAAAGTAAAAAATGTTTAAGCTAAATACAGTTTGCTTTGTTAAAAATTACATAATGAAGGCGCAAGTCTAATTATCGAAAATCTAGAATAAAAACGACAGTGCTTCTTGATAAAAAAATATAACGAAATTTTTACGATATTCGTATTATGCCTTTATTAATTATTGATGCTTTTCATAAAAGCACGTTTGTAACATTTCTATCATTGTTATTAAAAGGCATAATAACAATTAATATTTAAATCATATATATTAAATTGATAGAATTTAGTCTCAAAATGTTTTCATGATTCGTGTAACAACTTTTAAAATCATTTATAAAAAAAGCTCATGAAATTTAAACGAAATTCCAATTAGCCTTTTATTCCTAGAATTCACTAGGAATAACTCTTCGATTGTATTCATTCGACAAATATACATCGCGAGGCCATAAAATGGAGCACCTGCATCGGCCTCGTTAAATCTCCAGAGATCGAGTTCGAATTTAATAAAAATTGAATCATCAAGGTAACAGCGGAGATGAACCTCCCAAAAAAATAGTCCAAGTGCACCGCGCGTGTGGATGTTAAATGAAGGCCGCTCGGCCGGCCGACGAATAGACCATCATCGATCGTCTCATTGTCTCTTACTCGATTTTTTTCTTTTTCTCTCTCTCTCTCTCTCTCCCCCTCTCTCTCTTTCTCTCGCTTTCTCTTTCTCTCTCTTCTATTTCGGACAGTCGACCGCTAGATTGACTACGATAACGGCGGCAAATTAGAGTGACCCGCGGCATCACGCACACATTGACACACACTTACATACGCACACACGAGTGTATTTATCGATTGCTGGCATCCATCAACTACTCCGCCCTCAAACGTGCCTGCGAAACTTTTTGTCCCTGCTAGGCTCCTTCTTCCGCTCCTTCTTTTACTTCTTTGTCGAGGATCTTCTTGCTTCTTTTGCGGTCTTTTTTCGCTTTCTTTGTCGCATGTACAAGCACACACACAAACAGAGCACGTGCTTTGCGTAATTTGCAGCGCGCATGCTGTGGTATTTGAAAAATTCCACGATAAATTTCTTAGTCGACGTCTTGGCAGTTCGTTATATTATGCTTGTGCACAGTTTTATTAAACTTGTTAAGTTTTTTTAAAGAAGGATTATAAAAAGACAAAAAGTCTTGATCGCTAGACCGTTGCAGCTCACTGTAGGAAGCTCGCATATCTCCTTTTATTTTACGCTGTGTAGAGAAAAATGACTGAAGTACGTAGGAAAATTGCATGTTATTAAAGTTATAATGCTTGTAAGAGGAATCATAATGCGTGCAAAAATGCTGACTATGTAACAAAATATTAGCACAAAATTTCTCCATACATACATTTGAGGTAGAAAGAATTTTTAATATGAAATTCCCGTGGTATACTCTGTGGCATGCCAAAATTATGGTTTAGTACTAATAACGAGAAAATGACAATGTTTCATATAAAACAAAATTAAGCATCGCTATGCGCTACTAAATATCTAATTAAGGGTGGGAAAAAATATACCGAAAGATAAATTTGCAGAAGGATAAATTTACCGAACGGTTGAAATTACCGAAAAAATCAATGCCTATGGATAGATATGCCGAAAGTTAAAAATGCCGAAAACAAGAATTCCGAAAAAGAAAATGCCGAAATTTAAAACTGCCGAAAACGAAAATTTGAACAAAAATGTGCTTTCATTAAAATATGCGCCTGTATTATAATAATGTGTTAATTGTTGTTTCTTTTCAATATTCGATATTTTTAATTTTTACCCGTTGTCATTCAACATTTCGGCATTTTTAACTTTAGCATTTTTATCCATCGGCATTTTTGCCCGTCGGAACTTTTTTTATCGGTACTTTTGTTAATCGATTACTTTACCCATTGGCACATTTCACCTTTCGGCAAATTTACCCATCGGTAAATTAAATTCGGCATTATCATCCATCTGCAAAATTATCTTTCGGTATATTTATCCCCACCCGTTTACATAACGACGCGTGCATTTAAAAAGTATTATTTACACAAAAAGTACCAAAGCCCCGAGTAAAATTTAAGTGTCTTTATTAGAGAAATTTATGTTATAAATAATAGAATGCATATAGTCATATAATTATTGTTATTTTAAAAAATAACAATAAAAACAGAATAATGTAAGTTATGACGAAATTTGGAGAATTGGTAAACAAATATTTGTAGTTTTACAATGAAGTTTTATTACAAAATTTTATTTTCGACATCAATCGCAAAATTTTTGTTGACTAAGTTATGATTAACTAATTTTCGAGAAGAAAATTATTAGTTATCAAATACTTTTAATATTGCATATACATATTTCTATAATCTCGTAAGTTGTTATTTGTTGATAAAAATATTTATTTTGGCGGCATACTATATTGAACATTCAATAAAGTATAATAATGTATATTTTTAAAAACTAATAACTTTTCAAAACAAAATATAAATAGGTTAGATTTGCAAACAAAATACGTTCTTGCTTAAAGCATAGTCTTAAGCAGATTCTACCCAGATATTAGCTATAATTTATTAATCTGGCTAATAATTAATAAGCTAACCAGCCATTCTAGCTAACTTTCTACCAGAGTAGTATAATAAATAAAACCTGTTAAAACTGAAAAAGAGATTTTTATTCTGGTACTTGCTATAAAAACTAATACAGATTACTGCAGTCGATTTCAATTATTTTCAATTGAAAAATATAAATTACTCTTTAATGTTCATAATCATGTAGAAAAAAGGCTGATGCAAGTGACTCTTTTTTTTTAAATTCGTAAAAAAGCAAACAGAATACATCTGGCCATACAATAATATCCCCTTAAATATATTTCTAATTCATAAAAATATATCTGAATATATATTATTAAATTGGTAGATAGTTAGATAGATAGGTAGAAAATTTCGAGTGAGTAAACTAAAATTTATTTTCAAAACTAATAAATTAAGAAAATAAGTAGCAATGTAAGCGTTTCAAAGACACAGGTTTATTTACTTTATTAGAAATTTCACATTGTATAATTAAGAAGCAACGCTAATTAGTTATTAATAACACGATTAAATATATAATTTAAATTATGAATAATTTCATAATGAACCATCAGATCTTAAATTAGCCAATCATTAAATTTTCCTAACCTTCTACTGCACGTGAAAGTAAGCTAAGTATCCGCGCGCAAAAAAGGCCTATATCGAAGATCTAATTTGTCACCGTTAATTACCGAGATATTTCAAATCCTCATTATAATCGATAAAAAAGCCCCCGCCCGTGATTAGTACACAGTCGAACGGACTCGTCGGTGGCGGCAGCCGTTTATTTGCACAGAGCACGAGAAAAAAAAATCGAGTAAAACAAATGTGGCACTGCTGCTGCTGCTGCTGCTGCTGCACCAAGTCACGCTATTTGCGAGCCATTTATATAAAGCTATTACACGGCTCAATCTCGTACGTACACACGTATCTACGAGAGCTGCAAGTGCGATTTCAGCGAACGATAAGCTGAGCTTACATACGTCCATATTCGTCGTAAGCCAAGTCTTTCGTTCTCGCTCTGTCTCTCTCTCTTTCTCTCTCCCAGCGATCGTTTAAAACGACAAAGCCCATTTATATTGCACATGTCCAGGACACATCCACGGCGCGCCGAAAGCCGCGAGCGAGCGAGTCTAATCTCCGTCTTCTCTCGGCGCACGATCGCGTCTGTCCGGGACAACGTAGGTAGTGGGTAGTCGATGCGGTATATTGAAGGATTGAGACGGGAATACTTTCACTGAGGAGCGGAAGACCGCTGAATGCCGAGCCGCGCGAGCGCAGCGGCTTTTCTTGGACGTTAATAAACCCACGATTGCAGGTTGAGCGGAGTGCAATTGAGAAGCGGCTGCACGCTGATTGGAAGATTAAGCGATAGTTTACGGTGAATAAGGTACGATATCCGATTAGGCACTTTTCAAGAATATGGGACTTGAATGTAATAAGACACTTATCGTTTAGCTAAATATGTAATTAGTATTTTAAAATTTTACAATATTCCTGCTTAAAGAAAAATACATTTTTTTATATTATTTCACCGATAGTTCTTATATATATCCTTATTCTTTTATATTCTTATTCTTATATTCTTATTCTCCAGATATATTCTCCGGCCCGAGGAAAAACGTACGTACGTATCTGTATTGTAAGTTAAGCCAAAAGATTGAGTAAAATTTATTTATATCAAGTGCCATTTAATGAAGTGGTAACTGATAATTGCTCAAAACAGTTTTTAAAAATAGAACTTTTTTTTTTGGATCGAGAGTAAACCGTTGGTACTTTTAGATATCGAAATTTGTAACTGTATATCGTATAATTCAATATGGCAAAGTCAATATTGTCAAAGCAATGCGTATGTGGATTTTTTAAAAAAAACTTAGATGAAAACATTAGTTTGAAACTCTACTGAATGAATAATTGTATAATAACAGTCAAAGAAACAATTAAACAAATTATCGTGTAGACATTAAAATTTATTTATTGTAAGAGCAGGACGACTTAAGGGAGATCCTTACCATTTATTTACCATAAAAATGATTTTATTTTATTTTGTTTTTCGATTCTTCAAATCTTTCTGAACACATAAGCGCGTCGCATTATTAATTTTCATAAAAATTTTCGTTTGAAAATGACATTTTAATGATTATTCATTAGTGATTATTCATTCAGTATTGTATTTTCCACAGTCGGCCATTAGAAATCAAATTTATAGCCTGTTTTGTTTTAAAAAACCTATTCGAGGTATATACAGAAAACATTTTTTGAAGATAACAAGAAGCTTCCCATACTTTTTTCGATCAAATAATGACTTGGAGCCTTACGGAATTATTGTTATTTTGGACTAATTTCTATGTACTTTGACAGATAGTGCACTTATTTTTCTGAATTTTTTAGTCCTTATGTAGGATACAGTATAAACGACTAATACAATTTATTGAGGTGTAGGGAAGTTATTACTCATATTGACAGAAATTAGACTTATAAAGCGACGTTATTGATTTGTACTAATCAATTTATTTATTTGCTACCGTTTCGAACGTGTAAATCCGTTCCTTTAAGTTTATTTGTATTAGGGAAATAATGTGTGCCATCGAACGATCATAGTTTAAATATAGTTTGTAATAATGAGCGTCTTTGTCCTAATTTATTAATTGTATACTCATAAATTGTTTGTATATATATACAACATATATATTTATTTATTTAGTTAGTTAATTTAACTTAAATTCAACTATAGATCAATTAATTCTTTTAAGATATCTACGTAATGTGATTATTAAATATTTTTATTGCATAATGTATACAAAATGTGCAGTTATGTTGTTGAACAGTTTTTATTTATAGATTATCTTTTTATATTTTAATTTTAAAAATGTGGTTATTTTTATACTTTTTAGCCTTAACAAGGAACGAATTCATACAAATGAAATCCTTTACAAATAAAAATGTATAAGAAATGAATACTATAGACATAATATTTGTTTTTTATTCTTTTTTCTTTTCGTGCAAACTGTTACAATATACTTCAAGTCGGATATTATCTAGCATGTTTGCTTACTGGAAAGGATAATCTTTAAAATAAACGGCTTACACTTTTATGAGCTTGGACAACTTGTTTTTAATAATGGGTTTAATGAATTTTACATAAGTACAGTCTTTCCATAAAAAGAATGTTTTCTTTATAATTACCTTAAACGATAGCGCAAAAGTGCACAAGTATTATAATCATGGAGAAAAACAAAAATACCTCCATGAGTAAAAGCACGCCCTCTGCAGAAGAATCAATTTTCCAAACGCACTTTCCCCGCGAATAAACGCGTCATTCAGCCGTGGCAGTTAATTCCCGAATAATCTCGGGCAATTCCGCGGGCGAGGGAGGCGCGTAAAATTCGCGATATAAGCTGCGGAATTCGTCTGTGCCATTCTATTCATGCCTCGGCGCGGGCGTCTCGCACGAGGTCTTGCACGTATTAGCCGCGCGCACACGTTTCCCTCGCCTCGCCAGCCCCTCGAGGAATGGGTATATGAGCACTGCACCGCACAGAGGTGCGCGCGAACGAAAGTTAACCCGAGGAGCAATTTCAGGAGTTTCGGGATTTCCTTTGAAATACTCGAGTCCGCCAATGCGTGGCGGCTCGCAATGCTGTCTTTCAAGTGCGCGGATTTCGCGTTTTCCCTTTCTTTGGCTTATGCCTTTACGCAGAAAAAAAGAGAGCGAGATGTACTGCCGAGGCTATCTACTTACTTTATCTCTCGACAATCTTTTCACCTTTTATCCAATTTTTCTGGGCCGATCTGCGCAAGTTCTTTCGCTTCTTTGCGTTTTTTATCGCACTGTGAATTGTCTTTTATAACCGAGTTTCTTACCCAGTTCTTTTCTCTTTTGGGGTATTATCAATAGCTATACAAGAACGCTTTTTAAATTTTAAAGAGCTTTACGAAATTTCCTTATTATTGTATCAAATAATTAAGATTTAAATTGAGCACTTATCCTACACATATTTTCTTAAAATGCATTCTATTTTTATTTATTTCTTCACGAAATTCATTAACAGATGACAAAAGTATTTATAAATAATCTGATATCTACTCGAAACTGATATATTCAGAAGCTGAAAGATATCTTTTATCATGCAAAATATGAACGGTCAGATGAAAATTATCCTGAGTACTCTTTCATTTCTCTGGATTGCAATTTCATTTCCAAGTATGTCCGAATCTTTGTTCTATTTTTAGTCATATTGAATAATATAAAATTGCTATGCGAATTTTGTAGATAATCAATAACTAAGGGGAATACTACTTATTATAATTCTATTCCGTTCCAACTTCCTCCCTTTTAAACTAGTTTGCGGAGCAAAACCTCAGCGATGGTCAGGCACGTCGCGTCGAGTGTGCGTCGCGCGCTTTAGCAGCATTATCGATAACATCCTCGCGGCCGCAGCAGCAGCAGCAGCTACTGCTTATGCAAGAAGCGCGCGCACCCTTCGAAGATTAAAGTCGTATTTGCGACGTTTTTTCCTCTTTCAAAGTACACGCACTCATTGGGGATATTCATAAGAGGGAGAACGAGAAATGCGACATATTGCGATCTTGAAGCGGCGATTGCGCAACGGGTAAATAAACCATTTTAAAAGCTGATATATTAGTACGGTATAGCGTTCAATTAGCCTAACAAAGATAAATCACGCATATGCTAATAGCCATTTCGATATATTGACTGTATCTGATATATCTGCGCTTTTTAAAGCTACTGCCGATTTGAAGTAATTGAAAAAAAATTAATTCAATCTGGTTATTTAATGGAAGATTTATGGCTTCTAATTTAAGTAAAGTATTCCGTATATTAAAATAGTACATAATAGTACATTATGCAACAAAGGAATAAAGTCGACTTTATTCCTGTGTGGCATATAGAATTTTATTTTCGACTTAACTGTGGCCACTTTATTGACTCGTAATAAAAATTTATATTAATATAGAAATAAATAATAGTTCATGATTGAAAAAAGAGAGAAAGCAAGAGAAACTAAGAATTTACTTTATTCCCGCATTGGTGGGAATATAGATACTTTATTCCCGCATTTATGCTTAAAATAGTTTATTTCCGTATACAGAAGAAGAATCTAAGCATTCTCTACATCGACGTATTTTTTTACAAATGAACCTGCGCAAAATTGCTAAACGTTGAATCGTTCCGTGGGTCTGGAAGAATAACTGACTCGACAAAAAAAGCACGCACACCGCAATTGTTTACGTTCTCCATGTATTAATATGCAGTCAAAACTTCGATTTGCATCGGCGAAATTCAATCAAAGAATGACCATTGATTACACGCTGCAGCAACAAAACGAGCCAAAACCGCGCTGGAAAAAAGACGACGCGAAACACAAACGAACTGCGCGTTGTATTTTCCCTTTGCAGTGATGTGCGCGGCAGTGACGCTAAATAATTTCTTCATTCGTGCGGTGCGATTTCGATCTCGGCAACGATGCACACCGGCAACGATGCACAACGATCACTCGCTTGAGAACTTCTCTATCTGTCGCTGTCTCTGTCTCTGTTTCTCTCTCTCTCTCTTTCTCGGACTGCAACAGCGCGGCAACCGGTCGCGCGTACTTGTCCCCGTATAATTAAAGCATTTTTCGCAACGCAAGGTAGGTTATTTTTACAGATGTACGCTCGAGATGCAGTGAATATCACGGTGCTTAATGTTTCGCTTATGACAGTGGAAGTGTTTCAGATCAATAAACGGATTTCTCGTTTGCAGCCGTGCTTGTTTGTTTTGTAGAAAAAACGTGTATTGTGATTTAATATGATGTTTGAAGACGTCAGCGGCTCAAATGGATAGTTTTTCATCCTGGTAATCGTTTTGGTAAATAAGCGGTTAAACAGAGTAGAAAAAATGCATGCGATATGCGATTTATTCTTGCTATTGAAATTGTAGGTGTGAAGTCGCTAATACAGCGCAACGGGTTAGTTAGCGCATTCATGTTTTAAGTATATAATATCTTTTTTAATTAAATATGTCAAACCAATTTTATCCGATTTTATGTAGAATTTAATACATTCATACAAATTTTCGTGAAGATTGATAAAGCTTTATGAAGATTTTTGTTAAATTTCAATTTGAGCTTACGACACTATAAACATTTGGGGTGCCCATGGATGCGGCCCCAGTTAAGACGTTAATAAAGGACCTATATAACTAATATGAACATGAAGAATCCTCAAAATCTTAAGCAGACAAAAAATCAAACAACAATTTCCTTTTACACAAAAATAAAAACATGAAAAAAGTGAATTTCTTTTAATTGTTAATATTAAGTGTCTTATAAAATTTTGATTTTTTCACTTATTTTATTAAATTGGATCCTCTTTCTTTTTAAAGTTTCCCTTCACTTCTCAGAATTAATGCTCTTTTTTTAAATTTTTATATTTTGACAAGTTTTAAACAATAGAGTTAGTTTTGTAGGTCCCTTCCGTTCCACTTCTTACTAGGCATCCGTGGGCATCCTCCTAGTTAGAAAGGAAACATTCAGAATTTATGTCTTGCATCCTGAATAAGTATAAATGAGATGTTTTTATAATATAAGACGTAATATTATTAGAATAATACTTTGTTGTTTGGCTTTAATATATACACATACATATACATATCTGTCATATACATACATATACACACACACGCGCACACACATATTCACAATTTTTTTTGTGTACTAAAGTAGACATGTTTAGCTAACATTTATATGATACCTTTTTGAAGGTATTTGATTTTAAAAATTTATTAATAGATATTCGATAATGAACCTTCAAGTGCACTATATGACCCAATTATTCCCTACTTCTAATAAATACAATAACAAATAATTTTATTCATTACTGTCAATTTTTGTATTTCATAATTTCTATAAGCTTGTAAATCCCTTATAAAGCTCATATTAGCTTTGAAAAGAAAATAAAAGTACCAGAGCTGGGATGCTTAAGAGAGGGTTAGTCGAGATACCGAATATATGCACGTCCGGGAGTCCGATTTCATATGATCGAGACAACAGAACGACCTTAATCCGCCTGTTTATTGATCCTTACATTAAACAAATTTTTCTTTCTTTTAATAACTTTGGGGATTTAGCCACATATTTTTTAAGTTTTGTATTTAGTGTACAAAGAAAAATATTATTTGCAATAAAAAACACGTGTTTAAGAGTGATCAAAATGATAAATTCCATATTTTATCAATATTTTGTGTTTTATTTTATCACTTAGTTACTAATAGGATTAAGAGCATAAAGACCGGCTCTTTATATTTTTAATCTTTAGTTTCTGTACAAATATTCTACTTACAAACAAAATGATCATTATCCAACTTTAAAATTACAAATAAAAAAACATTGTTCGAGACTACTAATTTGAAATCTCTTTGTTTAACTTTCCAACGGTTACTCTTCTAACAGGGATGTAAATATTACAAAATTATTGAAAAAGTCTTTCATTCCAGATAATCATGGAAACTTTAAAAATTAATTTGCGCGAAGGTCAAATACGCATTTTCTCTCAGAAGCTCGAAATATCCAAACGAGTACACTTTTCAGAAAGTATACTTGCTTTTCCTTTTTCCTCTTCCCTAGACACTAGCGCATATTATACAGCTCACCTGGAAACTTTCTAAAGGTGTCACGATTCTCGTGGCGTTCGGCGGCGGCGAGCTGCTCGACTCCCGCGCGCCGCGCTGATTGGCCGTCGCGTCCTCTCTCGACTTGCTCTCTCTTTCTCTCTCTCTCTTTCGCGACTTTAAGAGCCGTTTTGCATGATTTTATCGCATGAAAATGAGCGGGCGAGCTGCACTGCGAGGCAGAGAGCGTGGAATTAATCGAGCTTAATTAAGCATCGCTTGCGCGCGGGCGTAGCCGCACAATTATTTGTAATTCATGCAAATTGATTTTTATTTACTTAGCCGCCATGAGAATTATCGATGTCGAACTGTGAAGTCGTGCCTGCATATGTAGCGCAGTGGTCTAGCGCTAAGTGCGCGAGTGTCGTTTGCCATTTTTCTTTGTAGGGTGGTACTTGAACGCAAATTCTTCGTTAAATTGTTTACGACGCGACGTGCGGCCGGCCTGGCTTTCAGTGCAGGCATAAATTAACACATGCTTAATGAACGGACATCGATGGACATTATACGTATCCGCGTATATTCATTATTCATTCAGGGATATTGATACAGAGTGAAACTAGTTGTGTATCAGCTGTATAATTAAATTATGCCACAATATGCATAATGCGGTACAGTATTTGACTTCTACCTATTAGGTTACTTAAAAATGCACGGGTGTATTATTAAACAACTAAGTTAAATTGAAAAAAAGTACTATGAACAAGTCAACTAAATTACTGAAAATTACTGTGTAAGTTTTTAAAATATTGATTTAAAACAACTCTAATTTCTTAATTTTCAACAAAAATTTAAGTTTTTTTCCTTTATTATAACTTTTAGTTGTGCAATTTATTATCAGCTTTTTTTTATTAAAGCTTCATGCACCAACAAACAAGTACGTATATACCATAACAATGTAGAAATTTGATTTGATTTATGTGTGTGTGTGTGTGTGTGTGTGTGTGTGAGTGTGTGTGTGTGTTAGTATGTGGCATATCACAATTCGTTCAATCTGCGGTATAATATTCCCAATATTTGCATAGATGTTTTCTATCAATACCCGGTGTGCGCTTGAAAGTTTTAGAAAAAATGGTCAAATAGCTCTTTTTGAATGGACATTTTTCGAAATTTAAGAATTTAAATTTCGGTTTTCTAATTTTTTTCAATGCATAAATGGTTTCTGGAAAGCAATTTTTTATACAATAAAGTACTCACATAACTCTTCATTTTAGGATCGTAAACGATTTTATACGAGTCGTTATTCAGTTGGTATACTGTGTGACATTTTTTTTCAACATTTATTACTCAAAAACTATACGATAAAAGTCAATGTAATTTTTAATGACTACTTGTTTCATATGCAGGTATATTCCTATAAATTTGTAGGTAATGAGACGGTTTGTTTTTTAAGAGAAAAAAAATAAAATGTCAAAAAAATGTATTTTTTGGACAATGATAACTTGAGTAATAATACTTGATGTAATGTCTTGAAAATTTCAGAGAATATTTGTTAGGTGTAAGGTTATTGGCTGAATATTTTTGAGCCTACTAGGTTCATAATCTTCTGAGATATTAGAGATTATTCAATTTAATTTACTATAGTAAATTTTGAAAAATTTGCTAGTTACATGATAATATTCTTTAAGGGGTCACTCTACGATCTCAGCAATAATTTTCAATAATTTTTTTTCATTGAAAAATTTATTTAAAATATTCAAAATTTTTACACATAAAAGAAGAGGTTTCACACTTATAAAATATATTTTTTATTTTTGTTTTGTATGTAAAATCTGGCTGGCCCGGCTGCCTGAAGTTGACCCTACTACAATCTGGTTGACGTGATATCTCTATTTTGAAGAGCCTGAAAGCAAAAAAGTGGACGGGTTATTAAAAAATAAGCTTTTCGCTATAGGTAGCTCAATAAACAAAATTTGATGAAAAATAACAAAATGGCAATTGCAAAAAAAGGTCGAAAATTTCAAATGTTCGCCATTTTGTTATTTTTCATCAAATTTTGTTTATTGAGCTACAGGCGAAAAGCTTATTTTTTTAATAACCCGTTCACTTTTTTGCTTTCAGGTTCTTCAAAGTGGAGATATCACGTCAATCAGATTGTAGTAGGGTCAACTTGAGGCAGCCGGACTAGCCAAATTTTACATAGAAAACAAAAATAAAAAATATATTTTATAAGTGTGAAACCTCTTCTTTTATGTGTAAAAAGTTTGAATATTTTAAATAAATTTTTCTATGAAAAAAAAATTATTGAAAATTATTGCTGAGATCGTAGAGTGACCCTTTAAATTGGTGGTTATATTTGTTATCTAAAAAGAAGGCTTTTTGTTTCAATTTTTATAAATTTTTAGACAATATACCCATAGTTATGTATAAAA
Source organism: Gastracanthus pulcherrimus (assembly GCA_949152435.1). Classification (NCBI taxonomy): domain Eukaryota; kingdom Metazoa; phylum Arthropoda; class Insecta; order Hymenoptera; family Pteromalidae; genus Gastracanthus; species Gastracanthus pulcherrimus. Next base: position 135,891,222 of record OX424576.1, on the reverse strand, counting down.
CCCAGCAAATTCCAATGAAAATTGATGTTTTTTATAAATAAAAATATATTGAATTTCCATTGTAAAATAACCTAAAAAGACCAGATTTTTAACTCTATTCATCGGCAATCCTTTAGTAATAAATCGTTTTTGAAAAATCGGAGATCATTGGTGTAATGCGAATAAGTTAAATAAGATAACCTTAAAGTTTCAGATTGATTCATCATAATCTTATGCGTATAAGACTTGCTAAACATTGGAGACCATAAATGGAGAAAACTGCACTTTTGTAGAAATAAGAAATAATTTTCTGATGATTTTAAAACAATTTTTCTACTGCAAAATATCCATCAAAATTTTTTTTTTAATAATTTTTTTTTTTCTGAAGTTTGTCTGCATAATACAGGGTAGATTTGGGCACAGGTTAAGATTCTGTTAATGTAGGAACACGCTGGAGTTTGCGCAATAAAGGTCTGAGGAAAAATACATATGAATTACTATTAAGTACATTAAAATTATTTCTACAGCAAATATTGCTAATACAAAATAATTTTCTGTTATAAAAATGTACAAAGTATCAGAAAATGAAATAAAAAAAATCGATTTTTCGTCAAATTTTACTATAGGACCACCTTAAACAATACATTTTCATCGCGTATATCACGACATCTGTAAGCTATATTGTTGTGCATTTTCTTGTAGATATTAAGTATTATTATATATGAGATTTACTACACTCCTAGCCAACTTTACGCATTATATTGCAGGAAGAAATCCAAAGATAATGTTATATTAAAAATATTATTTTGTGATTTTTTAAAAAAGGATTTATTTATTTAAAATTTCAGAGTTACAAATAACAATTACGAACGATTTCAAAGTACAGTTATTTTACAATAATATACCAGAACGCCGTAATATTGCAGAGGAAAATAGTATTTCCAAAATATAGATAGAGTAGAGACAAAATAATGCTGGTTGGTTATACTGTGTTCATACACAGTGATAACTTCCAGCCATATATCTTCATCCATAAATACAGTCAGCACGCATCCATGTTGGACTTCACAACATGAATTCATGCTTTCATACTCACACTCACACTTACGTATAAACATTTTGGTATAATCGGCTTTCTATATTGTATGTGAAACATATACATAGTTAACGAGAAATATAATCTTTGTTAATTATTACTGTATAATAAAATTTCTAGATTGATAATTTTGCATTTAATTATAGATCTGTACACTTCTCATTCACCAATATCTAACTAGCATCGATCTTGCTGATGTGAATCTCTCAGTAGTCTCTCAGTATATTTAATAATGACATAATTTATTTTTGTAATACTGAATCTGTATCTGTCAATAATATAGTCTAGAAAAAGCATAATTTTTGTACTATTTTAATGGTTGAATTTATACATTAGTATATATTAAATAGTAGTAAAAATTTTAAATGAGTGACTTTGAAAAATTATGCGTTTTTGTGATTTGCGTATTTTTTGTAATACATTTAATAAACGAAACAATATTTTACACACAAAAAATTATAGATTGACATATTTTCAATAAGCATTGACCAATGATGCGTTCTAATGCTTGGCTTTTACCGAATCATGAGAAAAATATCTGCGGTCGTACAGTCACTTCTAGGGAGTCATGATGCAGAACCCAGTGTATATTAAAGTAAAAAAATAGCATTTGTTTAAAATAGTAACGCTAATAGTGATGCCATCATAACGAAAAAGTAATGCGTATGGCAGAAAGCAATGCGTACGGCGCAGTAGATTTTTTCTTAAAAATTCAAAGATAAATATTTTTTTAAATACTTTTGGTAGATACTTGTATAATAACACCCAAACTAACTAATTACCATGCTAGTTGTTAAAATTTAATTAATAGAAGGGTATAAACAGCACATAGTAGTTTGTTATATCAACCCCGACAAATCATTCTAAGAGCATTTTTTCTGTTAAAAACCATTGGTAAATTTATATATTTATTTACAAACGAAAAAGGACCTGGGGACTTAAACGGTTAAATTTGTTGATCCTTTTAAAACAATGTAAATTGTTTACCTAGATTTCTAATTTTCTTTCTTTTATCCATTAATATTACAAAAGTTAATGAAGAAATATGTAGATAAACGTATTCTTTTTAAAAATGTTATCATATACATATATTTAAATGTTAAAACTTCGGGAGATGCTATAGTATAGTTATGAATACACTGTACTGTTTTCATTCTCTAGAAATCAGTAAGAATAGCAAAGTCAAGTGCACCAGCACGGCATGCGATTCTCATCCGGATGTTAAATCTTCGTCAACACGGCACGTATACACACAGCGACTCGTGAAGCTCAACACCGAAAAAGAAAGAGCAAACGAAGGCAAAAAGAAGAGACGGAAAAGAATCTCGAAAACAGGTTCAAACTCTCTCTCGCTCTCTCTCTTCTTCTCTCTCTCTCGAGGGCCTGCTCGACGCGACGGCGGATGCACGTGTTTTCGATTCGTCCCGACAAAACAGCGAAGGCGCGCGCGCGAAATCGTAAATTAGCCCGATCGCACTGCTGCTGCTTTTGCTAAAGCGAGCAGAAAAAGCATCGAGGGACAACAAGGCGCAAGCCAGGAATGGGGAAGGATGATGATCCAGACCAGAGCAAACATAGATGGAGAGAAAATGCGCTGTTTCATATTTTAATAGGAGACGCACAAGCTCCTGTAGTGTGGGCTGCTTTTTATTAGGTTTGGAAGATGAAGTTGACGAGGGTTTTGGTAAGTGGATTACAGTATAGAAGTTGTATTATTTATTTAATTATATATAGCAAGTTTAAGTAATAAAATTATTCAATTTAAGTCCTTTACGACTAATAATACTTAATTTTCACTTTTAAACCTTTCAAATTACTTATAAACGTTTTTGCGCATTATCTTTTGAATGCATCCGTTGAAAATATTACTAAATCCGTTAAATTATAAACATGAGATATCAGTAATTGATAACATACATCAATTTCAGAATATTATTCATATTATATTTAAATCATAATACAATTGCTTGAAAATAATATCTTAAAAGTTAGCAAGAAATAACATGAAACTTCCAAGAAGGCATTTTATCAATTAGGTAAGATTATAGTAATGGGAAGTGGATGCATGATATGAAGCACACCTGAGAAAATAGAAGTAATCAATGCATTGAATCGCGGACATCTGTCTTAGCCGACTGTAACTACTTAAAAATGACAAATATGCATATTTCATTTTCACAACTTTATAATTGCGCTTTCTTAAGCTTTTTCTAACTCAATATAACTTACCGAATACCAAGAATAGGACACAGTAGTAAAAGATGGTTAGCTTACCTAAAACAAACAAAAGTAATAATATTTAGCATGATTTTCAAATATAATAGATTATAGCTTAGAGTATTTTAAAATATATAGTTCTTTATATTGTTAAAAAGATTAAAGTTATAAAAATATACGTATTTATTATAAAGATATACTTGAGAATAATATGAAGAAACATCTTACAGAAGAAAAGAAGATATTAGTACATAATTGATGAAAGTTTCCCGTTACTGGCGATACCACAAATCAAGATGTTAATCCTATCCTAGAGTGTCTCAACCGCCCCTAATATATACTTCTTAAGATAAAGTCTGCGGTAAATCCGGCCTCCCTATTATAAACATTCACATGCGATTTCCGAAGTGCCGCAGAAAACGAGCATAAAGAATGAACAGAAATAGACGGAGAAAGTATTAGTTCTCCCCGGACGTGGCCACTGACATTGGGACCGATTTAGAGGGGCGCCGTATAAAAGCGAGCATACGTCGAAAGCGCGGAAATTCTGCCAATCTAAACAGCCCCCGGGGAGAGAGGAGAGGCCCTACGTGACGAAAATACGTGCACCGGCTTACGCAGGCGCGCGAGCCTTGTTGGTGTAAAATTTCTGGACTCGCTCTGGGAACTCGCGGACGCTGCCGCTAGTCTAAGGGACTCGCGTCTGTTGTTCCCTGGGGACAGTTTTTTGTTGGCCTCCCTTTTTTAGTACGAAATCTCGGCTGCTGTGTACTCAGCTATTTACTTGACTTCTTTGTTTTGGAGCGCAGTTTTGTTTAATTGGAGTTGATTAGCGTTCTTAATGAACTTTGTAATTTTTAATTTCAGTCGTTTGTACAAACTTCCGTCGTGTAATTTTAGAATAAAGATGAACGCAGCTTGAACTCATAGAAATTTCGTCAAGCATATCATGTTTATCAAAGGAATGTAAACAGGTAGATTTGCTTTCAGTTCAACTCAAAATACTGGAGTAGGTAGAGCTTGAATAATTGTAACAATCATTGTAAGACGTGCATTCAGCATTGTAAGGCATGAATTCGAATCGCACAAAACGTGCTTCTAAGCTTGGATTAATTAACTTGATTTAATTAGTCTAATAACTAGTGGAATCATTCTAGTGGGTTTATTTTAAAGAAAATATTTTACTTTAAAGAATATAAATCGTAAAGGGCAAAAGCCCGTTTATAAATAATAAATTAATAAATAAAATAAATAAATATAAAGTTCTTAGAATCCTATTTGAGGAAGTAAAAACAAAAAAATCATGGATGTGTTTGATTTTTACCCATTTTGTTGAATTTTTCAATAAAAGTAAGATCATAAAATGAAAGTCTCAATTGATCGCTACGCGTAGGGTCTTATTTTAATTTTGCCGAGGCGCTTCGAATGTCTTTCTTACATACATTTCCTAGGGCTAAAACAAATGAAAATACAGAAATTATACAATAATTGAAGTATGAACAAATTTTTTGCAATTGTATTAGACAGAATTAGATTTACGTGTGTGGCCGTATACGTGTTAGCTGCCTCATGAGTGTGCATCTATGAGGATGACGACCTAGTAAACTATTGTCAGATGTCAACACGGTGAAATAAGACTCCAGCCAATGAGAAGCGGTGATACCTACACTCTGATTGACTGGAGTCTTATCCCGCTCGTGCGATCTACTGGTCCTAGGTCGGCGATCCCCATTCGCATATATCCGTAGTTTTATCTCATGAGACTTTAAATCTGAGATAGTGCCAAAAAACATTAGCATTGCTCATGTAGGCAATGCTAAAAAACAAATATATATATAGATATACTATCAAAGTTAATGAAATACGCCGTATCTACCGCACAAAGGCCCATGAGATAAAACCACGAGTATTTGGCTTCGTTCTTAGGTACCAGAAAACGATCCCTAAAGTTTCATCAAAATTGGTGACACGGACTCCGTGGTCTCCCTTCATAGTATTAATTATAATTTATTGTTTTTTCTATTAATGTTAATAAATTTAAACAATTTTTTTTTAAATTGTGTTGATTATTTTTCGTTGTGTTTGTGCTTAAGGGGAATCCCTAAATTTTTTTCAAACTTTTTCATATGTTTGTATAATCAAAAGTAAAACTTTTTGAAAAATTTCGCATATTTGCGGTAAAAATAGTCATTGATTTACAACGAAAAGTTCATAATTTTTGTAGTCAAAATTTTTACCAATGTTCCTAGTTGGTAAAAACGTTGGCGTATTTTATAGCATTTTTAATAAATAGTTATTTTTTATTTGATCTAGATCAGGACAAAGCACCTTGGCGATGCATGAATTTTTTCATAATGCTAAAAAAATATGTTCAATTAACTTCCAAAAGTTTCGACAAAAGATAATGCACTTAAAAAGTTTTTAGTAAATAAAAACAAAAACTGTAGAAATAGTACGTATATTGTGTATCAAGAGCGTAAACTAGACGCCCGTTGTGCACACGATACTTTTTGTCCTACCTGGACTGAAAGAATGATTTTTCGTACATATAAAAGTGCGTTACTTTTTCGCCCGACAATTTTATTTTCCGCTCGCTGTATATGCACGGACAAGTATATTTTCGGTGCAGGTAGGACAACAAAATATTTTTAAATCGATTATTTGGTTAAAAAATGGTTGCGATCACCTTAATGTCGCTACGATAAGCGTCATTTTAATTTATTTTGGGTAAGTGATAAAAAAAAGTTATTAGAAGATAGATCTGCCGGCTAAATTCAAGCTGATTAATACAATTGGAAAAATTTATTCATATTTCAATTGTATAATTATTGTATTTTTTCATTTGTTTTAGCCCTAGAAAAGTGGTATAATAAAGACATCCGACACGTCGGCAAGATTAAAATAAAACCTAACTCGTATTGATCAATTGAGACTCTTTTTATAATTTATTCCACGAGTAATCGAACCTCTATACAATATAATAGTAAGATTGAATATACATAACGACTCTGCATATCTTTGAAACCTTACATATTTGTTTTTCATTTTATGCCACAAATATAAATATTATAAATATCTCGAGAATACGAAAGGATAAATGCTATTTATACGCATACAAACCCTGGCATGGAGCTGACCAAGTTACTGTAGGACAAAGTTTTATTGTTGATTACAAAAATGTTATGCTTGTCATTTCTAAGATCATTTGTAACCCCCTGTGAGTTTGAAGGACAATGGCGAAAACTGAGAATGGTACGGCGATAAAGCTAACATTTTCAATACTCAATCCCTTAATTCTCTGAGATTAATACTTGATTTTTCTTTGTTCTAAGTACCATACTTCTACTATACTTTATATATTGTATAAATATCCATTTAAACATAAAATTCTAAATGGACAACGCTCTCATCTTCCAAGCACGCTTCCGTATTGACATGATTTCTGCATTAAATGATACAGCTGCGAGTAGACAGCAGCTCGGAACCTGCAGACAATGCCAGAGCTCTCCCACTGAATTTAATTTCTGTTTCTTCTTCGTCCTACCTTTGCACCTTATTCTCCCCACAGGTTCGTCCCTCGCATTCCCGACCACCTCCTCGACCCATCTTTCTATTTCCCCATCCATTCTCTCCCTCCCTCTCTCTCTCTCTCTCTCCCTCTTCTTCGTCTTGACGTGTGCGCGCAGTATGCATATGATCGGCGAGCGCAGATTATGTATCTCAATCATGGGAAACTACCGGGGCGGGAATCGTCTGTGGAGCGGCTCCTGTGTATGTGTGTATGTGTGTATGTGTGTGTGTGTGTGTGTAAGCCTGGCGGCCGCGACATGTGAGGTCCGTCTGGCCGCCGCCACCGACTGCGCGCGCGCGCGCGCCTGATGATGCACGCCGCACGGCAGCAACGTCCAGCGACTCTCAATATCGGATCCGCCCCACGTGAATCGAGAGGCGCTTAATTATTTCTTCGCGCGCCGCGGCCGTCGTGTATATATCGGAATGTATAAGCGCGGGACGGTTATTATTGCGGGGGCTTTTATATTTCTTTGTAAATGCGGGACAGTGTGCGCAGGGCTTCCGCGTTTTACTCGCTTCGTTATGGATGAATGCGCGTGAGGTCCGATGCCGGTGTTCGAGGCGCTCTAATGCGAACGCTTTTCTAGGGAAATGGATTTTTACGCGCCATTTGCTTTCTAAATTTCTCCGTAATGATGAGTTTACGGTGTGGTATTACTGGTTAGTTTGAAATTATATAACGCTGTGACTACTGAATGCCCCGTATTAAGTTATTATTTATTACGAATTTGTACGATAAATCTCTATAAATTTTTTTTATTATCAGCCAGTTTGCAGCTTTGAAAACAAAAATATTACAATATAACTATGATTTTGTAGAATGATAATAAATAATGTAACAAGAATAATAAATTGCTTCGAGTTTTTCTCATAGGCATAATATTGTGATATTTAAGTGGGTTTATTAATAGTTCTTGGTAACGTGAGTTACATTCAAGTTTTATGTTGGTTGGTAACTACACTTTAAAAAACTTTTCTGAAACTTCTGTGCAAGGTCACTCGGTCTTTTTAAAGATTTATCTACAGAAATAGAAGGATACACCTGCTCTGTACAATGTTTCTTGAGTTTCTCCTAGTTCCTAACTGTAATCGTGTATTTCAGAAGTTTTAGCAGATAAATCGTCTGCTGAGTAAATTAAATTTGTTCGTTAATATTTAAATTATTTTAATTGTACGGGCTGGCTATATTTTATGTTATACCGAATATTCAATAATATGCAAAAAAATGTTTCTGTTATATTGTGCTTTTTTCTGAAATCATGGATTATAAATTATATATTCATTATATATTCATATACATATCATTTTTCTTATTATTAAGCTTTCAAATCTCATTAGAGATTTATTCGCTGTTCATTGGATAGTTATACATTAAGTTATTCTACTTTAATATATATATCATTATTATTATTCTATTAATTAATAATTTATAATAACGTATTGAAGATGCTAAATATTATTTAAAATAATTTGCTTTCACCAAAATAATTCAGCATTTTCGACAATATGATTTTCGGATAAGTGTTTAGGTTTAAATACCTGAAATGATCGAACAAAAAAAAGAACAGATAGCGCACTTCTTTTGTCAGTAATTCTAAAAATGAGTATACAAATTCATAAGTAAGGTTAATGTATAGCTAAATGAATGAGCATCGTTTGCATCATTAACGAAAAAATCTATGATAACTTAAACCCACAGCAATTCCTCTAGATAACCATCCTCACTCTTAGACTCACAAGGAAAACACCAACGCTTTTCTTACTAAAATGACGTATATTTGGCGTAAAAAAGCTTATACCTCGAATACAAGTGCCCATCAGAACAAACCATAAAGCAGAAAAGCAGATAGCAGAAAGCACCCCCCGAAACCTCATCGAAATTCGAGTTCCGCAGGGCTCGCTGCTCTCCTCGTCGGTGCTTCCAGCATTACCCCAACGACCCACGAGACCCGGCAGAATCTCGATCCCGCGCGCAGCTCGTTGCACACAGTGCCACACACATCCAATAAATCGAAAATTCCGGCGATCTCCTCTCAAAGACTCGATCGCGCCGTCCGGCCAGATTGCCCCCCGTCTCTCCCGCGGATCCCATGCACCGCACACACGTCCCACCGAGCTGGATATATAGCCAATAGCGATTTTACAAGTTTGTCGTGGTTCCGCAGGCCGGCGCCGCGTGCCCCGCAAAGGCTGCTGCACATCCGGAGGTCTCTCTCTCTCTCTCTCTCTCTCGTCTTTGAAGTTGTGTTGCCGGGAAGTCTCCTACCCGTCCCTGGTCCGCGCTCAAAGCTCGTGAGCCGATATATAACGCGGCGGATGAAAAGGTCGAGGAGGACGACGGTCCTGTATCTATCCATCCATCCATCCATCCATCCGAGTGCGACGCGCTCGGCGGCGTCGTCGTCGTCTTTTTGGCGGCGGCGGAGTTCCACTTGCGCTGGCCGCGAAAATGCATCCACCGAGGGAAGAATCTTTGTCGGTCGCTCGTCGTGGCTTACCTATATATATGTATATGTATATAGATATACATATATCTATACACTCTTGTGGGTAGCGGGCCGGGGGCAGAGATGGAGATTGCGCTTTTCCGAGTGCACTCGCGCAAATCTTCGCTGAAGGAGCGACGACGACTCTACCTACGAGGAGGAGGACGCCGCGTTACTTCCTTCCCACCGATTCGCGAGCGCTTCGCTGCTACCGCTTGATTCTAAGATCGATCATGCTGCACGGCGCAGAGCTGTTATATACACGGCTCTTGTCGAGAGCGATCGAGCGATGGGTGCTAGCGCTTAGGGTATGCTCGAGTAATGGCTGCCGCACTTGCTGCCTGCAAGTTGTGCATTGCGACTTTGTAATCTGGCTTTTTGCGTCCAACTTTTTTTTCGGCTATAATGGATCAGTGGAGAACGGTTCCGACGTTTTATACGTACAATAATTTACAAGGATGTAGTTATTGCCAGACATATTAGGTCATTTTTAAAATATAGTTATAAAGAAATAATTTAACTTACATTTTCCTCAGTAAAAGATATCTACATTATAACATTTGTTTTTAAGATTTAAGGAGGGTCTTTCGCTTATATATGGGGTATAAGACAAAAAATAAAGGTTGTACTGGTAAAGACAATCAACGCAAAAGGTTAGTTTTTTAATTAGATTTTAAATATCCATTTTTTGTTTAGTAGAACTGTAGAAAATTGTAATGCAAATGATGTAAGATTTGAAAATCAGAAATCGAAGTAAAATTGAGAGGTACATATACATAAATATACATAAGGTATATATACATAAATTACAGGTACTTCAATTTATGATTTTTCCAGTCTTGAGTATAGAGATAATTTTTTAATAGAAATTATAAAAAAAATTCACTAGGATAAGTGAGTCAGTTACTGTGACCTGCATTAGTTACTGGGCCCATCGCAATTTTTCTTTCAAAAATAATAAAATCAAAATGTAGCTCGAAAAAATAGTAGCTTTCCATAACTACTTTTGTATCATCGAATCACTTTAGGATTTTATTGTTTTTCAAAGAGAATTACCGTGTAGCACAGTAACTGACGCAGAACACAGGAACTGACACACTTACACTATATAAAATATCAATCTCGTCGATTCTGACCTCAGTTAATCTTTGCTTCAGTAATATTTTACGCTACTCTAGCAGTATTCTCCGAGATTACTAGAGGCATTCTGACTTTTCGGTACTGTTCACTGATATTTATCTATTATATTTATCATAATCTATTTATGATCTATTTATCTATTTATTTATCTTTTTATGGAGTAAGTTATACCTCGGAGTTAGAGTGTCTCATATTGACAAAGACTTATAATATATACTCTGATATTGACAATATAAACAAAATATGAATAGTTCACATATAAATGACAAATTAAATAACTTGTTGCAGTAAATAATTTGGTAGTAAATTAAAGATCCAAATAGGATTATACTAAATAAATATATACAATTCCTAGTATCCTAAAATAAAATTTCTTTTTGAATAGACCAAAGCACAATGAGTATACATATACACATTTTTGCCCAAGGAATAAAACAAGTAAGAACGAAGTCGAAAGGAGCAAGTCGAGATGGCGGGATAAAGTGAGGTAAGGCACAGAGGAGAGCTGCATACACGCCACGCGCGAGTATAACGAAAGAGATTTGATATTCTTTTTCTCCGATTCTTTTACTCCCCTTTATTCCTCGGCAGGGCACTGGCTTTTAGCCTTCTTGCGCGTGCGCCTCTTGGCTCGTGCTCGGTTACCTTTTCACTCGCTTACACACACTCGATCCGCGATCGCGTTCTTTTGTCTTATCTGCATCCCTGATTTCTCACGAGCTGCTGCTCCTGCAGCTACTGTTTCATTTCTGGCTGGCTTGTGCTTTCCTTTTCTCTCCCTTGGGCCTCTTGCGAATGGTACAGGTAGATAAAGTTACCTTCTTACATACTGCGTGTGCTGCACACGTTTAAATACGATTCAATGTTTCACAGGGATTTTCTTTTATGATGAAGGACCTTTGATTTCTTGGCCTTGGCAGAGAAATTGATACTTTAGCGTAATAAAACGTTTTTGAGCACTTTTTTGGGTATTATTTTAAACTCTTAACTGATTCAGTTTAAATAGTTTTATAATGCGTTTGAAATCATAATATTGAAAGCTTAGGTAGAATTTGAATTGTGCAAAAGTTATGCATCTGCATAACATAAACTTTAATTACATATGAAATTGAAATTATAACTTTTCTTACACAAATATTTTAGTTCCTACGTGATTTCTATAACGTAGTAAAAATTTTATTTATGGAGAAAGTTAGGAATATATATAAGTTTAACGTATACTAAAATTTACTTTTCCGTAATCTCTATTCTGTTTTTTATTATACATCCATAACGTTCGATAGTGTCATACAACATTACAAAGTAAGAAAAGAATGAAAACACGTGAAGTATTTTTATAATATCGAGAAAAAAACATTTCTTCAAACAATAAGAATACTTTTATTACCACTCTGAAGTTAAACCATATGTAATTGATTTTCTTTATTCAAAGCGCTACTGAAACGTTAATGGAAAAGCAATTTATCCGTATAAGACCTAAAGTCCTATTCATCCCCATACAATAGTTATAAAGAGAAGATAAAAATAAAAGCTCGCGAGCTCGCCGCAATCAGCGATCAAATTAATTTATACCACTCCATCAGCGATTATACGCCATCTTCCATCAAGACTCGCTACACAATTCGCTCCGTGCGGCGATCCCTATACCCCAAGCCAATAAAAAATGCAAACCCCCCAAGAATAAAGAACCTCGCCGACAATTAGCGCAAGGCGTACAGCGCGCTTATTTATACGTCAGCTGTTCCCGTCTATATATATATATATATATATATATATATATATATATATATATATATATATATATATATATATATATATATATATATATATATATATATATATATATATATATATATATATATATATATATATATATATATATATATATATATATATATATATACCCCGGCGATCATTGCAAAATCGAAACGAGCATCGATCGCGACTGCTCTCGCGTGCGTTGATTCCGCAGCTGGAGGCCAGACTCGCTGCGGTGCGGCACAGCGCTGAGCAATTTCGCGTCTCGTTCTCTTCGTCGAGGTCGACACCAACGGCGCGCCGATAAATCGACGAGCGTATTAAGTCATCGAGGAGGAGCCGCGCGCGAGTGCACACGGGCCTTATCAATATTCAATAGCCGCGCGGCTCCGCGGCGGAGGTGATATTAAAATTGGAGCAGTCGTTATTTCGCGCGCGCGCGTGCGGCGATCAGGGCGAAATAACTTAATCGCGAGTGAGATGTATATACTTGTGTATGGTTGAGGTGGTGGTAGTTGTCGGCAGGGGAGTTCGGAGTCCGTGTGACGCGTCTGAATTGGAAGAGGCAGACACGGATGGTAATGAGGGAGTAATAAGAGATAAGTGCGAGGGAATTGCGCTGCGGTCGGCGAATTGGAGAAGAGTGAAAGATTATTGTTGCGTGTTAGGCTTCGTTTGTTTAGGAGGATAAATTACTGTGGTTAACACGAGAACGCGATTTTCTCGGTTTGATTGGCCTGAGCTGTGGTGGGATTCTGCTGTGCGCTGCTGCGTGACGATCAACCGAAACAAATAAGAGTTACAAAGTTTTCGGATATTGTATTTTGTAACTTTTCTGATTGTATTTACTTTGATTCAATAGTACGAGTATTAATAGATGAATATAAGAGTTTAAAATAAGGTATTTATTTATTATTAGAATAAATTTCCTTTATTACAGATATACTATTATTCATTATAAATTTTAAACGTTAGTTGACACGTGAGTAAAATTTTATCTACAATCAAATATGTTTTCTTCTGCGAAATCTTATGAGCATATCCGCAATTGAAACGCAAAAGCTTTCAAAAAAACTTTCTGTAAAAATTTCTTTGCAATTTGGCCTTTCCATTTAAATAATTATGGAAGTAACAGATCACCAGTGTATACCGCTTAAAATGTGTATAATTTTATTTTAAGCTTACAGCTCATACGATTATTTACTAAATATTAATAATTTTCATATGGTAAAAGCTTCATATATTTATTTTATCTTCGTTTTTTATTGCAACATTGAATGAAATTTAGCAAAACTGCAACCAAATATGTTTCTTCTATGCATTACTATAGATATTCCAAACAGTAAAACGCAAAAGCTTTCAAGAACGTTTTGGAAAACAATGTCTTCGCAGTTTCACGTCACTGATCCAAGTATTCAAAAAGCATCAGACGATCAGATCATCAGTATCCATCGCTTAAAATGCACACAACGTAGATAGAAAAAAACAAAGAAGCCCGCACCATCATTTTAAAGCCTTCGCAAGAAAACGAGGTGGAAAACGGCGCTGTCATTACGCGCGATTTTCCGTAAAAGCGCGTGTAAAAATACCATCTCCGTCGTCTACGTCGTTGACGGAGGGGGACTGCGCGATAAGTTTTTACTGTAATGGCTGAAAGAGGAGGACGGGCAGACCGGGCTACCATCTGCTTTGCCATTCCGCGGGTCTGGCTGCGCTGGGGAGCATCGGCTGGAAGAAGAAAAGGAGAGATAAAGCTCCCCCGCGCTCATCCGGAAGTCGAATTACACCGCCTGCGCCGCGCGGCACCCGGAGAATAAGCGAGACGCAAGAAAGATACGGCGATGCAATGGCACTGCAGCCGTTCGCGTTTTATACGCTTCGTTGGGAGGACGACGTGGACCTGGGCTTGCTGCTGTCGCTGCTGCTGTCTCGTTAAGCTACCGAACATCCATCGACGTAAACTACCCTACGTGATTCTGCTCTGCAACGGATTCTGGTGTCAGCGCAAGGTTTTCTTTCCGTTACGCTGGGTCTTACGCGATTTTAGTGGAATTCACGAATTTTCTTCTCGAATGATGCTTTTTTATATTTTAAATTTAAAAAAGGACGGTTTTATAATATTAACGGAAAAACTTTTGAGAGCAAAAGTATTTTAACCAGGGATATTTATTTTGTTAATTAATCTGAGAGAAATGACAAAAATTACAAATTGTATAGGAATTCTTGCTATTTCTGTTTGTATGTTGGGGACGTACTCGATTTTCTAAGAAAATTAACATATTTCTTTGCATCTCATTAACTACAAATACATTCAAAGTATAACTTATAAATAGCTATCAAATAATATAGTAGTTAAGGCATATAACTTAATGATTTACTGAATGATCGTTCTTGTATTTGTTTTGAATTGTAGTTTGTTGTAAGTAGTTAAAAGCCGATTTGGTAACAGGTGTATTGACCAAATTGCCATTCGCTTTGGTGCTATTATGTATTATACATCGGACTTTCCGGACCCAAAGTTTCTGACGTTGCCACCTTAGTGGCCTTACTCCGTTATCCCTCTTAATAAACTTGGATGAGTTTCATATCGGCATGAGAAGTAGGGTATAGTTCCAAAGTTTGTTGCTTACCTACTTTGTGCTCTAACATGCATTGTTTTCAAAGGATCTACGTGAAGTGAATACTCGATGATGCAGACAAAGCGCCTGATGTTGTGTTCTGAACTATTTCTCTAAGTTTAAGAGTACTATAGTGATAATAGAAGTTGTTTTGAAAAGAACTGATTAAAGTATTGTGTATGCTTATAAAAATAAAATAATTTTTAATTCAAAGAATATGTCTTTGTAGGTAGTTAGTTCTTGAACGAAATAAAAAATAAGGAAATTTCAAAATTAGTACAGAGACCTATTAGTAAGCAGTAATACGGATACTGAAAATTATTCAAAATTTTAGTTTAAGATATTGACTAGTAAAAAGACAACGACCAAAACTGTATTTTTTATAAGGGAAATTAATACAAAAAACTATGTGTGCGTACTATAGACTACTATAAACCTAAAAGAATTATAGAATATTGTCCATTGAAATAAAATTTTCATTTAGATATCGAAACTATACGATAAAATGTCATTATAAAATATTTAAATTATATTTTGGATGTCTATACCTGTTATTATTGTCAGCTTTACACTAAATCCTTTAGAAATATATCAACAAAAGTTTCATTTATTTTTTCATGCTACTCAACATCTTAAAAAATATAATAATGAAATACAGCCCTGTACGTAAAAAGTATACCTAAAAGATTATTTTGGCCTTCAAAATTTTAAATTACATTTGTAAAAGAGCAAGCTTTTAGAGATTTAAAATAAAGTTAAAATTATAAAGTAGTTTCATCTCTTTAAAAGTTCAAATTATATTGGAAAATGAAGCATAAATTGACAGAAAGAGGCAAATTTATATGGCAGCACTTGCAATCGTGCCAAGAAGGTATACCCGAAAATCTGAGCTAATCAATAAGTCGCGCTACAAATCGTCATATCAGATCTATAGCTACATATAAACTTAGGCTCGTAGCGTCGTCGTCTTGGCAGCTAACTAGACTGCCCTCTCCAGTTCCATTTCCCAGCGACAAGTAGGTACGTATACACATTATGCGGGCGCGAGAGGTAATCAGTTCGGATCAAGCAGGACGCGCAAGTAGGGACGCGCGAAGGCACTTCGATCTCCTCTGTACTCCTGCTCCTGCGCCCTGCCGGCCGCGTTGACACCCTGTAGGTAGGTACTGCACGCGTGCACTCATGCTAATGCGAACCGACGCCCGGCGCCTTGTTACTCCACACGTCAGCGCCTCTCGCGCTCGCAATTAAGCCGTGAATTTCACGAGTGGACTATACACGGCTACGCGGGGCTGTATATCAGGAAGTCAGCTCGTGCGGTTGTAAGTAATGCTATCGGCTATCGAGGCCTTGCTTTAGAAATTCTGCGCGCGAGCGCGCCTTTTGTTCCCGAGGTGGCGATGCGGTCTTTTCGCTTTTCCTGTGGTTTTAGATTTGAAAAGTGGCTGATGTAGATTTACGCTTATGTAAGTTAATTTTTGTTTGGATTGTAACTTTTTTTACAGGTGATATATTATGTATTAAACAATTTGTGGAAATTTGTAGTAATTTATTTAAGGTGGTTTTATAGTTAACTTTGACGAAAAATCGATTTTCTTATATTATTTATTGATACTTTGTACATTTCAATAATAGTTACTGATTTTGTATTATTGATATTGATCATAGAAATAATTCTAATTAATTCGTTAGTTATTTATACGTCAGTATTTATTGCACAACCTCAATTGCGCACAATCCAGCGCTCCTAAATTGACCGAAACGTAATATATACCCAAAACTACCCTATACGATGCAGACAAACTTTAAAAAACATAGAGCCTATTTTAAAATTTTTTAATCGATATTCTGCGATATAAAAATTATTTTAATTCATCGGAAAATTATTTCTTATTTTTACAAAAGTACTGTTTTCTACATTTATGGTTTTCAAATGTTCAGATAGTCTTATGCGCATAGGATTACAATGAAGAAATCTGAAGTTTTGAAGATATCTTATTCGACTTATTCTTATCACAATCACGAACTCCGATTTGTAATAAGAAATATATTGAAAAAGTGTTGCCCATGAATAGAGTTAAAAATGTGTTTTTCAGGTTATTATAATTGTGTAATTATAATTGTGTTTTTAAAAGGAGGATGCTCACGGTTGCTTAGTAAGTAAGGGGACGCGGGGAGACACACACAACTGATTTTATTGTTTAAAGTTTGTCAAAATAAAAGAAACTTTAAAAACAGAGGGTAAAATCGAAAAAATAAGTGAAAAAATCACAATTTTATCAGGCATTCGGTAGTCAAAATTAAAAGAATAATTTATTTTAATGTTATTCACTTTATGTAGATGAAAATTATTGTTATGCTTAAGATTTCATAAATCCTCCACGTTCGTATTAATTTTATAAGTCTAGAATCAATGTTTAGCTGGGCCGGCATAGGCAATAATTTTTGTTAACTGCTATACTTGCATCCCCATGCGCAAGCACAGTTTTGAAAAAATCATGAATATTCATTGAATATTGCTAGTTTTTCTACATAACTAATGGTATACTGCGTACACATTTATGAAAATTTACAAAAAAAACAAAAACAAACACAACTATCAATTCAAAAAATTGTTATATTATAACCAGTAAATTTTTCAAAATATACTATAGAGAAAACAATCTAAAGTATTTCTTCAACGTAATGCATTGTTCTAGTCACACTTATGATGTTTTTTTGTCTCCAACTTAAAATATACCAACTAAAAATGTATTTGAAATATGTTATTAATTCCATTTAAACTAATACTAATAATAGTGAAATATTACAGTTACTTTTAATTTTCTTAGAGTTAAAAATAGATTTTCTTTTTTATATGTTACATTAAAAATATAAATCATTTCTGTATACTCGATCAGTTTTCTGTGAATATGTAACGAGATAATTTAAAATGACGTTTTATCTTTTAATATAAAATGAATTTACGTAATACGTACTTGAAGTTGATTTACGTCATGTTAACGTCTGTGTATCTTTAGGTAAAATGGTTATTCTGCCACAACAATTAATTCGATTAAAATGCATATTACAATACAGGTATTTAATGGTAATATGAAAAACCAGCAATAATTTAATAATAGTGATATAAATAAAAATTAATTCTTCAAATTTATTTTTTTCTAATAAATAAATCAATCAAACAGTTAAAATGTAAACCTATTTACATACTAAGATTTTAAATAATAATGTATGAAGTAATTATAATAAGTAATTGACTATAATAACATTAAAATTTGTATGTATATTCTTTGCAAATCATAGAAAAATTATGCACGTTTTAAAATAAGCCGACGAGCACTATACTAGCACAATCGCAATCTCTTTTCAAAAAAATCCTTTTCGAAAAGCCCGTCTCATTGTTTACGGCTTTCGGAATTGTTTTCACGATGAAAGAACGCGCGCTATGCACGTATACACACACGAGCTGCACTCGAGCGAGCCACGTGCGCGCGCGGCTCACCCACATTTTCTTCCCTTTTTTTCCACGCGCGGCACTTCTCTCCCGCGCGCCAAGTAGACACTTGATCGAAAGCAAGAGCTCGAGCGCGCGCCTATATATAATACATCGTGTGTGCTGCAGCAACCGATGAAGGGCCTCAGCCTGCAATAGCTGCTGTTATACATACGCTTTGACTTTCGACGGATCGATCGCGTACGATTGATTGCTTGCGTGCTTTGAGTAAGAATTCGCCGTTGATGGGAAAATTTGACGTATATACCTATGACTTTTAAACTTTTGGCTGGTCCTTTAAAATTATTATTTGTTCTTTTCTTGGTCTGTGTTTCGTTTTTCAGGAAAAATTTAAATTTAAGGTGGGTGATGTGGCGTTAAGGCACTTTCGGTTCCTAGTACATAATATATATTGGGTTATTGAGCTCCGGAAACTATTGAGACTTGTTATTCGAACCTTTAACTCTAATACCTCACGAGTGCTTTGAAAATAAAATTTCTCTGAATTATAATTGAAGAAGTTAAAAATTGGCCACCTTATCAAGAGTATTGGTAAAGTGGAGTCATATCCGTTTTAATGATAAAGATGTATAGTAAGTGCTTCATAAAGTTAAGACTAGCCTTGCAGAAACTTTCTGTATTATTTAACTGTATAATGGTGCCTTAGCTTACGCCTTACGATGTTGATATTTTGCAATTAGTGATAGGCCTACGAATTTTAAAGGAAAAACTACTATTTTTTATGACGTCGATTTTCCGTTGACGTTAACGTACACCTATGGCTACTTTACCAACCGATAAACGTCAACGAAAGTTGCAAATTGCGCATTAAAAATACAGTCTATGGCAAAAACTAGCACATGCATCTTAAAGAACGTAAAAGACTACAGTTTTATGTATCGTATGATTCATTTTCCCCCTGTATTACCGGAACAAAAGTGTTTTTTTCACCTGCATGCACTGATAAGAAATCAGTGTTTTGATGCTTTTGCGCGTAAATATAACAATACCTTGTGATTAGACGGTGTTGATATATATATATGTAACAAACAACACCTCGGTCGCTCACGCTCCCTCTATTAATTTTAATTATCCATCCATACATCCATCCATCCATCCATCCATTCATCGATGCATCCACCCACCCATCCATCCACCCACCCATCCACCCAGCCCACAGTGAGACTATCAAGGGGTAAGACGAATCTGAAATTTTTTGACGGATATAATATATATAATTATATATATTATGTTAAACTCAAACCGTCCAAAAATTTCAGATTCGTCTTACCCCTTGATAGTCTCACTATAATATATATATATTATGTTAAACTGAAACCGTCCAAAAATTTCAGATTCGTCTTACCTCTTGATAGTCTCACTGTGGGCTTGGTGGATGGGTGGATTGATGGATGGATGGATGGGTAAATGCATCGATGAATGGATGGATGGATGGATGGATGGATGTATGGATGGATAATTAAAATTAACCGAGGGAACGTGAGCGACCGAGGTATTGTTGCTAGTGTATATTATAAAGATCGGAGAAACTACATACTCTAACAGACGACGCTAACAGCGGGATCACGTTGCTGCTTAACATCTGTTGATACAACGCATATATACTGTAGGAGTTATGACATCCTAGAATTCATAAAGTGAGTTCTTATACATTTAAATGACTTACTATATTCAAACATTGGATGCTTATGAGAATGGATTGTGCAGTGGATATAAGTTTCAGAAACTATTTTTCTTTCTAATAAATTGTACAAATTATATTCATATATGCATTAATTTTCCATTTTTATACATAATAGTAAAAACATAAAGAAATACATAGTACACTCTTAACAAGCGTATAAAAGTTGGATTTGAATGATTATTATTATTATTATATAAATTTAATGAAGTTTCTATTTTAGAGGGAAAAATAAATTTTGAAATAAAGAGAAACTGTGTCAATTAAATATTCACATAATATGTACATTGACGCGTAACGTGAAGAAAGAATTTTTCTTTACAGCTTATCATGAACTCTACGTTACTGTTATAATACATTATTTTATATATTTTTTATAGATTACTGTATGGAAATGAGACCAATGGTTAAACTTTTATAATTATCACCGAAGGAAATACGTCAAATATAAATTAAATACAAAAACTACGTAACATAGATTAAAGTACTTTTGAGAAATGTATAATATTTGTATTTCATTAACTAAAATTCGTTTATGTCTCTTGGACAAAGATTCTTTTATTTCGGACATTATACTTTTCATTCAGACTTTTTATATTAGTACTGTGAATCAGAATATATTTTATATAACTACTTAATTAATAATTATTAGTAATATATTTAGTAAAAAATCTAGGTCCAATATACTGTTGTTTCAAATATAGTAGCAACAGAATAAATTAAATTCTATTTAATATATATTTTATAAATGATAATCGAATAAAGAAAGAAGAATAAGAAATTACCTAAAAGAGAATAAGTTAGATTGCATTCAATACATATAATACCATTTAATTTCCCCGAAAATAATTAAAATTTTTCCCAATCATTTGAACAGATACCTCACTATATCTATAGTAATATTATAAAATTAGAGTGAGTTTACAGTTTGCTGAATCCAGTCTAACTAGTAAACGTTATCCGAACAAAAATTACAATAAGATATAGAATACACAGACAGAAGAAGGACGCAGTAGCACACGACAGATAAACTCTCAACTAAATCTATTTAATTGTTCCCATTATCCCATTCCGAGCAGCAGACACTAACTCCGCGCAGCTTCAACTTCCATTTCCACTTGGCTCAGCGGCATTAAAATTTCCTCTCGTGCGGCACGACGCAGCCCCGAAAACTCATCAACTCGTGGCGCAGCCGCCGTATTATCCGCGCTGCGGCGAGATTCGCGCGCTCCGATTACCGCTTTATCAACACGAGCCAAGGGGGGGACAAGAGCAAAAACTAGATTTTCACCGGTGATTTACGGCACTGCCGCGAGCTCCAGAAGTCGCGCGCGAGTGTATATATGCCAGAGCGCGTAAGCGCGGCTGACCTACTTACTTATATACGCGACTTCCTAGCTCCTCGCGCCTGGATCTTCTTGGGCCAAAGGCTCAGGAATTTCGGAGCATATTCCGAGGACGACGCGAGCGCGCGGCCTCCTACTTCGCGAAGAGAGTGCAACGGCAATAGAAGCAGCAGCTGAAATGCACGTGGGCGTAGCGCAAGCGCGAGAGATGCCGAGGATGAAAATCAAAGTTCGCCTGCTTATGATGCAGCTGACATGTTAAGCGCCGACAGGGTGCGAGGATTTACCCAGGATGTTGGCAGTTATTGCCGCAATAACTTTCGAGTATTTCTTTTCTTAGACGTGCGCATTTTTTAAATCTAAAGTCTTGTAAATAATTGTAAAAATTTTGTTTCTTTCAAATTGTCTTTAAAGTACCTCTATTTTTCTTGCAATATTTTAAAAAGTGTTGATTTAATATTACATAATTATTCCAAAAAGTTTTAAAACATAGAATCTCAATTTTATTAATTTAGAAGAATTTTCGAGAAAAAAGATTACTTTTAACATTAATATACGATCAATATTGTACCGAAATAACAGTATCGATCCCCTGGAAGAATATTGATGAGTTGGACCGGTCAGTTCAATAAGTTTTGACTAGTTCATAAAACTAAAATTTAAGCAGAAACTCGGGTATAGCTCGTCATCAGTTCATTATTTAAGGGGGCAAGGCAACTAAAACGTGGCTTTTTAAATAAATTTAGTTTTGAGGATGTTCAAGTGACTCAAAGAATATATAAAAAAATATATTTATCATGCAAAATGTTGCAAAACAACGTTGCAACGAGCGTGCGAAAAAAATATTTTCTCTTTTTTGCAGTGATATTTTCTTTTTCGGTAATACTCTTGTTTCTACACTGAACCTGTTTGAATATAAAAAGAATAAAAATTATGGTGCATAAAAGTCGAGTCATTTCAAATAAACGCATATTTTAAAGAAAAAAAGCTGTTTTACGGATTTGCTTCTTGAAACTCGAAATTTTCACGAGTTTACATCGAGGTTCAGTGCATAAAAGAACTCTCTTTACACGCTCAAAAGAATTGTCAAGTCGCTCAAAACCTCAGTATTTTTGCAAGATTTCGAGAACTCTGGCGCGTGGCCGCGCTTAGCTGCGCTCTCGACATTTTCAGCTCCCACGTTTTCATGTTTCACGATACTGTTCTGAAATTTTAGGATTTGATTCTTGAATAGTATTCTTTCGAAAAATCAAATAAAACTAATGCATTTTATTGGTCGTCTTGGTCGTCTACTTCTACTGTAATAACAGTAGAAGCAGACGATTAAGATAAACAAGTCTGACATGTGAGGGAGTTAGAGAGAAATTAAGTTTATTATTTTTCACTCACGTCATAGCAGTGATATCAGGGCATAATACTCATAAGAAGATACACAGGTCAGCGAAAACAATTATAAATGATACTGATAGAGATAAAAATCGAGGGCGAAAGTGAGAAAAAGAGAGCCTGCATACGCACATATACACATTAATATATAGGTACACACGCGGAGAATACGATGAGAAGTACGGCAACCAGAAATATTTTGAATTTAACACAGTCATACCTAAGTGTTTTAAAAACACAACTCAACAACGCACGCGGGTCTGCAGCTGACGAGTGACGTGGTAAAGTGTGATGGCCGCGTAAACATACTCTTGGCGTATGCGCGCTCTAGCTCGGCTCGCTTCGCTGCAAATCTTGACAAATTAAGGCTTGATTTCGACAGCAAAATTAGTGGTACTTGATTAAATAAAGAGACCTATTTGTGATTTAACGTTAAATTTGATTAATATATTGTCAAATAGTCCCAATTCAACTTGAAAAACATTAAGTGTCTGTATTTTTCAATTTAGAAAATTGATTTTTAACCAGTTTTTCTCCAGCCACTGGGTAGAGTTTGTGACGTTTTAACGGGGTTATTTGCCAGAACTATAAGCATAAATTAACTATTTTCTGCTTTTCTGGCTAAGGATTAGTTAGAAACTCGGTAACGTTTCCACTAGGAGATATCTATCGAGAAAAAGCTGAAAAAGCTCAATGCATATTAAAAACATAAAAAATACACACTTTATAGTCATTTTCATTAAATCTTCAGCGTACTCTCCTCTTAAGCATTAATAATAAACATTATGAACAAGGAACAATTAACTATAAAATTATCCTTCTACCTTTACGTTTACAGAAATGTATTTCCCGTAAATACGTTACACAGAATCTTACGAAGAAAAACGCGCGATGACAAAAACATCGAAACAAAAATCAAAGCCCACTTTTAAGCCCAAGAGAGTAGTAAAAAGCGAGCAGTAGGACGCGCGAACAAAAAATGAGAAACAGGATTGAGCGAGCGCAATAAGACGGCACAGGCGCGGGTGCGGTGTCCGCATTTGCGGGCATGTAAATTACGCGCCTAAAGGAGCGAGAGACCGAGTCCGGATCCTCGTAAAGGAAGGGCTGCGAGCAGTACAGCCTCTGAAAAATGTTGACTATAGGGCCCGCTCTCACTCGCTCGGCGTCGCGTAATACGAAATGTAATTTGCTGGAACTAATATATTGGATATGCTAATGTGGCCTCTGGGACAATGCCAGGGTTAAGCTCTTTTTCACCCTGTCTCGTCTCTTTCAGTGCTTTCTATTTTTTTTTCAACTCACTCTTTCTGGCTCTCGGTTTTGCATTCTTCCCTTTTGCAAATAAGGTTTCATGCAAATCACATTCGAGCGAGTTCGAGGCATATCACTTTTTCTAAATTATACTTCCGAGTAGTATGGTAATTTTCGTAAATATTTCATCTTCATTTATCGCGTCTAGAGAGAAATATGCATTACTATTAAAGTTTTAATTTATATACATTTTAAATTTTTGATCGTGAATTATCAATTAATACGGCAGGCTACTATTAAAGGAGTATTCATTTCTTTTTTGTAAATTTGACGAAAAAACTGTTCTTATTCATATGATGTATATTTAACGTCCTATAATAAACGTAAAATTAAAATAAATAATCTTCTAAAATATTATACCTTTATTCACCATTTGAACTGTTTTCAACATTATGTTTCTATTCGTAGTTTTATGAAAAATGTTATTCTGCCATGCTCAAACATGTCTGTAGTAGCTTAATGTTCTAACTTAATCTCGACTTTTCGTTCATTCTGATTCCAGGTTATTCGATTTTCTTTTTGTCATTCGCTTCGATCGTTGCATTATATATCTCTTGCTCTTTTTGTCGTCGCACGCTTCCCTTGGCTCTGATAAATTCACCAGTTCGTTTTACCGTTTCTTTCAAGCTCGCAGCTTTTTTCTCACCGGTCCGTGGAAACAACTTACAAGGCATTAATAAAGCTAGAGTCTCGGAACCGGAGTAAAACTCAAGGCATCTTGCCGCTGCTCTTTCCCTTCGTTAATCTTCTTCTTCCGAACAAGCTATTGTCTCGTTTTCTTGCAGCTGCAGTTTCTTTGTCACAGAATTTTGGTGCTTTTTAGCTTCGTCGACATTTCCTATTTTTTATCACATTCTCTGGGCTTTTAGTATTATTATTTTTATTACAATCATCGATATTATTACTATATAAATTGACATTATAAATATTTTTTTTTAATAAAAATAATTCTTATGTAATAGCAATAAAACTGTATAAATTATTGTACATATATGTATAAAAATAGCAGAATACTTTTGAGAATATGGCGTATTAAATATAAACCTAGCATAAACTATGTAATACTTCCTAATACTAATTTTATTATAAGCGGCTTATAAAATGGTATTTCTTGCAAGATCCTGTCGTAATGCAACTAAGTTGCGTAAAGCAAGAAATTATTGACAATACAAGTAAGCGAAAATCGCTTATATGTCTAAATGTGTGATTAAAGCACATCCTGAATTGAAATCCTTTCAAAATATTTAAAACTAAATTTGTCAAATTATTTAAAATTATTTTATTTGTTGTTAAATATTTTACGTCGCATAAAACATAAAATAATACAATGGTGTAAATTTTGAAATCAACACTTAATCAATTAATTAACGTAAATAGTTCCTGATAGTTAAATCGATTAATTAACTTAATAGCATTTTAGCTTATACGCTCAAAATCACTTTTAAATTAAACTATAAATCGCATCTACAATACAAACACTAGCACTATGCACATATACACCACTTATCCAAACACGTCTTAGATCATCTTCATCAGCACTCGCTTTCCTCCGCGAACTCGTCTCTCCTCTTATTTTCCCTCCATCAGTGTGTAATAAGCTCGCGCAGGCTCCGCGCTCCAACGATAAACTAATAAAGCGGACGAGCGCATGCCAAGTGGCTCATAAATCGAGAGAGCGAGAGAGAGAGAGAGAGAGAGAGGGAGAGAGAGAGAGACTGCGGCTCGTCGACAATGCGCGCGACCAGCGAGTACAATAATCGCGAGTCGCGCTCCTCCAATACGAGAGAGCTCCGTGCACAGAAGGGAGAAGGAGGAATGTCGCGAGGGCGCCGCGCGACTATATACGCGCTTTATGCTCGGAGACTTTAACGAGCTAATTAATCGGCCGACGAGATTAATGAGCGCGAGTGGCAATTTGTCACGCGGAATCGCGCCGATTTGGAGCAATGGCGATGGACGCGTGTTATGCCGCGAGAGCGGGTATAACGGTTGACGCGAGTGCGATGACTCTCGCGGTGGATGTAGTTTGCTTTTATGCCGCAACAGTGCTGGACGGGCATTGCTCGATGACGAGGAAAATCTTACTAGATAAGTGAGAAATTTAGATTGCAGTTGTCATTAAGCAACGTATTCTTTTTGCTTAATTCAGAATGCTTTATTTAACGTATAATCACTGAATGTGTATGTTTCAGATTTGTTCGTGTATACTGAAACATGTTAAGGTGTGTATTCTAGTAGTTTTCTTGCATTTGATTTGTGCTTTTATAATGTAACCCTTTGACTGCCGCTGACAGAAAAAGCCACTAAAAGTAAAGTAGCCAAAAGTGCTTCATGACGGAAAAATCTGCACATTGTATAATGCATTGGCGCTTCTTGCAAGAGCATTCTTAGCATACAAGCGTCTCTTTTGCCTGACAATTAAGGTTAACGGTTAAAACTATGACTATTTCGAATTTATACAGTCTTTAAACTCATGTATAATCTTTTTAAAACAATTTTAATAAACTCATTTTAACAAAAGCAAGGAACATTTTTAAAAATAATTCAATCTCTAGAGTCTCTACGTTATAAAATAAAGTATCTATTTTTGTCTTATCAAACCTACATACACTGTAAAAAAGCAAATGTAAAATTCAACTCCTGAGTGGTGGAAATAAAGCGACCCCTGCTGGGAAGATGATTTTTACCGTACTCAGTAATGTAATTTTCAATGCTCGTGTGTAATTTCACATTCTCAGTTTCAGATTTTGAGGTTAGGTTGAAAATACGCAAGCTAAAATAATTGAATCTGGAGCTCGTAAGCTCTTGTTTTCTTTTCTATTATACTCTCAACTGCCCAAAATTACCCAAATAAGCGACTTTTGTATGAGTTTCAGAAATTTTACAGGTCTTCCAATTACTAGTATAATTCATGTCGAAGCTGTAATTTTACATTTGTAATGTAAGTTGAATTCTACTACACTGTACTTTTACACGATCTGGGAATGTAAAAATCACTAACTCATCAGGGGTCGCTTTATTTTCAGTACTCAGCAGTTTCAATTTACATTTTTCTGTTGAATTATTAATTGAGTGCCCTTTCTTAAAAAATATACTTTTATGGGTTGTGTACAGTTACAACTGATTACACTATGCATTGAAAATTACATTACTGAATTTAATAACTTTTAATAACTTTTCATATATCCAGTAATGAATATCTTTTACACGATTTGTGTACTTTTAACTTGCCACGTGATTTTTACATTACAGGTAACTACAAAGAATGAAGTCTTGCAACAAATCTAATTTCAACTGATTTTATGAAATTAAAATGGTTCGAATTCT
Source organism: Gastracanthus pulcherrimus (assembly GCA_949152435.1). Lineage (NCBI taxonomy): Eukaryota > Metazoa > Arthropoda > Insecta > Hymenoptera > Pteromalidae > Gastracanthus > Gastracanthus pulcherrimus. The sequence goes on along the minus strand of OX424576.1, from coordinate 135,863,787 downwards.
GCTAAACAAAAGTTCACAGAAAGTATTTTTGAATGATTATCTTCTATTGGTCCAGATCTTTTATGTCAATTCCAATTACTGAAACATGCTAAAAAAAACTTTCTAATCGGTCTGCAAAATGTACAATACACACAACAGATCGCGTTAATGATTGTGCGAAGTCAGATGTTCGACTTTCGCAATTATTGAAGTATATTGTTAGACTCGCGAGAGAAAAATTTTTCAATCAAGCCCCACGTACATACATATTTCGTTTGACATCAATCAGCGATTTTTCGCGCCCGCTGCAGGCGCGAAAATTATTTCTAGGAGCGGCGCCGCGCAACACGTTCGGCGCCGACGTGAAATATCGCCCGCGGACAGCGTATATGCGCTTTCTCATCGTGATTGCGTTTCGTTTATATCGCGGAGAATCAAGCGAGAATCGACATACTTTATTGACTAGTTTGAATATATGCACGTAAACTTTTTTGCGCATAGTCATCAGTGTGACTCTTGCTTTTCTGATAAAGTTAGAGAGAAAGACAGTGAGAGAAAGAGTTAAATTACGAAGGCGTTAGAATCTCGTTAGCGCAATCATTTATGATATTTTGTGATTTTTATTCAATGAAATTAAATCAGAAATTTTAGCGTGTTCAAGTTGCTCTAATCTCATTAATTATTATTAATACTTTACAGTTTTTATAAATAAAATTTTATATCCACATAGCAGGAAACGTTATAGAAACGTTTGGATAGAATTTTTTAGAAAATTGTTGAATAATTGTATTGAAACATTGTGGAGACGTTTTACAACGTACAAAAACACGCTAGACAGCTTGTCTTGAAGGATTTCTACAACGTTTATTTTGACACGCAAAGCGGGTATTTCAAGATTTTTGCAACGTTTCCTACTATGCGGGTATTGAGAACATAAATAATATTCTCCTTATTAACAGCTTTAAAATGTAACTTATATGATTGTGAGCAACTTATATTTATTCGTATACAAAACACACGTAAATGTGTTTGAATTAAATTTTTAGAATGCTTGAACTAATTCGATCGAATTCGCTAAAACTTCATTTCACCGCGTCTCCACTTAGAAATCCTCAATTTCTAAAACACACTGTAACAACAAGAAAAGATTAAAACTCAATTACTTCATAAACGATTCTAAACATTGCACAAGTCCAGCCCCCAAATCAATTACAAACAGTGACACAGAGGGTACAGTGTCAGCAGGTAAAATCTGCGTGAGAAAGGAGAACCCTTTCATTTTCCACTGATCGTCTTCGAGCGCGCCCGCGCCCGCTCAGCCATTCACCCGCTCTCCGCGCTATATACGCATTGTCGTCGGCATCGATCACACGAGCGATTAAGTAAATATAGTCGGCCGAGCGCGGGGTTTATAAACACCGCGAAGGCTGTGCAAACAGGCCGCGGCTCCCCCTACTGCAAGGGTGCAGACGCGTGCGCGACGTCGCTCTCAACGACACTCACCCTGCACCCTCCGGCTTAACTTGATTTGTCTCCTGCATTTTTTTTTGTTTACTCTCGCGTGTGGTGTCTTTTGTTGTTGTAAGGAGCTGTTCAATTTAGATCGAATTGCTGTCTTTTTCGATGACTGTGTATATTTTCGGAATTTAGGGGAGTGTTCATTGAGAACAGTAGTGGCAATTGGTATGCATTTGTTCACTGCTGGTTATTGATACACATTCGTATTACAATTCTTCGAATATGTCACAGTGAGGTAGTTACGGCGATCAATTTCTAGACACTGTAAGCGGATCGATATCACGCTGCGCCCAATGCCATTTATTCAAATATTTGATTCAGTAGTAGATGAAGATAAGCCTGAATAAGTCATTAATATAGAGGAAGACAAACAAACCTCTAGGAATAAAACTCAAATTAAAAATCGCCGGAACTATACACCTAAAGAATAATAAATAGGAATAAATCTCTGTGGTATGCCGTTGTCCTTATTGTTTTGTTTATCTATTGCTATGGCTTTACCTTCATAAACCTCTTGAATTAGATTTTATAAGTTTAGAGTCAAAAGATATTTCATTTGTCATATTTGATAGGACTTTCAGAAATATTTTCAGCAATGAATTTTACTTAAAATTCGTTTTAAGTATTATTAATACAATAACTGTCAAACAATTTGATAGTCCTGTGCGATGGAAAGGAAGTCAATGCAAAGCAGACTTAAAACTAAAAGAACAGACGATAAAGTTGCAGTGTTTAAAGAACAAGTAAGAAAATAGGAAAATAATATTAAGTGAACCTTATAGTCTTTGATTCACAATCCTTTGTCTTCAAACGCATAAATTCGCATATGATAATTTAAAACCAGTTTACGTAATACATAGTATAGATGTTACTATTGCCATCTTAAAGATAATGATATTATTGATGATGTTGTTGATAATCCACTAAATGATAATTTTAAATCATTTTACTATTATTGATAATTATAATTAAAAAAAGTTTTATGAAGAAAATTTAAGAGATTAAAACTATTAAGACGTTATTAATAATTTATAAATAAAAATACTGGTGTGTTAAATTTAAATAAAAACCTACAATTTATACACTTCCTACATTTTAGGAAGGTTAATGAAACTACTTCATTTGATTTCGCCACGACAAAATTCAATCAAACTTTAGCATAATCAAAGAGGCCGATCTTCTCATGAATCCGTTCGATCCTCAGCAAATAAAATTCGATCCGCCGAGTTCAATAACTCCAAAAAGAAGCAGCGGCAACAGCAGAAGCACCCGACAATGCCAGCAATTAAAATCATATTGCAAAACCCCAAAACGAACGACGCTACTCGGGCAATAAAACGCCGCGCGGAGTAACTCCGCGCGCGCGTAATTGATTCAGCCTACGCGCCTCGCGAGTGCTCTCCGCGTGCAGCGCGCTGATGCTTGTGCAACCTTATTAAAGCACTCGCTGTGCAGAAACAGAGAGAGAGAGAGAGACATAGAGAGAGATGAGGGAGCTTCTTCTTCCTTCCCTTTCACTCGCGCAATTTATATCACGCACGCGGGACGTACAACGTACAACGTCCCGCGGCTGATGCTGCAGAGAAAGAGCGGGAGAGAGAGAAGCCCGAGCGTATACAGACGCGCAAGAAATTGCGCGTATGTATCGTGCGGGGTTGCCGGGTGGCGTTTTGAAGGGGGTCGGTCGCTGGTCGGTAGTTCAGAGATGCGATGTAAATGCGTGTATGTGGAGCGTTCCATGCTTGATGGGGTTATTGGAAATTTGCAATGGGTAAGATTGCGATTTTGGATTTAATGCGTTGCAGGAATGTATTACAATGGAAATGTATTGAAAGTTCTAGCATTATAAAGTTCTTAGCTTACTATTATATGTAAGTTTTATAAATATAATGCAATCAAACAAAGTTGTAGAAGAAGCAGTTAGATCATACCCAACTTGGAACATAATAGAAGAAAAATGAACACATTTATTGAATATTATGTATACTCAAGTACATGTAGGTAGTTAATAAATCTAACTTTCCTCTCAATATTGTATGTCTTATATAAAATAAACATTGTCACAATTAGAATTTGTAAGCATAATTAAACATATGTTAAGTATATCAGTAGAAATTGATACCGTCAATGTAGATATACGTAAAATGCGTAACAGTATATACATCTAAAGAATTATAGATTCAAATCGGCCAAAAAGAAGAAACAAAATAGACTATAAACAAGCTATTCCTTTGATTGATAATTGTTATAAGGATTATATTATATAGGAATATAATATAATCCTTATAACAATTATCAATCATTGATCTACAGTACAGTACATGTCTCTACAGAGAGTCTGAAAGTAGTGTAAAAGTTAAGGATTTAGTGAAGATGAAAAGATGACTACGGAAGCTATATTTGAATTGTTTGAAATATTGAAAGATTTCTGACATACGTTTTTTTTAAACCAACAGTTGTTAGAAAGACAATTATTTAATGAGGATTTTCATTTATTGCAATGATTTTAAATCAATATATATAGAATTAAATTATTCACAAAGATACATCCGTATTATTTAAAAGGGAAATGTTTCATGTATTAAAAGATAAGTTCATTTCTCGTACATTGAATAAATCATTTCCTTCAGAGCAAAATCAGGTTAAAAACTGACGATTAATCCATACTTTATATAAAGAAAATTAAAAATGTATGAACTGAATATTGTACAAAATCATTACTTGAAAATATCCAACCTAAGAATCATCTGAAATAGTTTATGAAAGTCAATATTCAATCCTCCGTCTACCACAAACAAACACTCCAAAAATCTCAAACATCTCTCCATTCCATTTAAGGACGTTCACCTGTTGACAGTAAAGTTAGAAAGTTAATTTTCGAAAGAATCATTATTAAATGGCAATATTTATAACGAAAACACTACAGTTTACAATATAAAGTATTAATATATTAGTAAGGAATATAAAGTTTATGAAAAAGCACCAAAAATCCAAGTACGGCATTAACTTTTGCATATGCTGTATCACGATATAGATATACTAATAACATTAAAGCATTAAATCTTTTAAAAAAGTACCGCTTGCTATGCCCAGATTTTTATGTATTCCTTCTATGCTAATTTTACATTACATACTAATTTTTTAAGACGATGTAAAGAAAACCTGGTTTACAATAAATAAAAATGTCCGTTATGTGAGAGCTCAAGATAGCTAAAAACTGAAACTTTGAAGCTAAATTTCTCCATTTTGGATACCGCAAGGGAGTTCGAAATGTCAACCACGTATAAAACACACGTAAATTAACATATGACAAAAGTTTCAACATATTTTAAAGAAACTCGATTATCCGGTGAACGTCCTTAACGCGCAGAAAGCTCCGTATGCACTTGCGCATTCGTGCGCGCGGGCTCGTTCGAAGGGGAAAGTGCGTCATCGTGCCACAGTAAGCGCGATGGCGCGCGCGCGCACACAGCGGGTGCGAATCATCCACTTGCGGTAATTGCCTACGTGCTCTCTCCGCGATCCTACGCGCTCTCCCCGCGTGCACGTCCTTATCGCGCGAAGGCGCTACTCGCGATTTTATCCGCGCGCCGAATAACTGCAGTGCTATGTGCGCATACCGTGTAGACGATGATTCTGGATATTCGTACGTGCCGCGCGCACTGCGGCGCGAGGAGAGCAGATAGGATATGTCGCGAAGGCGAGGAGGTTCTCGTGTCACCCGGTTGACGTTTCGTGAGGATCCTCGCACGAGGGGCTTATCGCGCGCGCGCAAAAATTGCGAGGTATGTCAAGGGTTTGCGAGTTATGGGGTTGTGTTTCGTGCGTTGAACTTTGTTGGGATTCTGTTGAGCATTGGTATCCGCATTTTTTACACAAAATAGTTCTACGTTACATCGGAATTCTGCAAATTTATTGGGATTTTGTTAAGCATAGGTAGCCATTTTTTTTACACAAAATAATTCCATGTTATATCAAATTCTGCAAACAGCATACTTGTTGATCAATAATTTACGTAGTTTTGACGCATTGTGTCTCGCATTGTTTTCAGTATTTTTTCACAGAAAAATAATTGTTTCATTTGTTTCCCTTTTTGAAGCTTAAAGACATTTCTGAAGTAATCAGAAAAATTTCCAAACAAAACCAAATTTATTTCATAAAAAAAGTCGTGTGAAGAAGGTTGACCACCTCAGATGAGGCGCCCACATGCTCTTTTTTCATTTGTTTCTTTTGTTTTATAATTTGTAATTGTAGTATGTAGAGTACTTTTAAGAAAGATAAACCAAAATTAACGTCGACTGCTTTAATATCTTTTTCTAAATGTCTGTGTACAATTATTTTATTTAGAGTTAATTATATTGTTTCAAAGTTCTATCATTTAACCATATTTTTATCAAGTCTTTCTTTAAAATAATTATAAATTGCCATATAAATAATACTACATCGTTTGAAAAACGTTTGAGAATGCAAGCAGACCCCTCAATCGCTACATAAAATTAGAATTCAAATCGTCTTTGGCTGCAGTGGTATTTGAAATTTATATTAACCCTTACGTTGAGGCATGAGTCATCGATAACTCATGCCATTTTCAAAAATATATTTTTCATATATAAATAATTGTACAGAAAATATGACTAGAAAATATTTTTTTCTACCCTTCGCTGCGCGCAACGAAGTTGCTGCTTTACGGCGCCGTCGAGTAGAAAAATAGTATACACACGTTGGCCAGTAAAAAAGAAAGCCTCAGATCACATGTTTGTGAACCTCGGCTTCGCCTCGGTCGACAATTATCTGTGATCTAAGACATTTCTTATTTTACTGGCCTAGGTATGTCATATACTATTTAGTCATTATTTAACTATTTCATTACCAATATCACAAACTTGCTTAAAATTCCATTTTTCTCCCAAAAGTGTTAAAAGACAAATCAAGTTAAGTGATGGTAACATATATTCTCCAATATTGGAGAAAGATTTTTTATTTATATAGGCATGAGTAATTTAAATATTTGTGTTAAATTCATATTCATTGTTACAAAATATGTTTCACGAGAATAAAAATTATTGTTAACTATAAAACAGTTATGATCCAATTCTTTATTTATAAATGGTAAGGAATGTAGTGGGAAATACCAGCGCTTTGTATTTTATTTTTAATTGCGTTTTAAATTCAACGCAAATATAACATTTAATAGCTGTAAAATTCTCTTATAGAATAATTACGATTGCGAAATTATTTGCCATATACTAAACGCATTGCAAAAATAAAAATAAAAGTCAAAGTATGTATTTATAGATTTCATATACTGAATAGATAACGCAACTTCTCTTTTAAAAAATGGATTCTTATGCCTATTATAAATTTCAGATATTTATGACTCTACACGTTTATACATTACTTGTTGGATAAGTTATTGGTATTATAAAACGTAAACGTAAGCATACGTATTTTATATGTAAACTTGTTTAATATAGTAATCATTAAGAGTCACACTACGCTTAATTAATCCTGCTTTTATGTCTGCGCAAGTGCTAGAAAAAATATTTAGTGTTTGAGAATAAGTCAAAATTAATCCTTTACTTCTGAAAATCTAAGAGAACGTTAATAGTAGAGGTCAACTTTTTAGATATCATTATACTTTGAATAATACTTTTTATTTTATACAGAACATTTCTTTTTGAATTTCTTAAAACTAAGAAAAATGCATAGCTTTTTACATTTTAATAAAATTTATTTTTAGTTAGACCTTTTTTTACTGCATACAAAGTCTAAATGAAATATTGGTCGTAAATGTTGGGGAAAACACGAAATTCCTAGACGCTTCAGTACTTCATACATCCACAACGCATACTCACAAAAGTGTATTTTCGGCGAATCATCGTCAAATATTACGTTTGCCGGGCTCAATTGTGTTTGTAATGAAAATTCCGGGGAGCTCGGTAACTCGGCCAATGGCGTTTATCTTTGCGAATCTTGCGCTCAGCCGCCTCGAGATATATATATATATATATACAGCCGAGCGTATATTTCGACTCTCGAGCGCGGCGATGATAGATCTCAATTTTAAACTTCCAAAAGGCCCGCGGGCTGTAGCAAGTGAGTTCGTTCATAGCGGCTCGACTCTTGCAAGAACTCGCTGCCGCTTCTTTCTCGGCATTATGTTTTTCGACGAACTGTAATTCCCCTGTTTACAGGTGTATTTTCCCGTGGATGGATTGGACGACGTGATACGAGCTTTTATGCGGATCCGCGTCCATTTGCGTTTTTGAAAGCTGAAGATGGTACTTTTAATGCGGAATTCATAAATCTACATTTTTTTCAATATTTACTTTTTAGGTATATATTTTATTTACTGTTATAAGGATAAGTTAAGGGAAAATTATTTCATTTATATTTAACATTATTTTAAAAAGTGCTCTTGTAGTTATTTTGAACTTTAGAAAGTACTTATCGTCTTATTTAAATCAATTCGGAGACGTCTCATAGTAGAAATTGGTTAATCAAGTGCTATATTCAGATAGAGTAAGTATGTAGATTGAAACTAAGCAGCTTAATGAACCAAGACAGTTTCTATAATCTAGTTAGCTGAACTGAATGTAACACTTGACTGCTCAATTTCGAATCTAAATCGTAGCATGTGTTTTTTAATGGCATTATGAGTTTGACTCAGAATAATATCACTTAATAATTAGTTGACAATGAAACTATTTTTATAATATTAATATCTCAATAATATTTTCGGTCGTACAAAACTGTTATTATCATACAAAATTATTATTGAATAATATATTCTAAGTTCGGTTTAAATTTCTTTTTTTACTTTAAAATTAAGTACACTTTGTACAAAATTTATAATTTTTGTAATTTCAGTCCGTTACTCTTCTCGCGAAAAGCATTCCCATTATGCGATATTCAATTAATAAGTAAATTAATTTCATACATCAAAAACATCAGATAAAAGAAAGAGCATTTTAATGTTCGTACAAGCGATAACGATTCAGCACACGGAGCACACTCAAATTATTTCACTCCGATCCTCCATTACGCGCATTTTACAGTCGTTATTGTCAAAAAAAAACACCGTTCAACATCGCTCATTCGATTTCACGCAGCATCGCTGCAGCATCTCTCCTCGATTACGCTTTTTCGTTCCGCCGCGCGCACGCATCCGCCCTTCACTCCTATTTATTTTCATTTCTCCCGTGCTTTATCGCCGCTCTCTCTCTCTCTCTCTCTCTCTCTCTCTCTCTCTCTCTCACTCTCTGGCTCATTTCTCTCGTTCTTGCGATTCGGCTCCGGGAGGTCCGTATAATTTCGCATCGCTCTCCGCAGTCAAACGTGCCTTCGCTTTATCGCGTGTGATAGCATTGTACGCATCTCTTGTGCGTACTTATATTGCTGCTGCTGCGAGTTGGAAGTCGGAGAGACGTTGACAGTTTTGAATGATTGCACGCGCCCGTGGCAAAGTCTGAAAGCGGACGCGTACTTTTACTCCTTTGAATGCACGCCTGTGTATCGCCGAAGTGTCGGCGAGTCAATGCTTCGATCGGAGTATGCGATGCAGATGCGTGTTCAACGGTAACGCGTTTTTATTTTTTGCGAGGAGAGTCGTACGTGGGAGCGACTCACTTACACTCGGCTACTTCTTACTGGTATAATCGAGGTGTTCGATATATGTACAGGAGTCGTTAAGAGCGCAATTAAGTTCGTGTATAAAACTGAACTAACGACACCGAGCACTTAAGCGGAAAACTTGTGTACGTTGAGAGAAATAAACTGCTAAAGATTACCGCGTGTGCGCTATACTTTGTCGGCAAAGTTGAGAGAGGGGCTGGCCGAAAAGCTGGTACAAATTTACACTTGAAACTCTTGTAAATTCCCATTATTAGGAATTGCGTTGTCGGACAAAGTTGTAACTTTTTCGCATTTCCATGGTGGAAGAAGTTCTCATGACCGAGATATATAGAAGCGGATGGTATTAAGGGAAGCAAGACAAACAAAACTGGGTACTAATTAAAGCAAAATTTATATTCACCGACTCATTTTCATCTCTGGCGCTGAAGCTTCGCGCTGCAAGTCCAAAGAAGAACAAAAAAAGCGCAGCGCTCATTAAAAAGCCGATGGAGTTAGCATCGACAGTACCGGGCGTGTATATGTAAGAGTGGGTATTCCTGCGGACGTCCAGATTACTGCGGATTTACAAAGTCGACAAAAATACTACTTTTTAGTAAATATTCCTTTAAAAATGATTTATTATCGCCTTAACTTTTGGGAATATGCATGTTTATGAAAGAAAAAACCTATTTTCTTTTATTTATTTGTATAAATACAGAAATCGACCGCAGTAATACACACCACGCCTATACTTATATTACTGCGGGTCCTAACCTGTAAATTGTATACACAGTAATCGACACGCAGTAAATACATGCCGAGCTACAGTAATATAAACTAGCGACAGTGAATGTTTCTAAAGCATTTATTACAAAAACACACGTTCTGGAACCTTTCTATTTTTATGAATCGATTCTTGAAATGGTTATATTTGATCTGGAAAAAGAATCACATCATTACTTGTTCGTATACGCAATATTTCCAACGCTAAACTTAACCTAACCGAAAATTCCGCAGTAATAACCACACTTAGCCTAGTAGCAGTATAAGGCCAGAAACGAGGAGTATTCACTTAAACTAAGATTGATGCCCTTGATTGCGCCAGTGCAGCTACTCCCGCGTTTCTCGCATTTGAGCAGCTGAAGTTATACAGCCGAACGAGCGGCGACTGCACTTCCATCGCGCTGAATACAAAGGGCTTGTATAAATAAGTATCTCATTCCGCTTCACCCCTGTGCCTGCCCCCATCTTATCGCTCCCACTCGCCTAATCCATAAAACTCTTTGCAGCGATTCTTTCTCGCGCGCGAATGCTCTTATACTCGTCTCCACGCGTAATGTTTATATGGGCTAGAAAACAACCCCTCATATAGATACTTAGTTTACGAGTAACGCATAGATATTATTTTTTTTATTTGATATAAGCAGTATTCACATATCATACATTTAGGGAAAACGTGTGATATTGAATATGTATCCTTGAGTAGAATAAGAGAGAAATACGCTGAACACGAAATGGGATTGTTTTTACGTGCTACATATGATTTAATATTAGAAACTTTTGTATGACAAACGATTACACAGTTCTTTCAAATAAAAAAGACTAACTATCTCAATGAAATAATACATTATACAGCAAGGGAATAAAGTCAAACATTATTCCCGAGAGTGGATTTACTACCCGAGCGAAGCTTGGGCAGTAAAAAACCGAGGGAATAGTCGACTTTGTTCCCATGTTGCATATGGAACTTTATTTCCGACTTAACTGTGGCCACTTCATTGACTTTTATTGAAAATTTATATTAATATTAATATAAATATAAAATTGATAAAAAGAGAAAAAGACCGAAAAAACTGAGATTTTCCCGCAAAAGCGGGAATAAAGTGACATTTTCGACCCGCTATTCAGGCTAATAAATTAACCATTATAGTTAAGACGTGAATAGAGTATTTTAGATTTTAGTAGTATACGAATATAAGACAAAAGAACATATATCTCGTAATAAGGAAAACAATAGTGTCCTCGTCAAGAAAGATAATCAAATATATATTTTACCACAGCTTACTCAATGAAAAATATCCTAGATATCAGTGTGATATGTAAGTATACGATAAGATAAAAGTGTATAACGAAATTAAGAAGAAAAAATATAACTCGTAATGTAGTTAGTATACCTAACCTATATCTCGTAAAATACGAAAACTCTGTGATTCAACGATATTCACCTATAAGAAAACAAAGCTGTGAGGACATCAAGAAGGCACAGAAGTAAGTATGTTTGAATGTACATGTAATGAAAAATAAAAAAAAATAACTGCTCATCTATAGTCCGTATATAAAAACTGTATATAAAAACAGAAATGGTTTTATTGTGTTCTTTATTTACGCTACTATTAAAATGATGAAATTAAAAAAATGTTAATTCAGTAATAAATGAACTCTTTTATTTTCGTTATATTTTAAATAAAAACCCCTCTCTCTTTCCCCTTGGCATGTGTACTATCGCGCAGCAAAAACAACGAGCGAACGAAAGAACGAACAACAGCACAAAACAGCCCCTCGCTGCCTCCGCTGTACACAACTGACTTTTGGTAATGCGGCTTTATTGCCCACCTGGCGCGTATCGCGAGTGCCAGGCTAGTACAGCGCCGACTAACGACCTCGCTTTATTAGTGCGGGGGCGCGCACAGTCTGCTCTGCTCCTTCTCGCTGATCCGAGCTTGGAAGGCCGACGAAGGTGTTTCAATCTTCCGGAATTGACCGCTGCGAGTCCGCAATCATCCGGACTTTTTACGAGCTCGAGTGTATGGTTCGGGTGGGCAAGGCAGTCAAAGATAAGTTTGCGACTGTGGGACTGACAATGGTATTGTGATGCTTTTCCTGCATGGGTTCGTGGAAGCTCCAATTGCTTTTTACTAATTTATTAGTGAAATAAATATTGTCGGCTTTACTCGGGTACGTTGCTTATTGCATTGAAATGAAAAAAGAATTACTATTTTTTAATTATTATTTTTACAGAAACCTGTAAAGTGCTGCTAATTGTTGTCTGTAGTTTTTATTTCCTAAATTTGAATGCAATAATATTCATAATATGTTCTAAAAGATCATATTTTGTAACTTTTATGAAAGCATGAAGTTAGTACAGTTTCAAAAATAGTTGTGAAATGTCTGACTTCACTAGCCTACTACTACTAGAGTATTCTTCTATAGTATATTTCTATAAAGTAGTACAAGAGTTTAGAAATTAACTCTTTTTAGAAGTAAAATTGTTACAAAACTTACCAATACTGATTTAATTAATGCAGCAGAAAACACATTAAGGATGACTTACCTAAAACAAACAAAATTATAGTGTTAATATATTTTACTACCACTATTTTAAAAATGTTAAATATATATTTAAAAACCGTATTATATATTATTCGATATCTATCCTGTAATATAAAATGAACCAATCATATACTAAAATAAGTTTTAAATAATAATTCTTTAAATTCGCGGGATCGGTATGATTTCTAGAATATTTACGGAAAAAACTGGGTTGATGAGTCAAAAAAAGCACAGATTTTCACTTAAAACCAGGAGCCCGCGCAAAATGCTTATCCGCAGCCATCGAACTAGAAAAATCGCGCCCAAAAAAGCCGTTTTGCACTCGCAGCCCACACTGAAAAGCTACCTTGCTCCCACCCACCGTTACATATCGTCGAGTACACAGTGTCCCCTTTAATTAACTCATAGGTCTGTCAAAAAACAGAAGCGAACGAGAGGTAAAGAGAGCGCCATGGCTTTTCGGTTAATCGAGTCAACTTGTACACCAGCTCTGCGCTATTCATCCCGCGTAATTTACGGCCTCCGCGCCTCGCATTGCGTCATGCAGTCGTTGTACACGATGTGCCAGATCTCGCGGACGGCGAGGAGGAGGACGACGACAAAGATACCGCGTGCATCGCGCTGCCGCTCTCACAATTCCGGAACCTTAGTTCGTTAAGTCGCGAGTGTCTGCAGCGAGTGAGCCCGATACGAGGCAGGATAAAGAGGGAAAAGAGGAGTGCAATGTGTATATGGAGAATTATACGTGTAATTTATTTTGTTATTGCTTGATAAAATGACGGTATTTTATGTAAAATATGAATGAGAAGTAGAAAGTAAAATATTAAACTATCCTTGGAGCCAATATTTGAATTGATTATATTATAAGAACATTAGTTACGTAAAAAAGTTAAACTTTTCTTTTCAATAATCTTGAGACTTAAAGAAATAAAGTGGTTTTATAATTTTTTATAATATTACTGTAATCATTGTGTTTAATCGACGAAACTCTTTTCCTGGTGAGCAACCCCATTTTTAAGCATTCCACGAATGGGAAAAGACTGAATTCATTGTCTATCACATTATCTTGTTAAGAGTGATGCGTTAGCTACTGGTTGCGTTTGATAAAAGTTATTAGTCATTTTGTTTGCCTGTTGTTTTGTAAATATCAATAGTTCAAAGAATCAAAGAATCAGAAATTTACTTTAAAGATTCAACTACATGATCGCCCAATATCATTTATTTAAATATTAATAAATAATCAAACAGTAATAACAAATAAAGAAAAAACTATCTCTGTTACAATTGGTCATAGGAAGCACGGATAAGACTTAAAAAATTCTTCATAATTCAAAAAATTGTAAAACTGTAGAACGATTAAATAATTTTTTTTAATCTTTTAGTGATGTGTGATCAGCTACTTAAATGCATTATGCTGTTTCTTTCGATCTATTTTTAACATTAATCATTTGTTATATATATAGGTATACTTTGTGCGAGTATTGAGATGATTTATTTTAGTAAATAAAATACTGCTTTTGTGCATTTGTGTATAACGTATAATATTCAACAATTTAATGACAAAAGTACAAAATAAAATGAATAAAATTCTTTTAAAGACTACGTATTTATTACAATACACTAAAAAGGAATACATAATTTTGGTTTTTGATATAGCAGAATTTTCACGATTATATTACTATATTACAAAAAGTAAAAACGTGGGGTGCTCATCAAAAGCTTCAAGTAGTTTATGTATTAATTAATATAATTTAAATCTCTTGTTGAGCGCCACACGCTTTTATTTTTTGTAATATGGTAATATAATCGTGAAAATACTGCTATTTCATAAACCAAAATTATTTATTCCTTTTTAGTACATTTGAATAAAATCATAGTCTTTAAGATTTTTATTCATTTTATTTCTGAATAAGATATTAACAAAAAAACAGAGGACTATCATTTTTTAACCGATAGTAATTCGATATTTATGATGTTTCAGAAAAACAAGATTTAAAAATCGTCACATGCACAAGTATAACAATAGATGACATACTTTCTTTTTATTAAAATTGAGGAATGTTCAGAAAAAGCGAGAAATTCGAACAGGAGCGAAACTAAAATTTTAGTGACATGTTCACGTCATAAAATACTGCATTCCCTCAAACTTTCGGAAATATAGTTTTTAACTATGTCAAGTCAACACAGAAGGCTCTATACACGCTGAGAAAAACGGAGACGGCTATGACGCGCCATAATTCCAGTTTTAACGTTGATAGCATTGGACTACGTGTGCGAGGCAACGGCGGCAGCTCTCCGGGAGTTTCTCGCTCAATTGTGCGAGTAGGTGTATATATATACATACGCGTGCGCGGCGAAAACGCTTTTGTGCTAGTACATATCTCGCCTTTTCGGAATTGCGCGCGCGTGCGTTCATAAGCTACTCGCTTTTAACTATGGCTGCGTGTTTTAGATTAGAGCGAGAGTTTAGCAGGAAAACGCACGCGCGCGCGCGTGTAGCTCAATTCCCGAGAAATAAAGGTAATTGCGCGCGCGCTGTACTACCGTAAACTGCGCGACGTTTTGCTCGCGCGATATCCTCCCGTAAATGGTTTATGCATTATAATACACGTGGTTTCGAACTGTTTGCTCTCGTACACTGTTGTGGGTAAAATACTTGCCAGATGAGATTTACAATGAAATTTATTACATTTTGTGGAATAGAGCTTGGGTTGCTTCCTTCTGGTTTAAATGCTTCTGAGCAATGAAATACTATACGAACGGTTATCTGGGATCTCGACTAATTAAGTGTGATGTGGGTTTGGACTTCTGATCACAATTACTGAACATTTATTTGTAATGAAACATTTAACAATTCTTTACATTTTTTCTGCAGAGAACAAGTATTCATCTTGTGACTTGAAAATCTGCATAGACGTTGTTTCAAGTTTTACAAAAGATAGGAATATATGTTGTTTACACATTTTATAAATAATTTCATTGATTCAACTCATACAGTATTTGAGTTAAAAAGCTTAAAAAAAATATATAAAGAAATTCAATGACAAATAAACGATAACCCTTATTCTATTCGTTTCATCGTAGAAAATTAGTAAGAGAAACAGATTTTTTATATTATTGAAAAATAAAACAAAATTGAATCGACAAAATTCGCTGAGATTATTTTTATTCAAGTAACCCTTAAATAATGTTAAGCAATGTATCTCAACAATTTATATTAAACAAAGAAAATTTATTTAACACCTTTTCAAAATATCGAAAATATATAAAGAATAAGTGAAAAATGTTTTTTAGAGGAACAACGACAATATTGAATCCCCAATTCCCCTAAGAAATAATGTGTCCTGAAGGAATACACAGCTAGTGTATCCATCAAGAATTGTGATAACAATCACGTGGGACGTAAAAATGTCTCGGCCCCATGTTTGTCTCCAAGACGCTCCCATAAAAATATATTCTCATCCATATAACGGTCGTTTCGCAAATAAGTTTTCTTGTCTTGCCTCGTTCTCGTTATTATTGTTGCCTCTCCACTTAACACATTTTCTGCTTTTCCTTTTTGATTTGAGATAAATTGTGAAACATTAGGGGAGAGTAGCCCAGAATAGGATACTTTAGTTTTTTTTTATACAAAACCTTTGTTTGTTAATGAAAGTAACCATTTTGGTTAATTAGGTGATAAATGTCATATATACATACTTTACTGCTAGTTTTAAAATATTTTTATAAAAAAATTTATATTTACAAATTTGTGGAAAAAATAATTGTATTTTGGATTAATATATAAAATTGATGACAATACAAGAATAAAGTACAGATTTTATTTTAGAAGTTAGTAATGTATTTGTAAACAAATGAATATTCGACTATGTTCTTTTTAATTATGTAGTTTAAATATTAATATTAAAGCAAAGTTCAATATATTTATATTCATATGTCTTTTACAAATTTATTATGTTCGTCAATCATAATGTTCATGATTACTCGAGTAAATCATTATATCATCCCCAAAGCTCATTACCGGTTCCGTTGACAAATACATTCTGTTTACGGGTATTAGCCCAAACAAAAATATAACGAGGTACCCTATATAGAGTACGTTTTCGTGACGCGAATGCGAAAAGCGTGCATCTAAAAAAGTCTCTCACAGGCCATCGCACTGTGAAAGAAAGAAGGAAAAAATACAAAGTCAGAATGCGGCACAGTAGAGACTCCCTGCGATTGTTCTCGTATATTTACAAATGCGAGGCGCGGCTTGCGCGCAAAAAGCTGATCAAAGTGTTGTCTGGGTTTTTTTTATTCACTCGGGCGTCGATTTGACCATGAAACTGTCGCGCACGTGCGCAATCGCATTGTCCTCTACTGCTGTTTTTTGCTTCTCTCTTTCTCTCTTTTTCTCTCTTGCTTTTTTTCCGATGAGGGCTGCACAGCCGATGAAAAACCATATTGGCCGGATCGCGCGCTTTCCAGCTGCCGCTGGCTTCCTGGGGGCTGAACTGGTCTGTGCGGTGATTGTTTTCGTCCTTTTTTTTATAGGTGCGAGCTGCACTCGGGACGCGCGGGAGCTCGATTTAAATTTACTTTTATCTCAGAGCTTGATTGGAAATTAAAAAGGATAGTGTGAGATTTATGGATTGAGAAATGAATATTAAATCGACGCTATTAGGGGAACGATTTATACATTATTTTTCTTTATGTACCGCTGTTTCAATGAATCATTTTTTGAAATAAATGAGACTAATAATAATTCAATTATGAATAAATTACAATAACTGGTCGAAAATAGTACAAATAATAGTATGCGATAAAAATATGAATTTTTAAAAACTCATACGTGTCACTAATCATGTTTTGTTGACATCATATGAAAAAATTTTAGCTCAAATTAATGAGAAATAAATAGTTTTCAAATGTTTTCTTACAAAAAATAAGTTGATTTTCTGAACAATTTTATACGACTTTCAGGTATTAAATATTGGAGTTAGGGACAAAAGAAAACATTTAACCTAAAAAGAAGAATACTGAGAGTAAACTTCGAAAGTAAGGCAGTCACGTACAGAAAATTATTTTCCTTCAAAGCTAAGTAGAGTTATCAGGCAGCATTCTTTTTACAAATCGACAGTAATAATAAAATACACGAGGAAGCACGTAACACAGAACATTACCCGAGCGTCGTAAATCTGCTTCTAATTGCAAAGAAAACTCTCCCATAAATTCATCAAACGTAAGTTTGAAATAAATATTATTGACGTTACTAAACAAATCGAAAACTTTCAAACTGCTTCAATATTTATTCCAAAAAATATAGTTGCTATTACTTTTAGAAGCTTCCGGAAAAAGAAAATAAGTCAAATAAACATTTCGTAGTGAGCACATTTTAAAAAACCCTCCGATCAAAGCTCGGAAAACCAGAAAGAATGACAAACAAAAAGTAGTATATAAAAACAGAGTTAATGGACAGCCGCGTCAATGTAACCCAGCCGTCATCGCGCGCGCACGCAACTATAAACGAAACACGAAACGTCGAAGTGAATTCCTCTCGTGCACGGACGCAGCTTTTGCGCCGCGCGGATTAATGCGCGCGCGTGGTCAAACAATAAATACACGCGAGCATGTAGGCGCGTGCTTCATAATCCGAGAAATGAATTCCGACTGTTTCTCAACCGAGAGAGATAATAAAGAGTCAGTAGCGGCGAAAAAGCAGGAAGAAACGATGGGCGGTCCGAAAACTGCGAAGCCGCACATGAAGTTTAGTCTGTACAAATGTATATATGTGTGTGTGTGTGCGAGCGAACATTCCTTTTTCGCTCTTCTGCGCTTCCTTCCTATATAGACGTGTATATGGAGTTTGTGCTTCGTTCACTTTTCCTTAAACTTTTCCGTGTATAGTGAGGAGCCGAGCTGTGAAACGGAAGGTTTGTGAGAGAATGCGTTTTCCTCTATTTTGCAGGCCATCTAGATTCTCGACGTGGTGGGAACTCGGTTTCGCATTGAAATTTTTAACATTTTCATAAAAGTTCGAAGTGAGAGTGTGGAGAAAAAGCTGTGAAAGGATTCAGTGGTTTTATTTGATATTCCGGAAATCATTTTATGAAAAGTGTATACTAGAAAATAGCTCTCAATGAATATTATTTATAAGGTAAGTGAGTCAGTTACTGTGCCCTGCGTCAGTTGCTGGGTCCATCGATATTTTTCTTTCAAATATAATAAAATCAATAGATATCACGACAAAATAGTAGCTTTTCATATAAAGCACTCTTTTATCGAGTAAATTTATGATTTTATTATTTTCTAAATAAAAATATCGAGTGGCACAGTATCTGCTGCAGAACAAAGTAACTGGCTCACCATTCTTTAAATTTTGGTAAATTTAAGAACGTCTTAAATCAGTTAGATACCAATGTTCTATAAATAAACAATCTTATAATTATTCAAACATACAAAATTATATTACACTAACTATCGTACTACAATTTTTTAAACCTGTTTTTCAATATTAGTAATCTTGTACGTGTATAGAAATTTGATAGATCTTTATGAACTATTATGTCACTACTAAACAACATGTCAAATTATATAATTATTTTATTTTTTAAATAACTAACTAATAAAATGTTTGAATTTATTGTAAATGAAAATGAAATTAGAAAACGTATAACATAAATTTGTATTGAATATCATATTAAGATAGTTAATATGGATATATTAACTATCTTAATATGATATTCAATACAAATTTATGTTATACGTTTATGTTATCTAAACCTTATAAAATTAAAACAATATTATATATTATTTTTTTACCACCAGAGTCATATCTTAAATGAAGTAAATTTAACTTTGATTTTATTAACTGTATAAGGCAATGCTAAGTGCTAAGTAATTTATTTATAATCTTGTTTATGAAAATTATTTTGCTATTCCAGGATTTTATACACCCTGATCCCGCGCTGAAAGAAATAAGAGCTCTAGCAAGGCTGTACCTTACCAGTCGCACACACTTTTTGCGCTACCAAGTTACCTTCTTTCACGAAATATTTTCCGTGCGTCCTTCTTAACCCACGAAAATCCCCCTTGCGAGACACAGGGTGTACACACGAAGCCGGTGCGCAGCTATATATAGCCGAGCTAATCCCCGGCGACCCCTTGTCGGCTGTCGAGTGCAGCGGAATTACGTGGGCGCGGGTGCGCTTTCTTTCTCTCTCTTTCTCTCCCTTCCACTATCTGTCTCGCTTTCTCTCTCTCTCTCTCTCACTCCCTCTCCTTTCAAGGGTGCCGCCGCGCGATATTGCATTTTTCCGCGAGATTTATACGCGCGACCGGCGACGGCTGATCCGCGCGCTCGCACAATGCACTTGTATTCTCCCCCCATGATACAAGGCGACTTTCCATGCATTCCGATGTACATATATAAAGGTAGATGCGTATATGGTAGTGTGCATCTTTCAAGTGACTTCTTTTTACCTGCGAGAGAAGACGAGGTAGGATGTGATGATGTTAAGCTGCTGAGCTGTTGAGGAAGATAAAATGTTTGTAAAGGTTGATGTAAATAATTTTTTTTCCGCAAGTGAAAGGTTATACTAGTAGATTTTTCTATTGTTTATCAAACATTCTCCTCTATTAATAAGGGAAACTTTGCCAAAAAATTGACTTTTGTTTAATTTTTTATTTTCGATTCTTCAAACCTTTCTTATATTAATACAGAATCGCATCGCATTATTGATTTTCTTCAAATTTTCAGTTTAAAAATTACATTTTAAAGTACGATTATGCATTAAGGTAAATGTGCTTTTACATATACTTTATAGCATTATGAAGAAATTCGCGCATTGCCAAGGCTGTGTGTTGATCTAGATCAAATGAAAAATAATTATTTATAAAAAAAGGATATAAATTACGCAAAAACACTGTTATTTTATTTAAATAACATGATCTCATTTTTAATTATGGTTACTTGTATTCAATTTTGATAATAATGCACAAATATCTTTAAAAAGGCATAAAAAGTAAGTAAGAATTTTTCTAGATTGTGTAAAAAATTCTGTAGGGTCCAGGAACGTTGGCATTCAACCTCATTTTGACTAAAAAAATCATGCACTTTTCGTTGTATATAAATATATATATATACAGAATTTTTTATATATATATACGGTAAAATAGGCAGAAATTTTTCAAAAAACTTTTATTTTTGATTGTGTAAACATATGTGAAAATTAAAAAAAGGATATAAATAAGGGGCAATTTTAAGAAAAATGGCAGGGATCCCGCCATTCCACTGTTAAGACTTGAAAAGCAATATGAATGTTCACAATTAGTTCATTTATTCGCACGAATAGAAGCAATTTCGAACAGATTGACTGAAAATTTTCAGGAAATCTTCAGAACATTATTAAAATTATCTTTAAAATGAGAGTAAAGTAGAACCTCCCGGCCTTGTAAATCTCGGTACTAGCTTCCCCACGGGACTGTGATGGTGCGAATCAGTGGCTTGCACCAGGACCGTGTCTAGGTCAAATTATTAAATTCCCCCGTATCTTTCCATAACAGTTACTTTCAGTACAATATTCATCTTCATGCAGTTTTATTATAACAAAAACTTCATATCAAAATCGATATTAAATTATATAATTATTTTTTATAAAATTTTGTATTACATTTTTTCGGGTTAAACCTATTATAATAATGTTTCGTTAAATTTTCTTTTGATACAATCTTTGTATAAAACTTTTTCTATCACATTTTTTCGGTTTATACCTTTTTATAAAACTTTTTCCGCAAAGTTAGAGCGCGGGGCACCGCATATACATAGAGCCGGCCCTACACAAATCACAGTACCGAGATGTTCCGTAATCACAGTGCAAGGAGGTTCACTGCCGTGAGTTACAGTGACGGGAGGTTCTACTGTAAAAAAATTTAAAAATACTTCAAAGGAATCCTATATTTAAGAGAAAGATTGATCAAGGTTTAAACATTGATATGGTTTAATATATATTTGCTTTCTTAAATATTATTTCTCTTAAATTTTTCTCAAATTACCATATAAAATATATATTCAATTACCTTTTTTAAAAGCATGTTATAGAATATATCCTAAAAGTTTCGACAAGAGTTATTTAAAACTTTTGCACGAGCTACTTTTTGAAGTTAGAAATATGTGTCTCGAAAACAGCAGGGGTTCAAACTTTCAATCTTGCATGTAACTAAATGTAAATTATGCTACTTGACTTTCCGAATCTTCCATATTTTGATATCTGGCTGGTCTTCAAGTTTTTACATTACAAATATGACGAAAATTCAGTAAACCTGTATATCAATATTTCGCTAAAAAAAGTTTAAGTTTTTTGATAGCGAATTGATAAGAAGTACTAATTAAAAGTTTAATTCACAGCTCTCAGATTTACTTTATAACATTAATTATAACTACTATTCTTATGCTTATGATTTATTTTTACGAATAAAATAATTCTCAAGTAATATGTTCCAATGAATAATTAATTTTAAGTACACTGTAATTAATAGTAAAATAACATTTAAATGAACTTTTAATTAGCTCTTGATAAAGTTCCGTGCTCTTTTATTATAAAATCCAGCTCGCATAAAGTGGATGTAGATTGCAGTTAGGATCAGTACAATTTTTTAAATAGGTAGCTTTATAAATTTTTGTTAGCGAAGTGAATACGTTATTACCGCATATATGGCTGTGCAATTATACATTAAATTAAGGTATAGGTATGCTTAATGGTTCGATACAGATTTTAAAATTAACATACTCATTTTTTTTATTTAAAAAAACAATCAATAGAACTTTTCGAATCTTATACTACATTTAACGAGAAAACATAAGTATAGTATATAACGAAGTTTGTAATACATTTTTCATGAATAAACGAAAAGATTTATAAGATTTATGAAAAATGTGATACCTGCGAAGTGAGAAGTGACGGTTCTGCATGTTTTATTCAATAAATAACGATACGGTTGCTCGATTTCACTTGACTGGAAGCTCATAAACAAGAATCAATTTTAGTAAAAACTGACCGTCTGAGCTATTAATGACGATAGCTAATAAATCAATAATAAATTGAGATCCATTTATAAAGTCATATTTGAGGTATAGTTTCAAAATTTTCTAATTTGAATTTTTCGATTATATAGCTCCTTTTAATTCAAATAAATAGTGATAAGTTAGACTAATTTGCTTCCTCAATATAGAAATGGATTAAATATACCGAAGCCAATTAAAAGTATAAGAAAACACAACCTAATGAACTTGCAAATAAAATAAACAGCCATCCCCAGTTTGACTAATTGCAACCCTCTGCCAGTCTCACTAATACAAAAACTCGCCTCGTATTCCTCTCGTATACGTATACGTTTCTACAGTACCTGGCGCACCCTAAACGAATTCACGCAACCTAGTGTAACGAAGCGTTCCGCATCCTGCGGCCTATATATCCTCGAAACCCAACAAGGCAGGAAAACAGAGGAACGAAGAGACAATAAATATCGCGCATGCAGTCGTATATACACATACAGAAACGAAGGATCAGCAGGTAAAGCAGGTAAAGCAGCAGCAGCAGCAGCAGTAGCGGAAGAAGAAGAAGACGAAGAAGAAGAAGACACTCGGCGGGTAACGAATATAGATAAAGTTAGAGCCTTGCATCCATCTCAGGCTGCGCTGCACTGCACGCGCGACTGCAGGGAGCAAGTCTCGTATACAGTCGCGCAGGGCGACAAGCGAGAGGAATACGAAGCGCGACGGATGCCCTCCGCTGCGCGAGAGCACGTGCATTAGTACATTGCGCGAGCTCTGCGTATATGTACGCTCGCTTTCCGATCACGTAATTCCTGCGATAGGGGAGTGAGGAAGAGAGCGAGAGAGAGAGAGAGAGAGAGAGAGAGAGAATGCGAGAGAGAGAAAGAAAGAGAGACTCGTGGAGTCCTGCGCCCGAGCCAGGACTTCTTGATCCCTCGGCTGCTATACGCCCCTTCCCTCCCTTGCTTCTCTGCACCGAAATTCGCTCGATATCCCTCCGACTCTTTTTCCGCACCCTTATCTTTCCTTTACATGCCGCCCGCCTCTTCTTTTCAGGCCTTTTTTTCAGGGGTAGTAGCAGTGGTAGGAAAGTTCGCTTCTCGCTAGGGTGGTTCTGATTTATTTTATTCCATATTCATCCGCGGTAATACCTGCAATCGTACTTTGCTTGTATGGGACGACGATTTTCTCCTTTCTGGAGAGACGATTTTCGTCGCGCTTCTTCTCTCTCCAAGCGTCCCCCTTTGTAAATGGGTAATAGTGGCGAAATGCTATCTGCATTGTAATAAGTTTGTTGAGGGGATGGCACTGACTTTTTATCTGTATTTAGTGCATTAGTATGCAGGTAGGTAGAGCTATTTGGTGTCGTTTAAGGAACTTTTCTGTCGACTCTTTCTGTACTTTATTCAAAATTATGTAGAAAGTATCTTGGGCGTGGAAAAATTATGAGATTGTCGTTGAATGAGACAATTACCTTGGTGTTTAAGATTTTATTACTTATGTAGCATCAAATGCAAGATTTGTTTGTTGACTAAATTACTGCTTTATATAATAGAATAAACTATTTATTACTTTTTAGTATCTTGATGTGAATTACTATCTAAAAGTTAGCCAACTTTAATGAAATCCATGAAATTAATGCTCTTTCTGAGATCATAAGGAGTCTGAGCCAAAGTTTCAACTTAATTAGTCAAATTGCTCTACGTACAAACTATTTTACGGCATATTTTGCGAGAAAAGTTAATATTTTTAAAGATCACTAAAATTCTCTGTAAGACTATGATATTTAAATATATGGAACGATATTATATATTAAACTTAGATTTACTAATTGCAAACGTGAGAAGTGAAAGAAAGTAATGAATTTTGGTGAAACAACTAAACCAAAAATATATGCTTTTGTAGCATTTCTACAACTTTCTTTAGAAAAATATAGATAAAGCACTAATGTAATTAATACATTTATCAATATATTATATATGAGACATAAGGATTACCTTCTCTTAATTAACATACAACTGTATTTTCATTCTTTCCAAATAACACAAAATGTCGATAACGCGTAGTCTTAAAACCTCGAAATGGTTTTAACAAGGCTAATGTGATTGTTTAATACATTTTACCGGACAAACTTTATTTCACTTCTCATAATGGACCGAAGTACAATGGAATGCACTGGTATACCCATTGCTTTTAACTCTTACTTTCATTCACGCCTTTCCAATTTTCTTTCCGTAGAACTTTTATTGACGCCTCCCCCCCTCCCTTTGTACGAGTCTTTATCTCCTTCTTTATTCCGACTAACTTGTTCTATCTCTCTCCCTCTCATTCGTCCTTTACGAGGCCTTTGTATCCTGCTCGTCTTTGAAACTCCCTGGTCATCCTCTCTTACTTTTTTACACTTCTCTCTGTTATTTCAGACCTTTTTGCCTCCTTTCGTTTGCTTACTCGCTGCTAACGCACACTATCTTAATTCGATGCAACTTAACTCTTCTGCAATTAAAGCATTTGTAATAAATGAGAGTTAAATTGATCAATAAAAAATGCTAGTTTAAAGAAAGTAAGTATCATTTTTTCAAATCAAAATACATAATTGTATTAAAAACTGGATTTTTCTAGAATCTGGAAGATCCGGTACAGAACTCTAGTTGATTATTGGATAATTACATTTTTTTAGAATAATTAATATTCACAAAAGTAACTCCAAAGGATGGCATACGTAATATAATTGCGTTGTTATAAGAACTTAAAAGCGTAGAATCTTTTTAAATTTTTAAAACAAAATTTCAAAAGTTGATAAGGGAAAATCTGAAAATTTATTTCTTATAAGCACTATTCTAAATATAATCAAAGACAAGCTACAGCCCACCCGAAAAGAAAATCGCGCAAGTCTTTCGCCGACAAAATCTTACTTGCTAAGCCCGAAAAATAAGGAACAAAAAAAGGAGACCCCAGTGAGCGCGCATGAGCTCAAATAATAGCGGCGCGGTGCAGATGCAATCGCAGTCGTTCGCTCGCGCGCGATCTCGCAGCATGAGGTGCACATCGCAGTGTTCCGCAGCAGCAACCATTCCACGAGTTGGTATAGGACGTTTGCGTTCGAAGACTGAATAGTAAGAGGTTGCACTCTCTCTCTCTCTCTCTCTCTCTCTCTCTCTCTCTTTTCTGTACGGACCTGGTGTATCAACGGGCGGAAAACAGCGCCGACGGCTTTCTCGGAAAAAGCCCGCGGGAGCCTCGCGCATCCACACTCTCCTTCCCGAAAGCTCACCTTTCAGTCCTATACGTGTGTTTCTTTTTGTTTGTTTTCGCATGTCGCTTTTATCCAAACGCACGTATTTCACGCGGTGACGTACGTGCCACTGCAGGGATGTATATACTTGTATATAATCTCGCTAGGTTGTGCGAGAATGGGATGTTGGGGAAGTTTCGCTTTGTGTGGTTGGGTTGTATTGAGTTGACCGACTCGTCAGTTTTACGGGGTTCTTGGAGAATAATTGTTGTGTTTGATGAGTTTATCCTCACGCTTGTCTGAAATTTGCGCAGTTTCTGTTGGTGGTTGGTATAAGGTACAGGTGGTGGATCTGGGTGGGTTACAAAGAGCGCATGTATATGTTTGGAGAAACTTTTAAGGGCATATTGCGAAATCATTGTAAATAATAAAATCCTGCTTTGTGTTCAGCTTTCACAATATAATGTTTCATTGTTTGACCTACATTAGCCACCAATACGTATACATGCACTCATCAGAATCACTAAATAAAATGACCCAGAAAAGGAAATTTGATTAAAATAATGTTTTTTGAGAGAATCGAAACTTTCTAAAATAGGTATTGGATGGGTAAAGTAGGTTCGATGCATGCTCTTAATATGTTGTGATCATTCACATAATATAAAATTCTACAATAATTTTTACGGGTATAAAAAGTGTTCTTATCTGCTCATAAATAAATGTTAATTTTACATAAGATTGAACATTTTCAGTATTAATGGTCGTCTATAAATATATTCATATAATTAATTATCAAATTACATGAAGTATAAACCTCCTTCGGAACGCCTCCTTCACAGCATCATTTGACTTCATATATCATCATCCCAACGTAAGATGCCAGCCGGATGATCCAATTTTCCTGTTTCGAACAATAAATCAAGATAACGACCAGCGCGAAACGTTTAAAAAGCGTTTTATTCTCGCTCGCGACGATGAGTTGCGGAATACTTTGTCGTGTGCTCGGTGTATCAAAAGACGTCGCGCGAAAGCATCGGAGCTCAAAGTCATACTTCGAACCGGAGACGGCTAATCCCTCGTTGCATGGGGAATGGAACGCAAAGGAATAACTCGCAACTTAACTACCCCCGCTCGTGGCTATTTTGTGTAGGAGGAGTGAGAAGAGTCCCAAACAAGCTGACATCACGTTGCCGCGGCTGGTCGGACAGAGCTGCCGACTATAGACGTAATCCTTCAAAAGGTCCACAAATTGCTTAGGCTTTATGGGGCTTGATGGCTTTCGGATGTGTATTCTTTAGCGACCATTACGCAGTGACAATAAGCTTGTAGATTCGCCAAAATGTATGATTTAAGTCTTATACTAGTATTGATTATTATTTGTTGAATAATAAATTATAATAAACTCAAATAAATACAGATTAGAAATAAATCAAAATATTACACAAGTGAAGCTGACAAAATTTATATTTTTTCATTGCTCAATATAATAATTTTAACAATTATATGATAAAATTTTTGTTGGTTTAAAGTAATAATTATTTAAGTAGAAGTATAATGGTAAATATTTTAATAGTGGGTAAATTATTAGATAAAATAAAGTCTTAAGTAGTTTTTTTTATTTAGGATATGCAAATATTTTTACGTAATTAATATTGAAAATATTACATTTTTTAAATTCTTAGTATCTGCGTTAATTAGCAGGATTTAATTAAGCTGAAAAACTTACAAAGAGGAGAAAAGGCAAAGCTTTTGAAAAAATTATTTTTCAATTAAAACTATTATTTAATAATTTTTACATCCAATCAAACATTTAAATTATTTTCAAATTACGTAATCAAAATAATCAACTTTCGAAATTATTCTGTGAATTTTACAAACATAATTTTATGAAAATACGTATTTTTCTTGCCATAAAATAGCTTCTCATCTACCTGCTATGGTACATAACTGCGTATGTCAATGAAATGTTGATGCTATGCAGGGATCTTTGGCATACCTGCAGCTGGCTTTCCCGCATTTTCTTAAAATAACACGTAGCTTGATGAATATTAATATTAGGTAAACGCTAAATTTTGCGTAGCCGGTGTATGCGTGATGATAATATGATGCCATCGGTCTACGAGGTATAATACATTTTGCCCGCTGGCTCTGATGTTAAATAACGTTACGGCGAATTTAAACATGCTATCATTGTAAACGAATAATAAATTTCTAGGTGAGTAGACTATTTTTATTACTCCTGTGTGATTATTATTCAGCGAAAATTTCAATTTAATTAAATATCCCGTTAAATGTTACACTAAATGAGTTACATCTCATTTATTAAAGTCGCACTTCACATATTCATGTTGAATCAACTATCAGAACTTTGTTGTAATAGAATTGTAAGATCATTGTAGAGCACTATTTTATTTAACAAACCAAGAATATTAAATATCATCATAATAAATTTGTTCGCAAATATCAAAAATGTCCCGACCGACGGCTAAATCAACAAAACCAAAGTCAATAGAACAATGTTATCGAGGACCCCGATAAATCCAAGGGCTCGCAGCCTTTTTCGATAAACGCGCCCACGCGTATTTGCCGCGGCGTCGTATAACGACCCGCGAAACGAAAAGTCGCAGCGTAATAAGACGCCTCATCCCGACTTTTTTCTCGTCGCCTCCTCGCAGACGGGCCATTCATCATTTTGTCCATTACGAGCGGAGGGACGCGCGAGAGTCGAGAGAGCGAGAGAGCGCGCGGGAGAGAAAGAGAGGCAAAGAGACGAACGAACCCTGTCGGTGCTCCGCGCAGCGAGCGAGCGAATCGCCTGGACAAAGCGGGAGCCTCAAGCCCGCGCGCGTGCACGTGTGTACAAGGAGGATTACGCGTCAGGTGATTCAGGATAACGAGGGATGTCTGTGGAGTTTGTAGAATATTTCGTAAAATTTGACGAGTAAAAGTCATTTGAAATACGACACGGTATATCAATTTTGAAGATTAGAATAGGGAAGAGCGGGACCATTTTCCTATAGATAGAGAATTTTATGAATAAGTTACTTCATTATATAATTTGTTGATGATGCTATAATTATTAGTATTAGGTTTTACTTTAACAGATAATTATAGATAATTAGGTTATGAGACTATATACAAATATGTAAATTATATTTGATTATAGAAAGCAATTACAAAAGATTGCTGCATATCTATTGAAGAACTTAAGTGGAAGGTTTATCAAATTTGAAAGTGTTCGTTGAACGAAGTGTTGTAAAACACTTTTAAATATATGTCTAAGAGCCCCACTCATTTATACCTGTAAATGCACAATTTCATAAGAATAACTCAATAGATTACAATTATTTATGTGAAATAATAAGCAAAATCTGAATTGTAAATAACAGATAATAAAAAAGCGTTGCATCGCACTGAATGGTACCCTTAAATAAAGCCCCGAGCCAGTTTTATGCCGAAAAGCGTTAACAAAGTTTCGAATGTTTTTTTTGTCTTTTTATTTCCGCGAGATGCGCGCGGACGGGCGGGCCACTCGAAGCGGAACCCTCCGCGTGCAGTGGAGTAGTGCGCGCGCGCGTACCCTCTGCCGCACTATATACGTCCCTCTCGAGGGAAAAGTGCCGTGCATACGTGGCGTGTCACAATCCACTTAGTCCTGGGGCGCGCGTGTGACAAGTTGCGCAACGACCCGACGACTCTCGTGATTTTTTACGGCGCGAGCAATAAAACCGAGTGAGAAAGAGAGAGAGAGAGAAACAGAGAGCACGAGAAGACACGCGCATGTGCACGGAGAGGCCGCAGTGTACAGCGAAAAAAGGCGGAGAATTTAAATAATATGCGCCGACCAGCCGCAATAATGACGGTCGTAAACGCGTGCCGGGGTTTCCTCTTTTTTTTACCTCGTTTGCACTGCCTCTGCTGCTGCTGCTGCGGCTGCACACGGGTAAACCTCGCCCTTTCTCCCTTAACGAGGAGACAGAGCCCGCGGCGGCATTAGTCGTCGTCGCTGCGCGGATGTTCGTAAAAACGAGGAGAAATTGTAAATTGTAAAAGTGTTCCCCGGGCCTTTGTCCGCCCTGGCAATGGGGACGCGCGCGCGCGAAATGCCCCGGGTGTAATAAAGATTTTCACGATACCTATAAAAGGCTGGCACGCAGTCGATGCCGCTTCGATCGCGGCGACGCGAAAAACGGAAAAAGTGTAATGAACGAATTAAGGGATTTCAAAGTTTTTATCGAGCGATTTTCTCCGCTATCTTTTTCAGGGGCAGTGCTGCTAATGGTAAATACGGTAAAATGGTTGGATAACCTGGCACTCTTTCAAATTAAACTACAAGTATTATACAATGACATGTTTTGACGACTTACCAATGGGGAATTCGTGCACTCGATTTTTAGAATATTTGTTGTAAATCACTCAAATCATTATGTACTTTACGTATTATATTATAATATTTATAAGATTTAATGATATTTGTATTTATATTTGATATAAGTGGCGCTCACAGGCCGAAAAATTGAGTTTATAAACAGTTATAGTAAGTAAAGCAGTGAAAAATGTTAAGCCAAGAGATGAGGGATTAAACTGACAAGTAGACGCTAAGGGATGCGGATTATTTATTTAGGTATCATATTTATATTTTATTACGTTTGTAAGATTTTTTTCGTCTATATCCAATTACTATATAGACAGTATTACATCTCACACTGTCTTTAAAATACAAGTTGCTAAAAAAATGCAACACATCAGCCAGATAAAAAAAGCAACTATATAACTACGTCAATTTTTCTCTTTCACAAACACGATCCAGTAAACAAAACCCCGACAACCCGATCCCGTCGATTCAATTTCGCGGGATTTTCCGGCCTTTTCACCCCAACGCGCCCGCCACGCGCCTGTTTAAATTCAACAAAAGATACGCCCTAGGCACAGCAGCAGCAGCAGCAGCAGCGGATACGGCGACGACTCTCCACAGTCGGCGCGAGAAGTGCGAAAAGAGCTGTTTCGCGAGATTTCGCGCAGTGCCGAGTGTGCGCCAAGCCACTAAGTCAATAGAGTCGACGGGCGGAAGGGGAGGGGGGCACTATGCAAATTCCCGCGTGCTGACATCGTCGTCGTCGGCATAGTATATAAGTTCCGGAAGTGTGCACATCGTAAAACGAGCGAGCGAGTCTTTGGGAAGGAAGCTGCGGGGTATAGAACGCAATAATAGGTGCGCGAGGAATGGGTGTGCAAGGTGTTTCTTTGAGAAGCTTGGCACGGGTGTATCAGGTTACGAGGATCGTTTCGGCGAATTTTTATCTGTAAAGTGGAGTGATAACGCGCGGTACTGTATGGTTTTTATATTTTGGAGAGTGAAAATATACTTTTTCATGGAATTTTTTCGTTTCATTGGTTACACTCAATTAATGAAAAAAGATGTAACTTTTCGAAACTGTAAAATCATATTATTCGAAAGAGTGTATACATTAAAGGTGTCATTACTATGAAATCATACGTTAGAGCATGTTTAATTTTATATAAGTACTTCACAAATCCAAAACACTAGAATATTTATTTTTAGCACTGTTTGGTATTAGCGGTATCGCTCATTTTATCTCTCGTGTTTCATATGTTATTTGTTCTTATGACATTTGTTTACCAAATTGAATACAATCAAGACGACATCATTTTAAAATCTATGTATACATACATTTTAATTAAGTTGATAATCTAGCAGAACGCTCTATAAAGTCAAATTAATTAAAGGTTCGATAATATTTTATTCGCGGGCTCGCAAACTTATTGAAATTTTACCCTGTGTTTTATGCAAATAAAACTCACTAACTAACCGATAACAATATACATGTATAAAGTATTTATAAGAGGATATTAATTAATTAACCAACATTACTCAAACATATAGTGTTTGCATTCAATTAATCACATTATTTATCAAAATAGATTTTCATTATTATTTATTAATTACACACGAAATTCTATAATGTGAATTAATTTTTCATGATAAAACCATAATAATTAAATGACTTTTAAACTTCTCTTTACGATTTTTAAAACTTTATAGAGAAAACATAACACGAAACAACAGTGAAAAACATGAAAATCAATTAAAAATCTTCCATGCATAATATCACTCCTAAGTCAGTCTCGCAGAAATGCACACACAAACATAACTCCCCTTTGTTCCTCAAACGGACAAAGCCCATAATTTCCGCTAAACCGACGCTAACGCCATGGCAATAAAAAGAGCGGAAACGATAAAACCCCGCGCCCCTATTAAGCTCGTGACTCTAAAAAGAAAAAAAAAAGAGAAAAAAAAACGCGTGAACCTGCCTCCTCTCTCGAAAAAGTTGAAATATGTAACGCGTGTAGGCAGGCGCGCGCGCGCAGGGGCAATTTATCAAGCGCGGCAAATAATTTAAGTACGGCGCGGCGAGCCGATGCGCCATCAATCATCCCCCGCGGAAACACTCCGCGGCAGCGCGGAAGTGCACGACTACGCGGCTTTTCCGCTGCTGTGCGCGAAAAACCCGCCAACGGTTTCTCGTGCGTTCAGCGCGACAATGACGCAATCAATGGAGCTCGGAAGTTTCGCTTCGTGTATATTGTGTATGTATAACCTGCGTGCTTCTTTGTAAGTCTCTTTTTTGGGTTGCATATGCGCGAACTGTCGCTGCTGATGTTTCTCCCGCTTTCTGCTGACGCGCGTTTCTCTGGGAAATGCGCTTGAGTTTGATGTTCGGGGTGACGGGCGGAATGATATTTTTGATTGATTCAATTGGCTACGCGTGTGTATTATGCAGTTGTCATTAAGTGGACGGGTATTTTCAACGTTCTACTGCATAAACATAGATTATCTTGAGAATATCATTGTAAACGTTTTAAATTAAACACAAATTTTATTATAAATTTGCTCCTTCAGAACTAATTTATTAACAAAAATATGAAACTACAATCTTTATTTTATTCTGGTATCTTAAAAGTTTAAAGTCTCAAGGTTACATTTTTAAAGCAAACACGAATGTTTCGTCTAAAGCCAATTATATCTTAAAACAACACATTTTTGAAGTTCCAGTAGCATTTAAGCGTGATATGTTTTCCTTTAGTTAAAGCGCTATTTTTTTTAATAAGTTCGGTCGTCTCGCAAGCGCGTCTCGAACCAGAAGCCATTAGCGAATATTCCCGTCGGACATAACAGAGAGCTGCGTCGGAAGAAAAGAAGGAGAAGCGACGAGAGAAGTAGTAGAGGACGATGAGAAAGTGTGTACGATGCGCCTCGGATAAGAAAAAAAGCCAATTCGATCCTTGTCGCGGCAAGTGAGAGCGAGCGCGCGTCGTTGAAGAAAAAGTGTTTTAAAAGCTTTCGAAGCGTCCTCTTTGGGCTTTCGCTCGCAAAAAAGAACGTTACCCAATGTGATTTCGCGAGAAACACGCTAGCTATTATCGCGCGCGCGCCTCATGCTGAGTAACTTCCGGACGCGCAAACAGCGCGCTGACATGTTCAGCTGGTTTCACTGTTTTCTCAAATAATAAGGTTGTGTTTTATTTTTGTATAAGACTATAATTTAAACTTGGGATCGGATGTTTTGTTTTTCTAGAATGTAATTACATGAGATGTTTGTTTATTTACAATTTTAAACACTTTTTTGCAGCATGCACTAAGAATAATAGAAAATATTTTTAACTAAAAAAGAAAGTATTGTTTATAATTCTTTTTTATAACTAAACATGCAAAGGTACAAATGATAAATTATAAAGATTAAAGTCAGAAGAATTAAATTTACCCTAAAATATTTCAGCTTTAACATTATTAAGTTGCTAATATAAATAGTTGTTTTTATTAAAAACATTAACTTAATATCACAATAAAATATGAAATATTCTGCAGTATTGCTAATTTCTGTTTTCAAAGTTTATAGTACGTCAAATAGAATTTGATTATCTGTATTATCAATAGATTAATATAATTATTTAACCATATGAGCCATTCCTTTTTTTTTTATAAAAGGTACTGATTTCAATAATTTATTTATCCATAAAACAATTATGTATATAAGTTATTTACTCTTTTCTATGTACTTTGGTATACTATGATTTATATGAAAAAATAAATCTGAAACAGCAAAGGGTTAACAATGCTTGAACTGCTCTGGATCTGGTAGATGAATGTTTTCATGGTGTAATTTCTGTCTTATTTTTTAATGTACACACTACGACATAAACATTTTATCGAATTTGTTTGAATTTATTTGTAATCCTCCAACGAGGTTAGTTGGAAAACGAACATTCAATCAAATAAAATAGCAGTATTTATAAAAAAATCGAACAAATTTAATCAGATGTTTATGTTGTCGAGTATAAACAGCGTATAAAAAGCACTCTCTTTGCAAATCTTTTAATTAATCTATACATAGATAGATCATCTATACATCTGCGCAGTTCGACGTTTAAGTTAAATATAAGTATCGCAATTTTAATGAATACATAACTACTTATATTGATTAAAAGAAAAGTATTCTCCATTACCGAATAAAGTAAATTAAAATGCCCAATTACTTTCTAATGCCTTACAAATCCAAACATCAAGCGGCAACAGTCCATGCCGACAAACGCGTCCATCGTTCAGCCAGTCCGCAAAAACTCGTTATCTCCAATGCCAAGGATCTGCCGACAGTACGATCTCGGAGCCGGGTATAGCCAATAAAGCACCTGCACCGCGCGAGACAGCTATAAGCGATCGTCTCTGCCTCCTCGAGTCCTGGCGCAGAGGAAGTCGCAGCCTCTATACTCACCGCGCGCTCTCGTTCCAGTCGAGCGTCCGCACGGCTCTTTTTCCTGCTCCCCCCCCCCCCTCCGCCCCCAAGGCTTGACTTGATCCCCGTGAAAATAAGTTTCCTCGCGCGATTCTCGGATTATTATCGTGCTCTTGCGCGCGCGCGAGATAAAAGTCGGACGTCGCCACTCGAGGCGATCGCGCCCGCGCCGGCCGCTGCTCGTTATCGCCCCTATAAAAATGTCGGGGTACGCGCGCGGCTGTTGTACGGTTATACGTCGAGAGAGAGAGAGAGAGAAAGAGAGAGAGAGAGAGAGAGAGAGAGAGAGAGAGAGAAGAGAGAGAGAGAGAGAGAGAGAGAGAGAGAGAGAGAGAGAGAGAGAGAGAAGCGGAACTTATCGATCGTAAATTCGCTCGGACGAACGGTAGCAGCTTGTCAGAAGTGTGTGGGGAAGGAAGGGAGAGACGGGGAGAGGCGAGAGTGGGTTCTTGAAGCGTGCGGGGGAGGCTGTGCCAGCGTTTCGAGGTGTTTCGCGAGTTTACGGGGAGAAATAGTTTACTGCGTACGTGTTACTATGGTCCCGGTTTTTAGTGACTCGTGGATGTCTTTTAGACCTAATAAGAAAGTGATGCTTTTTTTTTAAATAATGTGAAACAATAATAGTATAAAATGTCATGCAACGTGAAACATTCTTTTTCCAAATAAACTAATACTTTTCGTACAAATTTAAATATAAAAATTAACGTTTAAAGCTAAATAGACTTGCAAACATTTTTAACATATCTTTTAATCAAATGAACAGTTTCTATAAAATTTTTATTAAATGACTGACGGAACATGTGTCCTTAACAAAAACTAGATCTTTGTAAGCATTATTATAATTTCTGATGTTGCACCAAAAATAGATTAGGCTAATAACCAAATCTTATATTTTGTAAGCATTATAAGTATATAAAATTAATAGATTACGGAAGCCGACTCGTATTTCTTATTGAATTTTTAAATTGACATATATTTAATAAAGTTAAAGCTTGTTAAAGTTCTTTGAGTGACGTTACTTTTTTACAAGATCAAAGAATACCGCAGTAATGATGTGAGGTCACAAAAACTTTCTTTGTAAATTCTGGAGATATTAAAATTCTTGAAGTTTACGAAGAAAGTATTCTTTGATATATTAAAATATGCTGTTAGCTGAAAATAAATAGCTGAATTGATGCTGTAGCTGTTATTACTATAGTACAAAATAAATGTATTTCTGGCTTGAAACGGCAATTTTAAATTAGGGGAAATCGGAGCTTCCTCAATTAGAGGAAGCTTTGTGATGGTAAAAAAAATGTTGTGCTAAAATCATTATAGAAACGTGTTTTGAGACACTAGGAATCAAAATACACTATTTTTAGGAAGTGTGTGTGTGCGTATGTGCGTGTGTGTATGTGTGCGTGTGTGTATGTGCGTGTGTGTGTGTGTGTGTGTGTGTGTATGTGTGGATGTACATCAGCATGACTCTGAATATATACGCTGAAAATGAATGTATTTTTTTTTCTCTGAAATGAGGGAGGGCTCAAATAATATATAAGTGGGTTTTTTAGCCTGAGTGTGGAATTTGCAGTATGAGTCGAAGGCGAGCAAGCATGAGACAAAGGCGAGTGCGTTTTGCGAGTCGAAGACAAGAGAAAGAAATCAATTTTATTTACAAAATTATTTTTTCCTCGACAAAAGAAAACGGTTAGGACTCGAAAATTTGATTGAATATTCTTCTTCATATTCCAAATCATCTCCATTTTTTTCAAAAATTTTCCTTCATTCATTTTAGAAATATAGACGTTTAAAAAAAAGACGTTTTCGTGTATAACAAAAGAAGAATGCTCTTTTAAATGTATTTTCGATGCATCGTGGTATTATTTCTAAGGTATTCAAAAACCCGAAAAACTAAAGCCCAACAATCGAAAAACCGCTATAAAAACCAGAAAACATTGAAAAACAAAAAAAATTATTGTACCGTCTTTCTTTAAGAAAAACAAAAAGAAATGAGCCCTGAAATATTAAGTTTCACCTATATATGCAGAGTAATGATGATACATGTCTACACACACACACACACATACACTCGCATGCACACACACACGCACACAGACATTTTCTAAAAATAGTGTATTATGATTTCTTAAGTCACAAAACATATTTCTAACATGTTTTTAGCAAAACTTTTTTTTACTATCACAAACCTTCCTCCCTGAGGAAGCAAACAGAGCATTTTTTTTACTCAAACCCCGTTAAGAAACGAGATCTTTTTTAATCTATTAATAAAGAAAAGATATAGCATTTTAAAATAATTTATTAATACATAAAATTTCATATTTGAACAGTTTATTTTATTTAAGGAAGCTAAGTCCCAATGAATTGGGGGCGGTATTTATTAGGACACTGAGATTGTCATTCAAATTGAACATTTTAATCGAAGTACCCCTATAAGTACATCAACAAAGGAAATTTTACTCAACGACTTACGATTTCCTAAATCTTATCTGCAACTTTTGTTAATGCGTAAACGTTGTATCAAGTTCTTCAAACAAGTATTTGAATTTCCTAAAGCTTTTATTTACGTAAAATTTAACAAAAGAAATATTTTGACAAATCAAGCACTTTGATATTATAGTAAAGAATAAATAGATTACTATCTGCTCTCAAATAATTTTCATACAATGTATAAATATACACTGAGACAACTATATAGTAAAGTATTAGAATATCGATATCGTAAAACTTTCCTAATAACATTTTTGTTTTCAAGTTAATATAAACTTGCATTACGTATTGAAATATGACTTTTTACAAATTATTAATTTTACGATATATTAAATCGTAAATTCTATGATATATATCGTGCCAACGATATTAGTTTCTCAGTGAATAAATATAATATAAATATGATGTATACACCGTTTTTATGTATAATAATCATTTTTTGTTACTACCTTAAACGAGTTTCATTCATTATTAAAGTTGGGAAATGAGAAATACAAATTGAGGAACAAATAATTTTTATAATTGCAAATAATATACAGACCTAAAATATTTAGATTATAAGAATTAGAAATGTTTGAAATAAAAATTTACGAAGTAGCTCCGGTAAGGGGAGGCACTACTAAAAATTGGTGTCTTAGCGATTTTTATTTTTCATATTTGGATCTATAAAACATTATGCCAAACCCATGTGAGTAATTGCTTATAATCATCTAAGAAACATATAAAACAAGTATCAAGAAAAAAAAATATTAAAAACCGTAGAAAAAGATAGATTCTTAATCCGTGTTTTAAATGAAAAAATACAGTTTTTAATATCTTTTGTTCAAACTTTGTTTTGTGTTTCCTAGATGTAGATCGAAAGATAATAAATAACCAATTTTCAGTAATGCCTCTCCTTAAATATAATCCTGTAGTTTTTAGGATAAAAATAATTCTCATTAAGTAAATGCATTTGTTCTTACAATATTTACATTTCTTTAATTCTTTTATCAACAACACCGTTAAAGTCATAAAAATATGCTTCAAGAATGATAAGTTCATAGAAATTGCAACGTACTCTTTCAGTTTAGAATTTTTACACTCCGGCTACACAATGAACATCCATGCTAAATGAAGTCTGTACATGCGGGAGCCAGTCACTTAATTGTGTCTGTGCGTGTGCATATATACGCAGCATTGTCGATGCGATCTTTTTGTTGTACTCCTTTTCTCTTTACCCTTTTTTTAATACAGGGTTGCAGTAGCCACCACCGGTCAAGGTTTCGACTTACAATCGCTCGAAATGCGATAGCCGGTTTTTTGCTCCCCCCATTTGTGCCTCCGCGTGCGCCGCTCTGCTAGTCAACGGTTAACGTACACCTTTTAGCCGCGGTCTGTTGCGCTTTTTTTCTCCCGTGATGATATAGGAAACTGGTATACGAATGCAATCCATTGCCGATCGCGATCAGGAATACTGGATTCGTTTCTCTGCAGTTTACGCTGATTGAATGCCGTCGAGCGGGTGGGCATCTATCTCTTGCATGCACTTTCAATTTGAGAATAATCTACGGAGTCTAGAATTTTTTACCATGTTTTTATTTTCGTTAAAATCTTCGATAGAAATAAGCAAATGTAACAAAATTGATTGAGAGGTTGAACATTTTTTTTAAACATTAAATAACATTTTTATCAAAGAACAGGCTAAGAATATATACGAATATAATTTTATGTAAGTACTTTTTTATACTCTTAAACAATATTGTATTAAAACGACTTTTAAATTTCGATGCAAAGTTATTAAATTTGTAAATTTTATATCTTGATAGCTTTTAAGACAATGGTAAAAATACATGTTTTTGTAATAAAAGTTGCAAAACGTTTTCTAAGAGATCACGTAAAAATCATATTTAACTATAACAATATTATTTAAATATAATTTAAGTAAAAAAAAATCTTCAAACTAAACTATAAACTATAATTTGTATAATAATGTATAAATATAAAATTATGAAAATATTTTTAACATCGTATGTAATTATAGAATATAATCTAATTAAATTAGAAATTTTGTAATTATTAATTACATATGAATGATATGAAATCGTGTATGTCATACGTAATATTGATTTTTACTCGTAAAAGGCATTTCCAACGCTTTAGCTAATCACCGAATTCAATGCACGTACGTATTTCACGCGTGCTAATGACATTTCGGTCTGCACATAAAATAAATCCAATTTTCGTGCCGCCATTCATAACGAAATATTCATCGGCAAAGAAGGTGAATTGGAAATCAAATTTGCAATTTTAAACAGAAGGGACTCTCTATCAAAGGGTTTCATGAAATTGATCAATACGCAAATACTATTATGCACGGTATATAGACTACTTTAATAACATCAATCAGTCATCTTTTATATTTTGGACGATAAGCTTACAGTGAAAATATGAATAAATATTCAATCTGTAAAAAGTTCTGAATTTTATGGAAAATGTAATGATAAAGGCGTCATTGTTAATAAAAATAATTTATTTATCAAATGGCTTGCGAATATTTTGTTTTCACCTAAATATATAAATGAATAAAATTGATCATTCCTTTTCAGATATTTTATTTATTTAGCTAGCCACGCTCCATTATTTTGAAAATTATAATAACAGAATATTTTATTGTTATTAAAGCAAAAAAATTTATAAGCTATAAAGTTCCTTACAGTGTGGAGTAAATTGTGTCTTGTTTAAAGTGATATTCACATGGTCGATAAGGAATAATTCAATGTATTATTAATTAAACTGATTCTCTTGAAGTCGTTGCACGTAAGAGTTAGGTTTATGTTATGACACTTTGCTTAAAAATAAGTCAAAAGTTACTGTACTTTTGGGCCGAGATTTGCGTAAAATTTAAAGCATTCAGTAGTTCAGCTTTTTTAAGCTTTTTGCAGTTATTAAAATCTACTCGATAGAAAGCAAACTTATTTTTAGAATATTTTGCATGTTTTGAATTTTCTGCGTCACTGTCACTCAAAAATATGTTAAAGAACAAAAGCGAGTTAATATTTGAATGACAACATTGCCAATATCATGCACTATAATAAATACGAATTCCCCGAAAAATGACTATTATTTCGTACTCTTAAAAACTCCCTGGCCAATAAAAGTATTATCCTCGAGTGCTCAGCCACCAAACCCATAAAAACCCACAGCGCGAAAAAAGATATTTTTTCAAGCCGACAGTTACAGGGACATCCACCCGCGGGGGCAACAAAGGAACGCAGCAAAAAAAGAAAGAAAAAGAAGAGAACTCGACAATAAAAGCAAAGGGCTACAGAGAGTAAAAACGAGCGAGAGAGGCAACGACGCGTCGCAGTTAGCGCAGCGCAGCGGAGCTCTATATACCAGGGTGCAGTATAGAGATCCGCTGGCTGCCTGTCGGTCGGCGGGCGGATATTAATATGAGCCGCCGGTATACAGCGCGGGAGTCACGTCCTGCGGGAGCGTCGCCGCCGCGCGTTGTGGTGAATGATCCAATTAGGTGCACTCTATTTCGGCGTGTGCGGCATACTACATGCATAACGCGCTCTCTGCCGACGACGACGACGACGACGACGACGTCGATGACTACCTATATATATGTACCACTAGCACTGCTCGTCGTCATCCGTTACAAGGCGGCTAAACCAACTGACGATACTCTGCGCGAGCCAGATTCCCCGCGTTATATTCCAGTGTGTGTGTGTATTAGTTGGGCCTTGTATATATGCATCGTGCGTAGATAGCATATGCGCGCACGGAAGTCTGTATAGGATGCTTCCTTGCGTGTCAATATGCCATACGAACTGTGTGCGCCTTAGTACATATATCGGTATTGGTGTGTGTGTGTGTGTGTTTGCAAGCGAGAGGGATAAGTGCCTCTTACAGATATGTGCTTTTGATAGTTTAGTAGTTGCTACTGAGATTACAGTTGTCATCATCGAACACCTTATAGTAGTCGCTAAGTTGCTATCAAAAGGTACTGTACTGATGAACCCTGTGATAAATCTTGACACACATTCGTCTTTTAAGTATTTACTTCATTATTTTAATTATTGTGAGTAATATTTTATGCAAAGCTATATACTGTACTTAGTTAAGTCATTATAAGATTCTATGTTAGTAAAGTAAAACCGGAGGCACTATGAATTTATGTAACATAATACCATTTGTTTATGCAGATTAGTTAACTCAACTTATAAATCTTGCACTTAGTGACTGTAAAGTAAAAGGCAGAACTCAAATGTGCTTAAAATCTAGTTATTTACAAACTACTTATCTATAAGTGTATAAGTTAATCCGATTTGATTATTCATATTTTGAGTTCTTAGAGTGATTAATAAACAGAATGGACGTATTATAGAATCACTTTCTAGAAGACTAGCAAATATAGTTTAATTATTCAAGTGCACTTTATACAAGTATCATCCCCTTATAAATCTTACAATCTATTTCTGTGTTTTCGTATGATACGGGTGTGCATTCAAAGTTCTTGTAGGTGAATACATAATTCGCACCCAAATACACTAGAGTGAGTACGACAGCATCTTTCTCAAGTACTTGTATACGCTAACGTGTTGCTCACGAGCTTGCGTACATACGCTTACGCGCGCACACACATGTGTGTGCGACATGGGTGTGCCGAGCTGTAGCGCGCGTACAAGAAAGAGAGAGAGAGAGAGAGCGAAAGATAAAGAGATTGTGTCACCAAGAGTGTGCTCACGCAGGACGGCGCGCCGCGCAGAGAAAGACAAAAGGACAGCAGTGGCAGAGGATGCTTACGCGGCCATGGAGGTATGGTATAGTACGTCGAGGCGCGCGGGCAAGGAGCGCATGAATGATACGAGGTGCGAAGTTACACGCGCGCCGCGGTGGGGCGGACGGGTATTTATGCGTCTGAGCGGAGAGCTCCATGGAGCTCCTCTCCTTGCCCCCTTTCCATGCCCTCGGGGCGATATAATGTACACGGGCTCTCCTGACTCTCGCATTCTCGCTCTTTCCGTGATTTTTGTCGCGCGGAACGCCGCGAGAGCAATGGATTATACTTGCTTCTTTCTTTCGGAATTGTTTATTAACCTAAGCCGAGCAGCTTTTTCTGGCTGGTGTGTTATACGTGGGCCGGCCGACTCACCTCGACTGCATTGCCTTCTTTCTTTTCACTTTTTCCGTTTCTTGCTTCATTTTAATAAAGATGTTGGCTTTATCAAAAGAATTTCTTTTTCGCGTTTATGAGCGTGTTTTTGTACGCGTTTTAAAGTACAATGTACACACACGGGGCATTTATTCTTCTCTGAAGTTGGATTATTTTGAGAGTACGCACTCGCAATTTATTTCTCCACTGGATATCGCGTGTGTGATGGCTGGGAGTTCGGTTGACTTATCATTAAAATTTATCGCGACAGGTAGCGCTCGGTATATTTTGTTTGTCAATTTAATGTACTTGTTGCTTGTGTACTTTCATAAATAAATTGGTAGAGACTGGATTGATTAATGAAACATTTGTTTAATAGCACGAAACTTTTCAGTGGGTACTTCATGCAAAAATGTTTTAACAGAATTAAAAGAGTTACTTGAAATCAATAATCTAAAATATTATACACAATAGAACCCCATTTGAAATACGAGATTTAAATACGTTTCATTATATATATTGATTACTTTTGTGATGTCAAACTCTATTTTTATTAACCATCTGTTGCATTATGTTTTCGCTTTAATATACATGTAACTTATAAAACTAGATCAATTTCACGCGATAATTTGAGTTTTAATACAGATGTAAGATCTACAAAATAAATGGAAGTGACATATTCATCGCCATTACTAAGGTTCATAAATGAAAACTCCTTATCTCTTCTTTCAATTGACGGTAGTTTATAAATAATAAAATAGATTCATTTGAGATTATTAATTTTATCAGTAAAATTTTCTATTATAATACAATATTACATAAACATTTTAAGTAAAAATAACTATTTATTATATCAACTAATACTTTTTAGATACAAGAATATCTTGATACTATGATGGCAGAAAAGTCGATATAATTACGTGAGTAGACGATCAAGTAATCAGTGCGGCTCGAGACTCACATCAGTGCACACTCAAACGTCATATACACGTACTCACACACACATTGATTATTTCCCGGTAGGGCTCACACGTAGATTCCTAAAGCTTCTGGTATATGCAAGGCTTAATTTTTACATTTGTATAAATAATATTTGTTAGTATAGATACTGTCCTAAAAATGTATTACTGTAAGAATGAAGTTGTATTGATCTTACATAAGAAAACTTAGTACTCTTTTGTAACAGATATACTTTTATTTTACTCACTGTATTTTGATGTATTATTTGGAGGCTTACACTACAATATCTCCAACTAAATATAATCCTCATTTTCTGCATTACTAAATGCATTAATTATCTACATTGTTTAACATGAACTCATTCCCATAAATGTACACAAACACATGTGTTTGCTAATTTAAAATTTAAATACATAAACTTAAATAAATATTTACATTCATTCACCCAATCAACAGTCTAAAATAAAGGTGTCTAGTTATACTTTAGTCTATCAATAAGTGTACTCTCTCATGAAAAGGAAAAAAACTCATCTCCCCCACTGTTTTTCAATTCAAGTTGCATTTCCCGCAATCGATTCGAAACGCGCGGGACTCTCCCGCGCCGACAAACTCGTATATTTCTCGCAGAATTCTCATTCGAAGTGTGTATACGTCGCGCGATCCAACCGCGCGCAAGTG
This sequence comes from Gastracanthus pulcherrimus, assembly GCA_949152435.1. NCBI lineage: Eukaryota > Metazoa > Arthropoda > Insecta > Hymenoptera > Pteromalidae > Gastracanthus > Gastracanthus pulcherrimus. The sequence continues at coordinate 135,820,000 of OX424576.1, read as the reverse complement.
ATATATATACGTGCACCGGTCGCGCGCACACGCGACGCATCCGCACCGACGTCTCGGCGCGACGCGCCGCGCTCGAGGAGACATTAATCGCCTGGCGCGAACGCACAAACGCTGCAGCCGGTTTTTCACGCGGTGCGACTTTGCGCGTTGTAGGTATACGCAGGGACATAATTATGTCCGCCGCCTGACGGGTGTAATGCGCATTTTTACGCTGCGTGTGCGTTTTTGCGGTGTATACTCGAGTATCAGCTTTATTCGGAGGAGTCGGCGTAATTCGTTGCTGTGCGAGCGCAAGATTTATGTTCGATTTTTCTCCTGAGGTTTGGTCCGACTGATGTTAATGCATATTCTTTTGGTGCGATTTCGCATGCGTGATGCATGCAGATGCATGTGTCGTGTATTTTCACTTTATCGTGTACTGCAAACACTGGGTACTTAAAATAAGAGTTTTACCTTTAAGATTCGAAAGAAAATACACATATGAAGTTTCGTTAAATTTATTTGTAATCGTATGAAAAATTTGGATATCAAATGAATGAAAATGCTTGTACTTGTTTTACGCTTTCAATGATTTGTTTTGTACATTTAATAAGAAAAATGCCTTTCAAATAAAAAGATTTCAAAAAAACAACATCATTTATAAGTCATTTATAGAATAAAATTCATTTATTACTTTTTTTAACCTACTTTTGTGAAATTATATTAACCTTTCTTCACTTTACAAATGAAGGCTGACTATGTACATTTATGATTTTCTACACTGAAAGAAAAAATTAGTAACCATTACTAGATCCTCTAGTAAATCCAATATTATGTAGGGAAATTTTACTCATTACTATGAAATGTAGGACTTAATACTCGACGTCTTGTTATGACTGTCAATTGTATCTTATTTTGGTTGTATGAAACTCAGTACTAGACATTCTTGTAATATTTACTATCTATATATCATATCATGTTAAGGAATAGATACTATATTATAACTTATATAAAGGTACACTGACAAAAGGGATTGGGTATCACACCAATACTTTTATATTTATATGATAATTATACCGGTATTGCTCGAGTAACCATACATATTGCTGTCGCAGCTATATTATGGTTGTCGGTAATATTGTATGGTTTTCACAGGAAAATAATATAGTTGTGAGAGCAATAACAAAGTATTGTTGCAGCCTCAATACGTCGTTTAGTTCGATCAACCAGATTAATTAATTTAATTAATTAAAATAATTGAACTTAGTCCTAGATTGGCTATGAATCATTACTAACGTACCACATTATATTTTTCTCCTAGGGAGTCTAGTAAACATTCCTATCTCCTGGTAGCAGCAGTTATTATTATTTTTTCTCAGTGTATGATGCTATTCATCAACATATTGTTTATTATATAATTTATAACTTAGTTGTAAATTACGATTGTCCTATAAATAAATAATAACAATAATTAGCATTATTACCAAAACGGCAGTTGTTAACTCACGAAGATCAAGATTAAGTAAGTCGAAGAAACACATGAAGTCGAGGCCGAAGAGAGCGAACACGCAGAGGGAGAAGAGCCTTACACACAGTGCGAGAAAATGAAACGAGAGCGAGAGTATATAGTGGCACAAGGATAGCGAACTCCCTCGCTCGCGCAATAAGAAAAAGGGCTCGAGAGAGTTGAAGGGAGGAATGATGGATGCACGCCTCAGCCAATTTAATGCCCTCGCGCGTACGCGCGCTTGGTGTGATTTGCGGTATTTGTTTCTGCCAAAAATACTTACTCGGCGTGCACGAAAAGTTTAGCGGCACGCTCGTTCCTCGCTTCTTCCGCGCTGTCTAGCAAAACAGGCGCACACGCTTCGCTCGCACGTGGAGTATGCACGCGTGACTTTTCGACTTTTTCCCTTTTTGTCGCGTGAGGGAAAAGAACTGCGGCAGTACATTCGCGCGTGTTACAAATTATTGCTTCGGATTTACTCACCGGTAGCCTTGTTTATTGTGTTGTGTATCGAGTCAGGATAGAAGTAGTTATTGACCAAATGAATTAGGGAAATGAGAAAACATCGTGAACTCACCTGAAACAGAAGAAGGAAATAATAAATAGGCAGTAAATAGTGATTAGCGCATTGTTCTAAAAATATTCATTTATAGGCTGTTTTTGTATATACACATCGCACAACACAGCAAGACTATTATTTATAACAAAAATTTCAACTTGTTTTTTGTACACATTATAGCTCATATGGAAATAAAGGTCATTGATACACTTTCTAAGTTAATTAAAAAAAGTGGAAAATCTGTAATATAATAGTAAGATGAAGAATTTCAATTTTTTGCTCAGTTGTATAATTATATAGAAGTTTGAGTTGTCATAGTCTTGTTCTGGAACTGTGGTATTATGTTTGTAAAGCTATCAATAATTTATATTTAAAATACATTTCTTAAATTTGCTTTGGCATTAATATTTGCATCAATCCTTTATTCTTCTTTAGTATTTATTTAAATTTAGTTTACAAAAACATTTATCCCACCAATTGTCGAAAGTTATTGGAAATTTTCTGTTCTTCCGAAACCCGTAACGTGCACACAAACTTCGTCCGCTGAAACGAAAAAAGATGAAACTCAAGCTGGTTTCGAAGTCAGATGAAAATTTTTTTACAACTTCATTGAAGTGTCAAAAGTGAAATAAAACGAATGTCAAAAGCCGCACGTATATACGTGCACACACTTGGCACAATAACACGGTGTAGCATTCGGGACGCGCGCGCGCGCGCAAGCTCACGCGGTTATATTTACGGATCCCGTGACTCATACATATATATTGAAATTGAATTTTCGCGAATCTCGCGGGTCGCACGCATGGCAACTTGTTCGGGAGCGTGCCATAAAAGAATCTTTGCTCAGCGGTGACGTGTGCGGGTTGCGACTCTGCACGACCCGCATATGTAACTTTTTTAAAGTATAGTTTTTTGTATCTGTAAAAAATGTATTGTTCGTAAGCTTCGATATTGAAAGTTCGAATATAATCATTGGGACTTTTAAATTTCGTTGCATGCTTAATATGCGAATTGTATAAACATTGTTTGATAGTATGTAAGTGCAATTTAAAAACAGATTTGACGCGCCTTTTTTTTGACGCGTTATACTATCATAAAAGGAATAATAAAAATAAACTTAGTCCTAAGTACAAGCACTATAAAAGATTTAAATTTATAAATAAGAAATTCTCCGTAGTTTTAACTAAACGTGGATGAATAGATCTGGAAATTAAGACCTATTGATAACCAATAATAGTACATAAATATTATGTAATTGTAAATTCACAAAATATTGCTATTCTTCATAATATCCCGTAAGAAATTCTCCGTAGTTTTTAGGTGACTTATATAGTTTTCTGATGACGGCAAGTTATTTTGAAAAAAATTAGCGACGGTAAATTGTTATTTACATAAATTAAAATCCTTTTTATAACTTTTGCAAAAGTTTTATAGGCCAGAGATGAACAAAATTACTTGAAAAGTCGTTCCACAAAGAAATATTCCGTGCACGAATTGGAAAAGTTAAAGATGCTTGGGCGTGATGCTGCTCACATTGCCCCCTTATGTACCATAAACTCGGAAAGGGAATTATTGCGCTAAGTAACTACACCGCATTAATTCTCTCCAGAAGAGATAATAGGGTTACTTTTTAATTATCAGCCGTCTAAAAACATAAAAGTTTTTCTTTCTATTTATTATGTGCATCCTGCAGAATGAACAAATATAGTTTTTAAATATTTTTGTTGTTAAAACGGCAAGTTGTATGCTTTTAGTAGTAGGGTAAATATAATTACACATGAAGAAAATATCGACGGTTGAGTCGAAGAAGAGGCTAACTCGGCGTTCGCTTGAAGAAGAGGCTAATTCGAAAATCACGTAAAGCACGGCTATTTAACCAATTATTTCTCCTATTTAATTTTGTACAGAGTAACAATAAAAAATAGCAAAACACATGGTTAGAAAGAAGATTAATTCTTTGTTATTTTTTACAAAATTAAACTCGAGAAATAATTAGTTAAATTAATCCTATTTTACGCGATTTCCTAGTTAGCCTCTTCTTCAAGCGAAATCTCAGTTAGCCTCTTCTTTGACTCCACGGTCGATATAGTAAATGATTTTTAAAAATCTTAATATGACCAAGTAATGAAAATACAAATTAAACGTATTAAATTCTGAAAGGTAAATTAATGTAAATCGCGCTTAATCTTTTCACTTGTAGTCATGCACATTGAAATAAATTTCGATTTTTTCAAATCAATGAAATGTCCCTCATAAAACTACAAGCGCTTCGTCTAATAAATAAGTCAACAACGTAGAAAAGAATTTCCCAATCCAATGGTCTTCGAAGCTGATCAATCAGCTCGAACAGTCCAATCCAGCGTGAAATTCCCAGGCAATCGTCAAATGAAGCGAAATTAAAGAACGCTCAAAGTCAAGCAGCCGTCCGTGCAATCCTCTTGCGTCGATCAGTACACAGAGATTGGGAATAAAGACGCGCCGTATACGGCGTGAGGCCGCGCGCGTAAATGCAATCGCGTAATACTTGCGCGTCTCTGAATTTATATCCGCTTTCGCGTCGAGTATCCGAGAAGGTGGGTAGCGAGATTAAATCCGCCTTCTCTCGGCTTCTTTAATATCGAGGGGATTTGGCGCGCGCGCCTCGATAAGACTACGGCCGCCGGCCGAAACCCCCTTTATTTCACTCGGCTAATTTCTACGCCTGGACTCGCGATAGCGGGAGCGCGAATCCTCGCTCCCTCTGTCTCTTTTCTCTCTGGCGAAGTAATCGCCGCCGACGCCGCCGCTGGATAACGTCAGGTGGAATCGAATTACACACTCCGCCGAGCATCTTCTTTATTCGAATTGTTATACGGACGCGCGGATTTACGGCTACGCGCGGGGATGGCCAAGGGGTTTCGGGAGATACTGCGGGGGATGGGGATATAACGGGAACGGAATTACTCTTATAATGGCCTTATAAGGCGCCGCTGTTATGTAGACGTATAATCACCTTTTCCTCTCTTCTTCTTCTTCTACTTCTTCTTCTTCTTCTTCCTCTACTTCTTCTCTCTTGAGCTCAAGCTATCCTTATCCTTGACTAAACTCTTCGCTTTTTTTTATCGCCGGTAAGGCATCGTTTATCGGCGTTTAACGCGATTTCGGACGTTATGAGTTTCCTCGAGTTTTAATGGTTGAAGAACTTTCGGAGGAATGGTTATATTTTCCTTATATTAACTTTAGAACTTCTTTTTACTGCGAGCTACTTTCCGAATAGACGGAAGAAGCTGCTAATGATAAGGGTACTTGGCTTATCGTGATTTTAAATTCATGGTGAATTTTTTAAATTGTTATCGATATTTTCCTGAAGAACATCAGTACATTTAGTTAAAATAAAATAACGTTGATCTTGTAACGTAAAATATGCTACATCTATTATGCAGTAAAGGATGAGAATAACTTTCAGTTTTGAAATGATTAATATGCTAAAGATATAATAAATTCGTCGCCTATGAAACACGTAATATATTAAGAGTATTGAATGAATTACAATGTGTGTACAAAGTCGTAAAAAGGGAAATACAAATTTACAAGGATGTGGGAGTCTTTTAATAAATCGAGTTATCAGGATTATGGGCAATTGTTCGGAAGAGAAATACTATGTATTATGTGGACAGAAGTGAACAAGTGGGAGGGCTGAAAACGTGAAGAAGCGGTTGTCGTGTATAACATTAATTAATGGCGACACGCGCAGTCAAGAGAAGTGCGACAATGATAGCATTTGCATGAATGAGGGGAAATTGGGTGCGCCTACCTTAATCTATATATACATGATTTTATCCTTGAATTTGCATCACATATTATGGATTACTTTACATATAAGTGTGAACATTATTTTAAAATGTATCTTGATAATCATTAATAAACATCATAATTGTTGATAAAAAGTAAATAATGTAAAATTTTATACATTTAATACAATACATTTACTTTTAAATATGGTAAATGTTCATTTTTTATTTTGTTGCATTAAAAAATAGTATTAAATACTATAAAATAAATACGTAAACGTAATTTAATACGCGTTATTTGAAAATATAGCTCTGTTTATTGGCGTCTTCAGTAATATCCACATGAAAAACGTTTCTGATGGAAAAATAGCCTTACTATCAGTAATAGATGTGCATTAGTTTTTAACCCTTTAAGGGGGAACTCCACTGATTTTTAAAAAATTTCTCCCTTTTGACCAATAATATTAAAACTTCGGTAACTTTGTTTGTCATAATTAAAGAAGGTTGCAAACAAATTTTGAGGATTTTTTACTAAAATCTTTTTACTAGTTAATGGAGAAAATGCATATTTTTGTAATAAAAACCAGGGTTTTTAGAAAAGTTCCTTTCGCATACGAATTTAATACATTCTATTTGAAAAAATTCTAGAATATTTTTTAACTTAAAATGAACAAAAGTTAATTTTTCTTTAAATTGTTGGAACTGAATTAATAATCTGAAATAAATGAAACGTTTTTTGAACTTAAAAAAATATAAGAAAACTATATGTTTCAATACTTACAATTGACGAATAAAACATTTAACCTCAAAATACCTCAAAACAAAATATTAACTTATTTCATAATACTTTAACCTATATTTTGTGGAAGTGTCAAAAATATCCATGGTCATGGGTTGCGGAAACAACTTTTTGAAGTTAGAAAAGTAATTTTCGAGAAAAACGCGTTTGAAGTTTTAATTTGGTATGTTACGCAATGTAAATTATTTCACTCAATAGGTTGTAAATTTGGTATAACAAAGAGTTTTGACATTCAGCAGGTCTCAAAATGTTCATAAGACTATTACATAAAAAATATGTAATAAAAACTTTTTCGATTCTTTGTCAAAAATCAGTTGAGTTTCCCCTTAACATCGATGGAACTTTGCTGATAGGGAAGGATTTTTTTCTGTTAAATATGCTTAAAACGATCCCAAACTAAGGGAAAAGAAATACATAATAGTCACTACATTTTTATAGTCTCAAAGACAACTTCAGGTAATCTAGTTCCTATATCGTCATAAATTCTTTCATGGCTTAACTATAACGTCAAGTGATCTAATCCTGAAATTACCTGTTTACGTACAAATTTAAGACCGAATAAACCTCGGAATAAACTGAAGTTGTCTTTGAGCTTTCAAAAACTTAGTAACTATTTCGCCCCCCCCCCCCCCCCCTCTCTCATTATTCCAAAAAGAACTAACTAGATGAGATGTCTGGATACAATAAAGATAATACAAAAGAATCCGCATAAATAGTACAAGATTTCATTAGCAAACAAGTTAGAAATCAACAAAACAGGTTACATCTATGATCTATCCCGAATAATAATAAGATGTTAAACGTATATCCTATTTACAATTTGAAGTAAGATTAATTTTACTTTGTCAAACTCCTGGCAAGTTATTAACGGAACATATCCGACGACAAAAACAAATTCCGTTGAAAGATAACGTAATACCATTTCACTCTCAAACAATTAGCTAGTAGATAACTTTCCCTATCGCCTATCAGACCACAGCGAGACGTGCATCGCGTGCTGCGAACCCGCATCTCGCGCAGCCCTTATTACAAGCTCGCCACGGGAATCGACGGCTTTGTCGCGCTATCTCGCGACATCCTGCACGAAGCCGCGGTGCAGTCCCCCTCGGGCAAGGCGGCAAGAGGCGACATTTAACGCACGCCCGGCGGCCCTTCGCGTTAATTCTGTCCTCGCGGCGTGGCGCGCCGCCGTCATCTCACCTCAAGGCCGTAATTCAAAGCGCCCGTGCAAGACGCGGCGAGCGTTAAATTTTATGATTTATCGTAAGCGGCTAATGAATTTTAATAGGGCCCCGCCGTAAAACGCGTAATTATAACGACAGCGCTCTGCTGCTTCTGCTTCTGCTGGTTTTGCTTCTGCTGCTGGGCAACGATCGCGCGAAAATAAGAATTCGATGCGCGACTAGTAGTTAAGGAGTAAGAATGCGCCTCGCACGGTTGAATGCTTTTAGCGGAGGGTTTAATCGGGATTGGCGTGTGGCTAAGTGCCCTGTTTAGCGAGGGTATGTTTTTATGCAGCTGGGAGGAAATTTCGCGTGTCGCAATGCGCGCGATATTAGAAACGCTGAGTGCTCGATAAATAGGAGGAGGAACAATAATAACGGACGATTGCTTTGCGCGACTTGCGCAATATGCGCAGCCAGTCGGGGCATAGCTTGGGAATCGATGCTGGCTGTCGTATTGTGTAATAAATAAGTACCGTAGAAAATAATAGCCTGACACGTGCAGTGCTGCTGCTGCTGTTGCTTTATTCAGGATTTGATTTTTAATTGCGCAGTTGTTACGCACGATACAATAATTAATAAATAACTCTCACGCTTTTATATGGTAAGCTGTTATTTATGAACGTTTATATTCTATATAAGTTTCAACATTTGCATTTGTTGAACTATGTTATAAAAAATATGTGTTCTGTAATAATAATGCATGAATGAACATGAAATTTGAGAAATGTTCAGAGTTTCTATATAGAAACTTTATATTAATATTTCTGGGAAATGGCAATTACAGGAAAATGTTTATAAAATACAGTAGTGGAAATCCTTTTAATATAAAGTTAGACAAAAATAAATGGAAAACAATAACTGCTAGTTTTATTAATTAAGAGTTTTCAGAGTTTATTTTCACAACGCTATTTTCGTTTATTTTAAATATAATTATTATACCGAATTGTATTTAAACACTAGAAGCATATAACCTTTAAAATGAATATTTGAAACTAATCTAAGTAAGCTTTACCGGATACTGTCGTTTGTATGACGGACGCAAGACCGCCAGTGCAAAAGCCATTTTTAATATTCGCAGCTGTCTGAAAAAACACGACAGAAATTCTCAAACACGATTAGTCCCGGCGCGGAACGATAAATTTAAACTCGCGTCGTTAAAAGTCTCACAGCTAGGCCCGACGAGTCGCGCGGACGACACGTCACTCGTGACATTAAGCGTAACTATGACGGGCCACGAAGCTGCAGAGACGGCGAGACCACGTTCTTGAACTTGTAAAAGTCGGGTTCAGCACAGATATAGTATAGATAGTAACGAAACGACCGAGCAAAAGGAATAGCGGAGTGCGGTGCCGAGGGGGAAACAAAAACACGAGCACGCGATTCTCGCTCTCCGCGAGGTGAAGAAAGCGAGGAACGAGGAGACCGATCGGGAAGGAAGCTAAAAAAAGTGTACGTGCATTCTGCTGAGGCCAAGGGAATCGTATCACTATAAGAACATTATGCGAATTTGTAATATCGCATTTAATTAAATGTATAAAAGGATGAAGATAGTTATTGTAAATTTTAATCATTATATTTATTTTGAATACAAAGTTACAGTACTTGAAGAATAATATTTTTCTTTAAATGCTTGTAAGTTATTTATAATAAAGACATTTAGTCGGAACTGCATATTAAACCGAATTTTAAGTATCGAGCATGTGTCACTATCATTTTCAGAGGTAATTAGTATTATTCCTATAACTTTAAATAATATTTATAATAATAAAGTTACAAATTAATTCAATTTCTAACGATTTGAAACTAAACAATAAAGAAATGTATTATTATATATTTTTTATATATTTTGAGTTTACTGCCAGTCAGGGCCGGTAAAGGGTTTAACTGCGGAAGGTGAATAGCGCGAGGGCATGATTTCCGGCTGGAAGCTGATCCCTCGGTCGCCCGGCTATAAATTGGTACCCGATCTTTACAAATTATGGAAGGTCTAAAGGAGAGGTTGGAACGTTACGCTCTAGACCCGGCGGCCGTCATTGCCCCGCTGCAGACCCTCCCACCGCAAAGATATACGGGACAGCTCTAATCTGTCTCGCACCCGCGTATACCTCCGGCGAAGATTATTCAGGGGACGAGTTTATCTTTTACGCTTGAATTGTAACCTATGAAAGTCGTAATTAGCCTATACAAAAATTTATCGAGGGCTTTTTACGGCGGTGCTGTGTAGACATAGAAGGGTTAAATTAAAAGTTTGCTTTTAATGTATATTACGCACATTTGTCGGATTTATAAAGATTCTTGTAGGTATATGATTGTATTATACAATAGTGAATGTACATAAGTATAAACTAATTGATTGAGTATTCAACTTTGTATAGAGGTTATCAATAGATCAATCGAAATCGTTAGAATAGAACTTACATGTCTGACTACACTTGGCTATTTCTACTTTACATTTATCTACAGGTTTACAATTCTGAAAAGATACAATTATTCTACAAATCTTCTTACTGACATATCACACAAAATACAAAGCTTTCTCTTTGAGAAAGCAAAATATACATAAATGAAATCATTGCAAATCTATTATGATAAAAATTACAAATATATGTCTGATATTTACCTACATCGGTTTCTAAGTTTGATAAGATATAATCTTTGTATGAATGTCTTTTTCACTCACGTATCATATAAAAAATGTTCATTTAATTAATTAGGATTGGGACTGCTCTACAATAGTTTTTTCTCACACATTCAAATATCATTACCAGGTGCGATTTTCGGTACTGTAGTCATTTAATGCCTTCACTCATAGCTTTGAATATAGCCTCCAGGATTATCTCGCCGCCGTTATCGACCAGTTCGGATCTAAATAAAATCATTGCAATAATCCATTACAAAAAAATAATAACAATAAAATATAAATTCTTTAACCTCCTTCAAAACGAAAAATCTTACTCTCATTCAATAAAGCGATTGTATGTATTTATAGAAAATTCCCGGGATTTATTCATGCCGCAACAAGAGCAACTCAAAACCGCGCACCAACGTTAAAGTTTCCATAAATAATTCTCTGAACGCACTGATAATGTACATCCATACAAAACCGTAAATCACTAACAAAAAAAATATCAAATCCTTACTCCCATTATCGAAAGAAAAACATTATCCGCCATTTTACGTATATTTATAGTAAATCTCCGGCGCCAGTCCATGCATACCGCAATAACAGGACAATCTCGACACCTTGCTAAAACGTTACAAATTCCAGAATGCCGCGCTTCGCAAGAGAGAAGCGGCAGCAACAGTAGCCCCACAGTTTGCTCTGCGCGATTAGGGATTTTCGCGCGCAGTTATTCTTGGGCGATGGCCACAACCACACAAGAGTCGGCTCCCTCTCTGTCTCTCTCTCCTTCCTATTATCGCGGCGAGCGGCTATTTCGCGGCCGTGTCACGAGTCATTTCAAGGCGAAGGCGCGCCGAGCGCGTGGAAGCGGAACATCGCCATCGGCGCGCTCTACTAGCAGGGGCCCCTGCGACAAATATGCCGTGCTGGCTGCACGCTGCTCCGCTGCTGCTTCGGTGGCGCCCGGCCAAAATGCCGAACGCGTGTCTCCGCGAGCGCAAGCGCGACGCGACGGACGTGCCTTTGCTTCTCCCTGTGTATATACCTATACGTGTAATACGTATAGCTGGAAAGAGCTGCTACGGTGCTACGGCTGCTCTTCCGAGACCTTCTCACTCGCCGTTTCTCCCGCGTATACTTGGCGTTTTGAAAGAGGAGTGCTGCTGCTGTCGGTGCAGTCTCTTCTCTTTCTGTCTGCGATGCTTCTAGGGTGGGAGGGTGGGTCCTTCTTTTTTGCGAGTGCTTGGATTGCAATCGCGCGAGTGCTCTTAAGAAAACTGGGCTAATCTTTTGAATGATTTTCTGTGCCTGTTTCGTTGCTTGTGTATCGATAGGTGGAAAGTATATGTGCACCTGACTATTTTATTGATGAATTTATCGACTTTTTGTACGCGCATGTTGATGTAGGTATACATTTACTGATATTTCGCAAATATTTTGCTGATAAAGAAATTAGAAGGGAGCTGTCACAATTCTCGTAGGAAAAATTAAATGTAAGCTTATAAAAATCAAGTATTGTTTCTACACCTCATGAAATACTAGAGTAATTAATGTTCGGAGTAACTAGTATCAATTGAGTTGTATCATGATTCTTTTTATATCATATTATGGTAGATTATAGCATAGTTCTTTTATAAGCTTTTCAAATTTTTGCAATACGACCAAAATTGAAGAAGATACAGCGCTTCAAAAATCCTCGTGACGTCATGGTACATACGCGGCGCATTTGAAATTGCATGAATCGTGACGTCATACAGAAACTTTCGATAGCTATAACTATTGTAAGTCTCGTTCTTTTTGCAAAATTCAAACAGATTGGTGAATCGGCTTAAGATCTCTATCGAAATCACCGATACCGTCGAAGAAAAAAGAAATATGAAACAACCCAATTTTCATAACAATAATACAATAATAATTATATTTTCAAGATTTCTGTTGTAGAAAATAGTAATATTTTAATAAATAACAATAAATTGATTAATGTCTCACGGCACAACATAAGCGCTGATGCTATTATTATTGCACTATAATATACGTAAACACCGGTCATAATCTGTAGTAGTGACATTATATTCGGCATATTTAATTATCACAAAACAGTAAGTACCAGCCGCGTTACACGTTTCGATCGCTGTTATAACATATACATTGCTAATGTAGGAAGCAAACATCTGTTGCATGGACGTGTATTTGACACCATTTACAATTAATTAAATTTGCTAGCTATTAAAAAACAAGTTAAAGCTTTAATTACTTTTATCTTGTTTTAATTTGATTAAAAACCTTAGATAATTTAAATTAATATAGTAGAAAATTTTGATTCAAATTCAAAGGTAAATTTATTTTGTATCATTTTCAAGTAGTGTACATTCGACAAGTAAAATTACATACGCACCTACTCATTGAACGTGAATTGCAGCACGAATTCATTGATCCATATACAGCATCGATGAAACAAAGCGATTAACCAGGCGTCAGCTATACTAATGATTGACAAATGCAATCTTCAACGCGGCACAATCGTACCAGAATAATGCTGGTGTACATAGACGGAGAGGCAAGCGAGACGAGCGGCATAGCAAACAATGGAAATGCAAAATTACACGGCCTCTCCTCCGTTGTAATGCGCTTAGCAACCGCGTCGATATCACGCCGTGGTATTTAACGCTTCGGCGGCCTTTATCTCGCCCTCTCCCTCGAGTATACGTATATCGGTACGTAAAATAGATTTCCAGGGAGGCTGGGGGGAGAGAGAGAGAGAGAGAGAGAGAGAGAGAGAGAGAGAGAGAGAGAGAGAGAGAGAGAGAGAGAGCACGCTAATTTCGGTATTAGTGCTTCCAATTTGTAATGCCGTTTTCAAAGGAGATAATTGTATATGACGCGCGAGCGTGCAGCGCTGCAGCACTGGCGACAACAAAACTGCAGCCGGAGCGTGGCCACGCTATACTGCAAACAACTGCGACCGTTGCCCAGGACTGGACAAACACCACTGAATAACGTGCGTAGTTGAAGAAGCATGCAGCGTACGGTGGTTCTGTAAATACGCGTGTTAACGAGTGACAGTTCCTTTTCGGGGTTAAAGGTGTTACTTCCTGCTGGTCGTTGAACTTCGCGTTGAATTTCAAAGTTTCGTGAAATACGTGGATTTCAAGGTTCATTTCCTGTTTTACACTAGGTAACCCTTTAAGGCCGAAATGTGCTGAGTATTTACGTTGAATTGAGACTTCTATTTTTTTAAAGAGGTCTTTACGCTATAAAACGTACTGGACTAGGGTTATTGGGGTCGCTCTTTTGAATGGCGTTGAGTTGCAAAAGGTTGCAAATTATACAATATTTTTTAAAAAAGAAAGAATTTTAAAAGGTAATATATCACTTTTTTTATAGAAGAAGCTTTGTGATGGTAAAAGAAAGTTTGCTATTAACATGTAAGAAACACGTTTGAGATACTGGGAATCAAAATACACTATTTTTAAAAAACAGTCTGCATGGCTGTATGTACGTGTCTATGTGCGCGTGCGTGTGTGTGTGAGTATGTGCGTGTGTGCGTGTGCGTGCGTGTGCGTGCGCGTGTGCGTATGTGTGTGCGCGTGCGTGTGTGTGTGCTTGTGAGTGTGCGTGTGTGTGTGTGATTATGCGTGGGCGTGTGCGTACGCGTGTGTGTATGCGAGTGTGTGTGTGTGTGTGTCTGTATGGACTCTCTAAATTTGTTTGAGTATATTTTCACTCTTTTGGAGTGAATTCTCACTTCAAGCGATCATGAAAACACAGTCGCTTATTTTGGAGTGAATCTTCACTTTTGGAAAGAGTGAATAATTCACTCTTTTGTAAGAGTGACTTTTTCACTTTGTTTAGAGTGAAAGAATACACGTAAAGAAAAAATAATTAAATAATGTGTTTGTTCCACAAAAAGTAAATACTTATAATAATTACTCACATCGTTGTTTTACGTTTTAGAAATGTTTTGATGAATGGATGCAGTTTACTGGAAAGGATGCAATTGAGAAATAAATTAAAAAAACTTTGGAAAAATTGTTAATGGATTTGAACCTGGATTCTTTAGGTTCTGGGGCTGCCACTCTAACGCTAGAGCAGCGTTGCGTCTGAATTCGTCTGCACTGATTTCTCATACGTATTCGAATTCGTAGATGAACTTTTATTTAATACTAAAATCAGTTTAAGACATAATAATTTAGAGCTAATAAATACGTATTGTTAATAAAATGATACAAAAATTATATTTTATATGAAATTCAGTGTTCGGGACGAGAATGAACTAAGGATTTTGTTGAAACTAATTTATACACCATTTATGATAAAGTCTGTTATTTATTAAATACAACATTCGCCTTACTAGTATAACGCGCTTTGTAACTACCGATCTGTATAAAGGCCAGAGTGCATCTGGTCCCTGCGTCATTCTTTTTCGAGTTAGAATGAGCCGCTATACGCGCCGCCGAAAGTCGCCGCTGACGACCGCCGAAAACATACATAAGAAACTTGAGAATGTCATCGCATTTGAACTATACAGAAAGTTTTAGAGATCTTTTGCATAGGAACTTATTACACAGTTACATTTTATTAATACTAATGGATTCTATCCGTAACATTCAGTATTATTATGGTAACTTGAATATTTGGCCGAAGAGTCTAATATATTTTTTACTACATTTATTTATTTATGCATTTTTAAGAATAGTTTAAGATGTTTTGAATATTAAAATTTTAAAATTAATAAAATTTTTGCAATTTAAAGGGATGTAAAATACTGACCAATTACTACCATACCGGCTTATAATTTATATTTTTCTCTGTTTAAAATAAATATTTATAAAAAACAACATTATATTCCTTTACGAAAAATAGTCAGTTGATTTTTCAAGAAGTATCATTAACTTTCTTAAGAAATGGGTAAAAAAATGTTAAGAGGTTGTGGGTCGACATACGCATTGCTTACCACGGAAAATATTTAAAACTGTTTTCCGGTTATAAATAATACCGGAACATTTTGAAACTGCTAAAACCAAACATTCCGAATACAATATACAAATTTGCAAGATATAGTAGTCATTTTTAATTACAAAATTTAAAATTTGTAAAATCTCGAATAACTGTTTAAAATAAAAAAAAACACATTCACTCTACATTTAGAGCGAAAATTTCACTCCAAAAAAATTACAGAGGATGTGGATCAACATTATTCTGATGTACACGATAAAAATTAATGTTCTCATTTTTTTGTTTTTTTTAAGGATGGAGATCCAAAAATATTTATTTTGTTCTTCGATGAGTTTTTATTTTATTAGCCATTTTTCGATTTTTTAGTTTTAGTTTTTCGGGTTTATGATACCTTACAAATAATATCATCGATTGAATGATAATGCATTTGAAAGAGTATATAATTACCTATATTTTCCGACCAGAAATTTAGAATAAGCTATTTCCTTTTTTTCAAACAGTTATATCTGTGAAATATAACATCGAAAATTTTTGCTAAAAATCGAGATCATTAGGAATATGGAGAAGAATATTCTGCAAAATTTTTGAGTTTTTATCGTTTTCTTTTAAAGGGAGAAAAATCTTTTTGTAAAAAAAATCTATTTATAGTCAGCTGCGAATACTGGAATAAATCGGCAGCAGTTGATCTAAAACTTTCCAAAACTGTAGTCTTCTTAGTACCTATTGAACGAGTTCTTTGCCCAGATCACAACAATCATTATATTTCAAGATATTTGAGCTTGTGTATTTTATAAATGTTTTTGGATTGCTTATATCTCGAGAATGGCACGGTCATCTTTTACCAAACAGGGCTCATTTTTTTTCGTTTTTAATGAAGATTCGACATAAGAAAGAAATATAAAGATTAATCGATTCGTTTTTGTTTTATAATGATTTTTGGATTTTTAAGTTTTAGTTATTCGAGTTTTTTGGTATATTAGAAATATTATGATCAATTTAGTGTAAATACATTAAAAAGAGCATAAAATTACCTATCTTTTACAACTGCAAATTTTGGATAGCTCTTTCCCTTCTTTTGTTACACACAAAAAAAGTCATATTTAGTTTAATCCGCTGCGTAAGCGTTTTAGCTGACTTTTCCGTTCCCGAATGCATTTTTCTTTTTACATGTTCGAAAATTGGATAACATCTCTTTTTATGTTTTCGGGATCGCATAAAAATCAAAAGTTGAACCAAGCTTATCATATAGCGTAAGTTGTCAGCTTTAATTTGCGTGATCGTAGGTACACTAAAAGTGTATCAGTCAAAAGTTAGGGCCAAAATGGTTATATCTCGGAAATCTATGATGGAAAATCGTTTACAAAGTTTTAGACGATTAGGAATTCAGTGTATCTAACGTACTAACGTCTGATTATATTTAATTTAAATATTTAAATAATTTTATGGATTATTACCTATCGTTCTGTAATTTTAGTAAAAAAATTGCCTTTTGTCAAACCATCAATGATAAAAAAGCACACTCTTTTAGAGATATTACTTAGAAAGAGATATAGTAATTTAAAATTAGTTTATTAGTACAAAGAAGTTCATATTGGAACAGTTAATTTAGTTTGAGAAAACTAAGTGCGAATGAATTGGCAGCGGTTTTTCTACTTTCGTAATTGTCTCCATAAAAACGCAGTTCTATCATCGTAGAAACTATTAAAAACGTGTTCCTGATACTTGTACTTAAATAATATGATGTATACTTTTTGACCAATAGGATGAAAATTTAATGCAGAATAATTCATTTATACATAACATAATACTTGATGACAATGAAATACTTTTTTGTCTATTGCCCTCATTCCGCACGAATTTACACCTTGGTCGCCAGACAAAGTACACTGCAAACTCATCCTGTTTTGCTTTCGTGAAGAAATTGTGCCACAAAAAGTTTCTGCTGACATTATATACAAAGTTCATCAGCTATTTACTGACTAAATCGCGTAATAGGTAGAACCCACGGTGATGATAATATTTTTTATGTAGGTATCAAAAGAATGAGTACCAAAAATAAGATTTACAATTCAACATTTCTTTTTAATTTAGACTTAAAACATATCTAACGATTTCTTCAGTTTAAACCTATAACGTTTTAGACTAAAGTTTTAGAAAGTACAAGTATTAATATTTTTTTTTAATTCAAATTAATTAAATATTGTTATATGCTGAAAAAGTAAATGTCCTTTGACGAGGATATGATAAATGAAGAACTATACCCTGGTAGAAATCTAAGCAATAAATTAGCTAGTAATTAGCTAATTTACCGTTAAAAAATTCATGCTTTATACCATAATTTCTAGCTAATTTCTAGTTAATATGAAAAGTAACAAGATAAACTGTTTCATGCGATGAATTAAGGAGATGCTAACACTTCTGTTACTGACAAATACGGGGAAACACTTATATCATTTAATTCTCAATTTTGAACAACTACTTTTCTGAATGGTTGTTATTTTTTATTGAGATAATAACGTTTCAGAGAGTTATTTACTCAAAATTGAAAATTAAATAAAAAGGGGGTCCTCGTAATTGTCGGTAATGGGTGGCTTTAGCATAACCTCAATCGACCTGTATTACTCATAATAAATAGATTAGTATAGAATCTGAATGCAAACCAGTCAACTAATATAGCTTTTGAGTTTATACACGAATAACATACATAATACCATTTCAGTTACTCGCCGATAAAAAATTTCTGTTTTGCCTACATCTTATCAACTAAGCTCTTAAATGGGAATTTGCATGAAAACAAATATGAAAAACCATTAGATTCATCAGGTAGAGAAAACAAAAAATGGACACGTATTTTTTCTTTTTCAATTAATTAAAATTTAAGCAGATATAGGAGGTTGAAGCGCGCGTGACGTTACTAAATTTACGCCCGTGACGTCAATCACATTGGAGTATATCTATATACATCGAAAATTCGTAAATTTTAAACGACTGTAACTTTTATAATTTTGATTTTTATGGAAAAAGAAAAAATACGAGTTTATTATTTTTTTATTCTCCACCTGACGGACCTAATAGATTTTTTCATGCAAAGACCCAATTATAATCTAAACCAGAAATAAGGTAGAAATTAGCTAATTTCTAGTTTATTTCTAACTAATTTTGAGCTAACAAATTTACCTGAGAATTAATAAGCTAAGCTCATCTGGCTAATTTTCTACCAGGTAAGGGTATTATAGATAAGAAAATACTATAAGTAAATACATGTATTTTTTTTTTGAGTATATACTTCTTAAATCCTTAAAGTACAAGTAAAGTTATTACGTACAACTTATAACGTATGTGTCATTTCGTAAATGAAAATAAATGTGCGGTATGCCGAATACCAATAATTCATATGTTTCATTACACCTTCGAGAAAGCCAAACAGAAATAAATTAGAGATTGATTCTCTTAGACAACAAATGGATTTCTCACGCCAACTTACATTATTCACGAAGCATCCGACAAGTAAAGTGGAAACAAGATAAATTAAAGCCCACTGCATGCAGCCTTCAAAGTCCATACACAATAGAAAAGTAACACATAATCCACATCCAGTAAATATATATATATATATATATATATATATATATATATATATATATATAAGACAGACGAAAACGCCTGCGCCCAACGACGAGACGAGAAAAATGATGGATCGAGAGGAGCAGAGCTGCGCTGCAGCTCAACAGCAGAAGCAGCCCTCGAGAATCATCCGAGGAAAAAGGTGAAGAAAGACTCGCGGCGAAACAAAGAGCTCTGAGGCGCGTTATGCCGCTCTCTCTCCAAGAGACGAACAGAGATGCTAGGATATATATACCAGCGGACATAGAGCGAGCCAGTGAAAGGGGGATGAGGCGACGGCGGTGGCAGCGTTATATTCCCCTATGCGACGCGAGTCTGCCGCAGTGGTGCACACAATGGAAGCGCCGGACAAATGCAACCTGATGCGACCGACGCTGCGGCGCACGTATGGGAAGCTCGCGCACTCTCTCTCTCTCTCTCTCTCTCTCTCACACCCACACTCGCGTATGCGCTGCAGTCGCCGCTTCGCATGATCTATGGCCGCATAATGAATTCCATTCTGCATGGACTTTAATTCCTGATTAGGCGACTACGCCCACACGCTACTGCTGCCGCCGAGCGCTGAATCGCACGGCCAGGTACCTGGAATATTCATTATTCCGGTTAAAGGGATTTTCTCGCAGGGTTCTTGCGTACTTTTTTTCGGGACTCGGCTCTCGGAGCGGAGCGGCGCATTGTTGGGGGATTTTCCGGATGACGGGTTTATGTTTCTGATGCGGAATTTACGGAAAATGGACTAAATAATGTGTGTTAATTAATAATGACGGGGGTATATTGTATATGCGGATTCTATTATTATTGAAGAATGCTTGCAAATAATATAAATAATTGAGTGAATCGAGTACAAAATCAATTTAAATTCAGTTTCATCATGAAAATGATTATATTTCGTTTTGAAATCCAATGCTAAACTTTACCTTCTATGTAGTTATATGTATAACAAAGCGTTGCATGTGTAAGTGTGTACATGTGTGTGCGTGTGTGTGTGTTTTCGTGGTCGTGTGTATGTAAGTGAGTATGGGTGTGTGTCCGTGTCTGTGTGTGTGTGTGCGTGTCGCTCTCCGTACTGCAATATTCCGTGGTATAACTTGAGCAAATTTTGAAGGATGTTTGTTATCGATATTTAGAATGGGCTTAAAAATTAAAAAATGTTAGTCTATTGAATATTTTAACTGTTACCATAGCAATACTATTATAATTAAGAGAACAATATATAGGCTGGAAAAATCGAGACAATTACAATATATTTTTAATTTAATTACAATATTTAATACATCTAATATGTGATTATAATCGTTTTTATAGTCAAAGAATCTTTTAATATACGAAATTACAAAATGAAAATATAAAGAAAAATCATTAAATTTAGTTTCTGCATCATCATTCTTAAATAATTTTTTAATAAATTAAAATACAGTGTATATTAAAATACAGTCAATATATATTTGAGAGATAGTATATTATAATTTGATTTAAAATTACCTGTAGATAAGTATTCTTAGCGGCCTCTTGTTATATTGCCGGTAATATAGCAAGAGTCCATCGTAACAGTCAATCATTTCTCGATATCATATTCAACAATTTTCATCTCTCACCTATGCTAGAAAGTCTTTCATCTGCGTTTTCAATTTTTCAATTTTCATGTTCTAATTCTATCGGTTATTACAATTTTCATTCGCTATATTAAATTCACCATCTTGAATTACTAATATCTGACTTCGGATTTGTAATCAACGATCTACAGAACTCCTAATTCTAAATACAGATTTTTGTTATAATACGATCAATTTGGAAATTTTCATTCACTTTATTACATCCACC
Organism: Gastracanthus pulcherrimus; assembly: GCA_949152435.1. Classification (NCBI taxonomy): domain Eukaryota; kingdom Metazoa; phylum Arthropoda; class Insecta; order Hymenoptera; family Pteromalidae; genus Gastracanthus; species Gastracanthus pulcherrimus. The sequence goes on along the minus strand of OX424576.1, from coordinate 135,799,136 downwards.
ATGATAAATTGCTAATATCTGACTTCAAATTCATAAGAAGTCACCCAAAGAACCCCTAAATTTGGGAATTTTTAACCGCTTTAATTTCTAAAATCTAACATCTAATTCATAATCAAAGATCCAACGAACCCTTAAATACTGATTTTTGGCAAAATCCGATCACTTTCGGAAGTTTTGAACCCCCATATGGAATGTATACACCAGTTTGCATTCTTTGTTTGATTTGCTTTGTTAGAGTGTATTTGCTGATAGTACGTCTATACAAATCATAATAAACGAGTAATATGTGAAATAACACAAAATAATTTCATAAAACAAAAAGAATTTCTTAGTTATAGGCGGCATTTTGAGTCTGCCATATTGAATTTTCTACTTTAACCAATGCCGCTTCAAAATATAGGTTATTATTCCACCCGATCCAAATGATGATCAGATTTGTCGACGATTACAACAATTTACTCGCAATTAATGAAAAAAATTTTTCGCTTATCTCCCGATTTTTTCCTATTTAGCCGCCATATTGGACAAATGGCTTAGTGAAACAAAAAACGAGGCTAAGATTCGTAAAGAGCATACTCGAAAACTATACTACACATATTTTTACTTTATTTCGTCGAAATTTTCTACGAAAATTATTACAAATTGATATAAAAGATAAAAATGTAGTAATTTCAGGATTAAACGTGTTAAACGCAATTCGGACTAATCCACGCATGAACAGTTAAACTTACGCCCTGCTTTTGCTTTTCTAAGCGATTTTTTTGTGAAAGTTATGTTCTTTTAAACTGATGGGCCTATCTTTTTCAAACCGATAGTAGGTTTGTATTCCAGGGTGAAGTCGAGGAGAAACACAGAAAACCGTACAGATACATTTATGTATCTGCAGATACCTATTATCTCCTTTCGTAATTCTCGAAAATACAATTAGTAATTACCGTTAGTATAGAATAATGGTATAAAAGATTTATTTTACATACAAAATGCAGATACTTACTTTTTTCATTAGCACGGTAGTATTATAAATACTTTTTGTACACTTGATGTATCTGAATCGTATACAGTATATATAAATCATGATTAAATAATTGATTGGATTCATAATCATATACAAATCTAAAAATATTCTTCAATGATTCCATCTCGGAAGCTCAGTACTTGCACTTTTTATAGACACATAATACTATAAAATTGAATCGATAGTATCAAAAAACTACACATTAAGTACGTTGTCTTATAAAGTAGTAATGCGAGCTGCAAACCTGTAATGCAGGACTACGTCACAGCAATAATAGTCTAGAACGCGATACCGCAGTTTGAAATGGTAATCGGCATTGCTCGAGGCCTAGGCTACAGCTAACAGCAGCACTCGATGCGGAATAATTGATTCTGAAATTTTGCTTGATGAATTCTCCGCAACCGCGCGAGCGATGTGTTTAGCAGCGTGCCTAAACTCCTGTTTATGGACTCCGCATATAGACGCCCACTGAAGTATATATACATACATGTAGGGTGGCAACAGCGGCGGCAGCAACAGCCACGAAGTGGTCAGGTTCTCCGAGCACAGCCCATGGGAGCCTATAGGCTAATGTACTAATTATTACGCAGTAGTTACATTATAAGTTCGTATTAGTCGAATGCTCCGTCTCTTCCCTTCGTTACACAGTTCAGCGACTTCTCGTGTGTGTGCGCTTGAATTTATATATATATATATATATATATATATATATATATATATATATATATATATATATATATATATATATATATATATATATATATATATATATATATATATATACGTATGTATAGTTGTGCGTATTTGTGCGCAGATTTGAGTCAACGTAAATTAGACGCTGGCCGGCTTTCGTTATTATGGACTTTGGCAGACACGTATTTATCGTGCCGACGCGCATATGCCGAATGAGCGTGCATGCGTGCTCTGCGAAATCGCTTTGCAACCGCGAGAGTTTGAAGCTTTCATTGAAGGTGTTCTGGAATCAGCGGACTTTTGAATTTCGTAAATTAACGAGGTGGAGAGAAACTTTATATTTGTCCCGGTAGAGTTAAAATACAAATGCTTAATTAAATGCATACAATTAATGATTTAGTAAAGAATGTGATACATGTAGGACACTATTTATCACGTACTCAGTAATTTATGCATCTTTTACTGATATATTAGATTAATTTCGACATATTAAAATAAGTAAATTTGTGTCCTATTGCTTTCTCAAAGAGAAATCTTTGTGAAGATGAAAATTTTCGGATTAGAGATCTTCATAAATTTCGATATTTTTGAGGTTGCTGAGTCGTATGTATGTGTGTATATACACGAATCATATGTACTCGTATGTATGAAATCAAAATTTTAGTTCACCATAACTCTTGCAGGGAAGCATGTTACGCGCATAGGTACGTTTGAACTTAGAACTTATCAGATTTTGTAGATAAATGTATAATATTCGGAACTTTTTTCATAAAATAGTAGTCACACAGTTTAAAGAAAATGTTATAATAATACAAAATTTCAGCTGTTTGTATTGAGATGTATAAAAGATAGACATAAAATCTTATAAAGTGCGCTTATTTCCTTTCGATATATGTCTTTTAAAACTATTTATAAGGTATTTTTAAGAATAGAAAGACAAGAATTAAGGATGTTAAAAAAATAGTTATTTTATCAAATTAAATAGTACATTGTGCTATTTGATTAGGGGAGAAAATGAGCTATTTTTAGCGAGGATGAGGTATTTAGCACATGTTGAATTCAAGGCCGCCGAAGGCGCCCGAGACAAAGACGACAGCTGAAAATATCTCACCCGTGTCAGAAATAGCTTTTCTTCCCGTTGAAATATAGTGCATTATGCAACTAGGGATATAAATTGACTTTCTAAGCGAGGATGATGATTGTGCACGAATGGAGCACTATCACAAGTACTCAAATCATCATCCAAGTCTAAAAAAGTCCTTCTCCCGTGTTACACACTGTATTTTTTTGAATTAGTATATGGATAGGCCCTTTGCTATGCATGCAAAGCGGATGGGGACTTCTCGCTGTAGCGGGAGGAAATGGGCTCATTTTCACATACTTTATAGTTTTTTTTCAACCACGCTCGGAATGCGCAATTTCCTATCCACTTTATATGCACGAAGAAGGGCCTGTACGCCGTGTTAAAAAATGATATTATTTAAATTTCACTAGTACTATTCAGTAACTTATATACTGTAGTGTAAACAAATATATTGCGAATTACTTTTGGTTAGTCATCTTCTGCAAAAAGAAATGTGTATAATCTTAATATCTATTACTTATCTTATATATATTTATTTCTATTTATGTTAGTTAAAGTTCAAACTAAGTTGGTGTTACTCACCCCATACGGAAAGACATAGAAAAAGGTTCTGTATTCAATGTTACCTACCTGAAGCAGAAAAAAACAAACATAAAACGGTTAAGCAACTGCAGTAAAACTCAATTCTACAGTTCAACATTTACTTTTGCACTTCGAAAGAAAAGTTTGTGGAATAAAAAAAGAGTAACACATTCGAAAAATCAATATTTGTTAGTCCATTTGGTAGACATACAGAAAAAGTATTTCGCAATATAAGCCAAACGATAAAAAAAAACAGAATCCGACTAGCACAATTAATCCTCTTTAAACAAAAAAACAGTTAATAGTCTTTTTATAGAGTTACAATTTTTGATTTTATAAACATTTCTAATTATTATCTATAGATATATGTATTATTTAAAAGCGTTATGATACGCATGCATATATAAGTTTCAAGTAATACATGCTTGCATTCGAGTAATGTAAAAAGTTCAAGAATTCCGTATTAGGTAGGTTTTGTGAACAAAATGCGTACAAAAGTATCTGAATCATCAAATTTCAATGTTCATAAATATTCTTTATATTTTCATTTAAAGCAACGTCAGCCTGAACAGCTATACCTACATATTATCTTTATTCTTATATTTTGCATGCGTTGAATTACGTTAAAATCTATAACGCAAAATATGGAATAACAGGAAGAATTTACAAGTATACTTTATTATAAATTAAGTTTTTGATAATTCTATATCACATCAAAAAAGTATACTTATATATATATATTCATACAACAAAAACTTTTTTTATTCTTGACATCAATGAAGAAACTCTGATTTTGAAAGCTTAGGAATACGGTGTTCGATCATATTAATTACCGATAAGAACAAAATTTACTTGTGCAAACTCTTTATTAAATCTATAATAAGTAATGTATTTTTGAATATTTAGTACATTTAAAAACTGCAGCTAACTGCCTTAGAAGAATACTTTCTCAAGGAGAGATCATGTAATCAGTTTATGGAATCTTATAATAGATATTCGCAAATAAATATATTAATGCTAAAATTAATTTATGATTTCAGGTTTCAAAATAGCTTTAAAAGACGTTGTTCTAATAAAATTAATCCGTATTTTATGAATATTTACGTACATTTTGTATGTATTAGTAAGCAGTGCTAAACTCATTTCGATTTGCCAAAATAGCTATTTTTTAAAAGAATGAATACTTTATTCAAATTCGCGTCATTTCTTTAAAAAAAAGCTTGAGAATAATTTTGACAGACATAAATTGAAAGGAAATCGTCCGCACTTTAAGAATTTATGGCTATCTTTTTATATCTTCAATAAAAACTGCCGAAAGAAATTATTTTTAATTTGGTTTTTATTCTTATAAATATAGCTTAGAAATAGGTTTAAAAGGCATAAATCGAAAGAAAATCACGCGCACTTTAAGAATTGATGTCTATATTGTATATATCTTAAATACAAATTGCAAAAAAAGACACTTTCTTAACTTTTCTTTCAAAAGTTATAATTGCATCAAAAAAACGATCTGAATATTATCCGTTTAGCTCAATAATATGATCAGTTCTAAGTTCAAACGTACTTAATATGTCGTACCTAATTTATCGAAATCTATGATCCGAAAATTTTCATCGTTACTAAACTATCTTTTTGAGAAATGAAAAGTGACTAATTTTTTGAGCAAAAAATTAAAATTCACCGTAATGAAACTACAGTTTGCATTAAGTAATGTATAAATACTATCTTTTGAAAATTTTGTTTGAATTTGAAAAACTATTCACTTTCAAACACCGGACAATACAGAACAAAACAACGTTATACCTAACTATATAACACGAATTAGCCGCGCAAAAATGAAAACGCGCGAGAACAGCATTCTCGCAGCGCTCGGAGCATACATTGAAAGTCCGAAGGCACGCGAAATTTCGCATACATAATTAACGATCGCGAATTGGCAGGCGCGCGCGTCGCGCAATGAAATCCCGAAATAGCTCGGATAACGACGCGCGCCACGCGAATTAATTGCGAGGGCCGCAGTGCGCGAGGAGCGAGAAATGAATTTCGCAAAAATCAATTATGAAACTTCATCAGGCATGTGTATATGGGGCGCGCCCTGCCACGGCCTCTGTTGCCGTGCGATACGCCGTGTACGCCCGCGAGACTGCTTCCCGGCTGCACGAGGGTCCACAAGAGCCCCTTCTCGTTAACCCCTTCGAGATACATTTGCGCGCGTGCTGTACCATACATAGTATATGTGCAAATCTCTACTGAGTACGCGTTGTCGGTTTTTTGTATATACATATCAGCAGATTTACGTTGGGACGATGTGTGCGCGCGTGCACGTGTGTATGTATGTATACACCCTCAATCAAGGCCATTAATCGCGTTAAGCCATTGTCTCCTCATTTTGTCGTGTATTTTGCGTCGCTTTGTCCCACCTCCACCTCCACCTTTTTCTCCTCTTTACGCCCTTTACCCGCCGCCCTCGCGCTCGACTCTTCCTTTTTCCTTTTACACAGGTATATGTATATATATATATATATATATATATATATATATATATATATATATAACGCGCCACCGACGCCCGCGTGCGCGCGCGTCGTATGGCTGGCTAATCGACGTTTCGCCTCGGGCTTTTTCATCCGATTTTTCGCGTTCACTTTTATGTACCCTGTGCGCGAATGTATGTGTGTGCGCGCGTGTGAGCTTGTAATGGCGAGATACCACGCGTCATATTTATATAGTATATATACGCGCTGTTGCGTTTCCTTTTTTCCCCTTTTCTTTCTTTTGATGCCATTCGCGCATGCCTTATTAACTTTGGATGTCCGTTTTATGCCGCGAGATATTTCCCGCTCGCATGCGATTTTTATACGGGAGTTTATAGAGTTTCGCGTGTACGACGCGCTGAGTAATGAAGTGATTTCTCTGGTTTCTCGGAAAATTCGTTTGCTAAAGCCTTGCGCTGTGCCTTGGTATGCAAAATATATAGAGGATTACGACTTTTTGTTAACATACGAATTGATATAGTAAACTATTAGTATTATTATATTAATTCAACGGACGTGTACAATAAATTATTTTGATCAAATGAATTTCTCAATCTATTTGAGGTATAATTATTGCCTCATACTCTGAACCGAGCTCTGAACATAAATTTAGTTAGCGTGTCAGTTTGAATAAATATATACTATAAAAATAGGTAAGTACCTACTCTTTAAAAAATCATATTTTTAACTAAGAAAATATTAATGTTATATCAACAATGATTTTTTTCATATAAATAAATGATTTTCTAGGAAGCAGTATAAGAAAAATTTATTTGAATTTACTATAATTCTTCTCAGTCTACTACTTTTTACGAGATATTATTTTGCTAATTCGTTTTCACTCTTCTATTATTTTCCAAACGTGCTAATAAAAAATACACGGTTATAAAAATATCACCCTTTCTATCTCATTAAAAAACTCTGTCGTTCCCACGGAGTCGTTCATACGAAATCGCCATTCGCATCTACACACTTACGACCGACGTATTCTCTCCAGGCGCAACAAGAACACCGTAAAATCAAAATTACCTAGGCTGCGCACTTCCACTCTACACTCGACACGTATACAAAAAGCACAGGCAAGCACAGCCTACTGCACTATATAGTATACACGGGTCCTCACGAAAAATCCAGCGTGGAAGAAACAAATCGCCGCGTCTCGACGACTATTAGACTCTTGAAGTGGCGCCTTTTATGTATCGCTAGTTGCAGCTGCGTGTGTGCGTGCTCGCCCATGATAGCATTCTCTCTTTTTTTCTTCGGTGATCGAGCGCTCGCGCGATCCGCATTATGGATGGGCCCGGGTATACCTAACGGGCCTTTGTGCAGGTATGAAGGCGTGAGCGAACAGGGGAGACCTGGGCATACTGAGCCATCGGACAAACTGAGCTTTTTTCAAACTTTTTTCAATAATTTGGACAATTTATGCTCAGGAAAGTATTACAATATATATATTTTAATAATTCCCAACTCTGTGATTAACAAAAATGTATATCTGTCATTGCTACTAAAATAAATAATAAAGATTTTCGAGCGCTATTACGAAAAGGATGTTCTTTGAATATTTCATAATGCCAAATGAAGCATCTATCATTTTTTACAAACTAAAAGTATTCAATCCATTTTTAATCCTTTCATTTCCGAATTACTTTATAAAAATCGGAATGTTTATAAATAATCCATTAAATAAAAAGAATCATTTATAAAAAAATCTCCTCTTACTAAAGTATGTTCTTCGAATATACTGGACTGCAACTCTCAAATTTATTATGTAGATTGCATAGAAACCTCATAAATGCAATATATTTCTTAAGAGCTAAATTTACGTCATGGCTATAATAGGAATAAAAGAGTTAGTTGTGCATTAATCATTAAAGAAATATTTTGTTTTAACGACAAAATCAAAAAAGGCTTGCCTTTAACCTGGAGGAAAAATAAAATAAGGTTAGATTTTCTTATTAAGTATTTTCCGTTCTCTTTTAGCTCTGTACATTAGAAATATGGCCTCAATAATTGTAATATAAAAAAAGTACAACGTAAGAAAATTATAATAAAAAAATATACGTAATATATCACAAAAAAATTTAGACTAAATTTAAAATTCGTTTTTGGGCTCACTGTGGTACCCTCGTCTCCCCTACTCGTTGCGCGCGTGAAAAATTCGGTCCCCGGGGGTTTCTTTCTCCTCGGTTCCATTCTTTTCTTATTCCTTTCTCCTTTTCCTCTCTATCCTAGACTCTCTCGCCCTGTCGGAATATTATATAGAGATCTGCGTGTTTGCTTTCACGCGCCTTCGTAAGTACACGCGGGGACTTCTATTTTTTGTGTTCGCTTTCTAGTGTCTTGCTGGGGTCAAGACATCTTGTCCACACGGTAAACAGCATTTTTCTTTTTTTTTTTGTGTATATGTAGTATGGAAAGGAGTGCCGCGGCGCGGGATACAGAGTGTCCCTCTCCCTGTGTTTGCAGTTCAATTACTACTAGTATTGGCGCTGATCAGGAGCGCTTAATGCATAGGAATAGGGCCAGGCCGTAGGCTTTAAATATTTGAACTGCGCGGTGAGGAACTTTTTTCTGGGAAAGGGTGTTTGCTATAGTCTTTTTCGACGAGCATGAAATCGAATATTTGCTGCGGTTGTTTTGCGTTTAGGAGTATTTTAAGTGACGTTCCGCTTTGACTTTTTTGTCGTCTTCATAATGCGGCGGTTGGTTTGAAATTTGGTTGAATGTTTATATCAATATTTTAATTTCTTTTATTGTTCTAATATTCCGAAATATCTTATTTTTCTTTAGATATTAAAAGTTTAAATTTATTTGAGTAATTAAAAGAAGAATGGATATGTGGGTAGCCATTATTTATATGAGATTAAACTCATCTAAATAATCTTGGCCATTTATCAAATTATAATACAAAAAGTAAATTTGTTTTATATACCTGTAAAACATAAGTAATTCATCCACTAGGAACAATGTAAAATTAACAGAGCCCGTAAAAGCGTAGAAATTGGCTACTCTATTGAGACGGCCTGTACCTATACCCTTAGTATCAAGAACGGTACCATGAATTATTATTGTTAATGTTAATATGATATTAACATTAGTAATTATTATAAGCAAAATAAATTAGTTAATACATTTAGGATATAAAAAAAACGTAGTATTAATTAAAAGTTAGTTTTTTATAAGAAATCATTTAATTAATTAGTTAATTATTGCGGAAATGATTCAGCTTTATATTTGTTAACTAAGATGATACGGCGGGGCCAACGTAATGGCTAAGAACGCGCGCGTGTGCATATGCACACACGAGCGCGCAGACATACGAAAGCGTGTTCAGCGAGGAGCAACGAATTCGCGAATATTGGAAGAGTGGGGATTCGCGAATATCGTGAGAAGGAGGACGGGAGCGAGAGAGATGGAGAGAGTGGGCTCGGGTATATATAGGCGACGCGCAGCCGAGTAAGCACTGAGTTTTCTCTGACCTCTCAAGCCGTGGCTAGCCAGCGTGCAGGCCTCGTGCTCGGGATACTAGGGTTAACTCGGGCCGCTTCTTGTGGTGAACACACGGTGATGTGGCGAATCCTCGCCTATCTACCGCGTGTAATCTCTCTCTGTCGCTTCCCTCTATCGCAACTCCGCTCCTCTGTAATTGTACTGTGACCCTCAATAAAAAACCAAATTTCATACTAATAATTATAATTCATTTTTCCCGCCTCCACCTATTATTCGGGTGCGCCGGACGTCCTTCAGTAGCCACTGGAGGGGGAAACGCGCTAACGGATTTCATAAAAGGCATAGCTCGGTGCGGCCAACGCGCTGCCCGAGACTACGTCTTCAGGGTTTTACCCGAGAAAAGCGCGCTGGTGCCTTTCTCGGGGTTTTGACTGCTTGCCCGGCGGAGAGCTAACGCGCCCTCCTGCTGGTTCGAGTTAGCATACCAAAACCCAAAGCACAGTTGCACTTCTGCAGCTCCGACCTCGGCGGCCGCAGGAGCGTAACTATCAGGGGGAATTCCGGAAGAGGTTGTTTCTCGCGCACTTCTTCGGGTCCGTACGCGAACCGCGTGTAACAAAAACACAACTGGAAAACAAACTCTCCTACGTTGGAGTAGAAGAACGGCTTAAGTCCGTCACACTATATTCATGCTATACCGTGATACGTTTACGTCGCAGTTCTACCCACGCCACCAGTCGTAAGTTCATAATGATTTACCTACGGGCATTCACTCTAGACGCTTCCTACCTTGATCCGCGGTGACGCATTCAACATGTTTTAAGTTTATTTCAATCTTAATTTTAATTTATAAATGTAATATAATATTTAATTATATGTAAGATTTTTTTAAGAAGATATCTAGATCGATGTTTATTTACTTTAATGCCATAATTCTTATTTAAAATTTTTCTCTTATAGAAGAAACTTTTCTAAAAATTTGTAGAATTGAATTAATCTTGAGTGCCGATGATAAAGAATCTTTATCATGGGAAATTTTTTAGTACTTTACTTTTCGGGTATCTTCAATAAATTAGAGTTTCAGTAAAATACATCTTTTCTCTATTATAATATTTTCTCTGGGAGATAATAATTTCAATATAATCAGGATTATACACAACCTAATTTTAAGATCTTTTTTCGGCACTCAAGGGATTACATAATTTTCAAATCCAAACAGATCGAAAAAATGTCGCTAACTCCTTACTACCTATATTTTTACAGCTCTTTCACTGCTCCCCAACACCTGCAAAAATCGGCAATGTCCAAGCCACAAACCCTCCGCCTGTCACAATAAATCCCATCGCCCCACTAAAACATTCCGCGGCTGCGACTTTCGACGAAAGTACCTATACCCGCACCGACAAAACAACGAGAGAAGGGCAATAAAAAGGCGCGAGACCGAGGGTATATCGTCGCAGCGGCTCTGGCCAACGTGACATCAGTCGGAAATCGGTCCAGTGGATCGGGGTTCCTCTCTCTCTCTCTTTGCGTACCTCTGCGTCTTCGTGCGCTTCGGCGCGCCGCCGCCGTGTATATACTTGTGGCAAATGCCGCAGGCCGATCTTCACACGCGGATGAATTTCAATATCCTTTGTTCGGCACCGTGTATCCTGCAGAGAGCGAAGGAGAGAGAGAGAGATAGAGAGAGAGAGAGAGAGAGAGAGAGAGAGAGAGAGAGAGAGAGAGAGAGAGCAGAGTATACCAATGAGTGTCATGGGGGTATAGAAGGGGAATGCAGGGCATGCTCATAATGAGAATTAGAGTGCGCTCGAGTGTGTATATGTGTGTTGCGACCGTAGAGTGAGAGGGAGAAACAAAGATCGGACTGTATGCCGAATCAGAGAAAGTAACGTAAGAGGGGGAATATAGTGACAGGAACAGTGACAAAATTATGTACGTATAACTATAGGTAAGTTACGAGATGTATTTTCATAAAGAATCATCGGGATACCTTTAGTTCTTATTCTAACAGTTGTTTTAATGTCCGTTTTAAAAAATAATTCAAACCCATTTCTTAAAAATACATATTAAAAGATATATTTATAAATTAATGATTTTCATCCTGAATATAACAGACTGATACGATTAAGTTTTTTCAATCGATAGAAGAATAAATATAAATTATTTATTTTATGTTTAAAAGACAAATGCGTGAAAACAACGATTGAAATAAAAGTTTTTAATCTTATAATATCACTCAGCATTATTTAATTATAATTTTTTGAAGTATATTTATCGCTCTATAAAAACATTTTATATTTACTTCCAGATTTTGTATTGAATTGAACTAAAATGGTTAGGGCTAGAGAACAGTCTTTGGAGCGTTAAAAAAGGAACTTTATTTTATCTTTCCACACCATAAAAAGTCTTTTTAGGTACAGTAAATGAAATCAATGTTATTGGCTAATAAAAGTTAAAGCAAGTTTCACTTAAAGTGCTGGTGTAGGTGGATCATAAAAGTAAAACGTAGTATCGAATTTTTTTATAAGTGTGAAACAAAAAATGATTTTATATTTCATATATCGTAAAGAAAATATTCGACGGTCCACAAATAAGTAATCATAAAGTTCATATAATAATAAGTATTCTTATATATATAGATATATACATATAAATATTCTTTTATTTAATTTTTTTAATATTAAATTATTAGTTATAGACAGACATAGTAATAATTGCGTATAACAAGAGTTTTGAATATAGATATTAGTTATATTTATCATGTAAGTTAACTTCTTTTATTATTTCTCAAGGAGATCTAGTATACAAAGAATGATTTCCATCTTACTATAATGCTCATAACATAATAGTATTAAATGGTTTATTTTTTTTTACGAAGTTATGCATATAAGTTGCTAATTTACAACTAAATTTAAATTTAATAAAAATTCGAAATGGTTCTTTAATAGAAATAACTTATATCGACTTAAGCTTTCAGTTATCAGTAATTAGTTTTCATCATCTTATCAACAATAAGAAACCAACAAAAGAGAATAACAAAGTCCAAAATAGAAAAGGAAGTAAAAGCAATCAGTACAAGCACTTCCGCACTATTCGATCTGCACTTTACCATAACGCATTACGCAGTCTCGCATACTCCACGCACTGCATGCGCGAAGGCGCAAGTAGAGCGCCGCGGGCAAACTGCTAACAAAGGCCCGCAAGCGCGCCTTGCGCCTAATCGCTCGTGCACGAGCGAATTAACGCGCCGGTGCTATCGGTAATATCAATCTTGCAAAGGGCTCGCGCGCCGCTGCATTGCTGCTGCGCTCTGCTCTTCTGTTACAGACCGCCGTTTCCTGCGATGAAATGTCGTCACGCGGGGACGATTTTCCACTCGAGAGTTGTTAGCGGGATGAATTAAGGCTTTTGCTGGAAGTTTGTTTTAGTATTTAAGTGAGAATTTTACATAACGAAGAATAACTGTGATGTTGAAATGAAAAATGATTCTTTGGTAACTGAAACTATAATCCGGACTTGGAACCCAGACTCTTTTACTTTTGGGTGTTCCTTTTAAAACTTTTACCAAATATTAGACAAGGGGCTCGAATGTGGATCAACGTTTTCTAAATAACCTTCAGAATCTACAGACCATTTTTTTTTAAATCTCGTATATGGCTCAAGCATTTAGATTCAAATATATTATAGTTTTGGAATGAAAGCCCAATTTTTTTGCAGATTCAATGAAAGTGCACAAATGTAAATCTTAACTTTAACAGTGCGCAAAAGCGTCTCTATGATCAATTGCGTTAATCTGGTGATTCTAAATCAATATTTGGATTATTTTATATACTTTCTATTCTAAAAGATATAATTTAAAAGATACTGTATATTTTAAAAATAATACTCATTTATCCTATTTTGTTGGTTTTTGAAAGAGTTTCTTTATTATGAAAATCACATGGTTATAGATATTTGATACCTTATAGTAAACTTTCCACAGCTTTTCGAAAATGAAAGGAAGATCAGTTTATTGAAAAAAATTAGCTGTCACTTAAAATATATTATAATTAGTTTTCTGCCAAAAAAGCTTAATAATCAATTTTGCTTCCTCCTAATGGAAGCTTTGTAATAATAAAAAATGTTTTCTTAAAAACATGTTAGAAATATGTTTTGTGTCATTTGGAATCAAAATACGCTATTTTTAGAAAATGTCCGTGTGGATGTATATCTGTGTGTGTGTAGTACATATATATGTAAATAATTATTCATTAGTACCTGATTTGAAATAGACGACTGTCGTAGTATATGATTGTTTTGAATAATATGTCTTTTACTTACTGTAACTGATTTTCATTCACAAATACTTTACGCAGAATTTTGTTCAATCTTAATCCTTTCAAATAGTAACTTAGTAGGATTTTCTGACAAGAATAAAAAATTAAAAAAGCAAGGAGAATGTAAGCATTTACATCATTCCATCCGTGCCTGCATGATTATCTACATTGCAGTAATGAAAGCATTTCTCCATATCTCCCAAATCCATCAGCAGCATGAAAAACGTAACGAATTCAAGCAGCAAGATTTAGTCATACAAGCACTTATACCACCATGGCAGCATTCATAAAACCGTCATGCACCACTCCCGTATAAAGCCATAAAATACAGCAGTCAACCACCTTAGCCACCGTGTTTATAAATTTCCTTGATCGCGATCGTCGCCTCGTGCACATGTGCGATGAGAAATATAACTCAACGCTCTATGTATACAACAGCATCGAAGGAAAATTAATATTCACCCCACGCGCGTGAAGCATATCAACGAGCTGCTGAGCGCGAAATTTCTCTCAAGGCAGTGTATGTAGTATACAAGTCGAAGCTCGTATAAACGTACGAGAAGAAGCAGAAGTACGGAATTCCCAGATGAGACCTTGATCGGCGCGGCGCCGTAAAAATAGCTGCCAAACAAAGCGCCGAGTGTGTATCGTTCCCCATAAAACACTCGCTCCCTCTCCTCGCAGCTCCAGGAGAACGAACGACTCTGCGCGCGAGCACTACACCCGAAGCTGCACATCAGAGCCGGGAGAGAGCGAGAAAGAGAGAGAGAGAGAGTAAGAGCGCGATTGACATGGATTGCTCGTTTCCGATCGCAGCCGCGACGTGTTGTCGCGAGCCTCGGCCTTCGATCGATGGTAGGTAGTGAGAGAGAGAGAAATACGAAAAAGTCGGTCGACGTGTGTGTGTATGTATGTGTATGTGCGTGAGTGTGTGTGCGTGTGTGTGTATGTGTGTGTGTGTGCGCGCGCGCGTGTGTGTGTTTGTTAATGTGTGTGCGCGTGTGTGTTCGTTGAAGGGAATAACGAGCAACAACGGATTGTTTGTGTTACTTTAGGGTTAGCGAGGTTATTGGCAATTTTTTCGCCGTGAGAATTATTGAATGGAGTATTTTGTACGTTTGTGATAATGGAGATTTTGTATATAGGTACTCGTCATTTGAATTTTTGATTAAGTTAATAAATAATGAAAATATAAATACCTATATGATTTTAATACGTAATACTAAATCAAAAAGAGTTAAAAGTTCTCGTGATTCAAAATAATTTCAAATATGTATCACGTGATTAGGATGTCACAACATCCTTTTTAGGTAGATCGATACCACGAAACATTTAAACGTATTTCAATATTGTGCTTCTATTATTTTGTATTTTTAAAGGGCCATAGGTTGTCACAATAAAAGTCATAATGTTTTTACGCATTACGAAGTATATTTTATTATGCATTGATACTGCTTTTGGTACCAAAAGTTTATCCCAAGATAGTAGAAGTATAATCTCGGAGTCGGATATGTTCAAAATTCGCGCGCGCTCGTCTATTTACCGCGAATTAGTAAAAAATAAGTTGAGTTTTGTATAACTTTGATATTACATTATATATAATTATACTAGCATCCTCCGTCGCGACATTGCCCGCGAGTTTTACAAAGTAACATTACAAGACTGAACTTTCGTAAATCTCCATTTATTCGGTATACCTATAGGTGATAAAATTTATCCCCGTAGGCGTTGCATAAAATCAAATTGCTAAATCAACTGAATGTCACATATGGTCTAAAAGATTTTAAATTAATTTAAAATTTTAAAAATTTACCCACTTATCAATTAATTAGGAAAAATCCAGAAAATACGTTCTAGAAATCAGTATTATAAGATTTATAAACGACAATATAGCTGACATCTCATCGGACCTTGCAGATTTGGAATGATTCCGTGAAAACATATTTTACCGTTTTTAACCCACTAAAAATTGATATTTTGAAAATGTACCCCCTTAGGGTTTAATAAAGGGGTTGAATTTTTTAATTAGTAAATAAACGTAAAGTTACTTTTTAGATATTAGCATTGGTAACCTTTCTAAACTACAGTTAAATCGACAACTTATCGGGCCTTGGAGATTTTTAATGAATCCGTAATATCATATTTTGCCATTTTTGACAAATTTAGGGTTTGAAATTTGGAAAATTCACCCGCTTAGAGGTTGATTAGGTAAAAACCCAGAAATTGCTTTTCGAGCCTTCGAAATTTCAAGTAAATCTGTAAAATTCCTTTTTGTAATTTTCGATCAATTAAGGTTCGATGTTTGAAAAATTTATATCCACTTAGGAGTTGATTACCAAAAAATCTAGAAATTACTTTTTAGATATATGTATTAGAAAACCTTCTAAACGATAAAAAATACAATATCTCATCAAGCCTTGGAGATTTTGAGTTATTCCATAAAAACACATTTTACAGTTTTTAACCTCCTTAAAGTTTGAAATTTAAAATGTAAAATCCCTTCTTATTCGTTACTTACGTACAACATAACCATCAAAATTTCAAGTCACTAGGTTCAACAGTTTTGTCTAGTCGTTGATGAGTCAGTTAGTCACTTAATCAGGACAAATCCTTATATATATATATATATATATTAATTATATATCTCTGTTTTACTCAGGTAAGAAATACCGCAATATACTAATATTCGTAAAAAGTAGTAATATTTGGTATTGTTTGAAAGTAGTAT
Organism: Gastracanthus pulcherrimus; assembly: GCA_949152435.1. Taxonomy (NCBI): domain Eukaryota; kingdom Metazoa; phylum Arthropoda; class Insecta; order Hymenoptera; family Pteromalidae; genus Gastracanthus; species Gastracanthus pulcherrimus. Next base: position 135,782,728 of record OX424576.1, on the reverse strand, counting down.
AAACCTTTAAGCATGAAAGCAATGTAATAGTTATTTAAAATACACAATCAGCCGTGAAGTAATACTAAAACTCGATTGTGTATAAACTTGGTCATTCAAATTCTAGTAAAATTTCTTTTTGTAGAAAGGAAATGTACAGCAGTCGCAGGGAGTAAGTAGTGAAAAATAAAGAAGGAAAATGGAAAAAAGAAACGTGGAAATAAAATCGGAATGCAATCCACGCGCAGTGTACATTACAAAAGGCGCTTGCCTCGGCCAAACTTTACACTCAGGCGCTATCGCGCGCACTCGCTCGCGTTCATTGCTCGTACACTTGGATTCATTACTGCGGCGGGAGGTTTTGGATTACCTTCTCAAAGCGTTGCAGTTCAGACTGTAGGTATAATATATATGTATACGTATATGGTGCTACGAAAGGTCGCGCACTGAAAAAGAACAACTACTGGTGCGGACTGATGTTTCACCGAAACTCACGTCACGTCGTTAAACTCCTTTACTTATATAGCTTACAATGGTTAAGTAAAAACTTTGCTAAATGATTATTTTTGTTCAAATACTTTCACACAATGAAATACTAACATTTTTTAGTATCCAACATGAAATTTCGTAACTAGGTAACATCATTCTTATTGTTTTTATTATTATTGTTATAATTGTATTTTAAGTAAAGCTTTCAAATTAGACAAATAATTCTAAAGTTCAGGAACAATTAAATACAAAATGCTAGATTTTTTTGTTATTTGCACGTACCCTTAGAAAGAAATTGTTATATCGATGATAAACGATTTTAGTTTATAATACCATGTAAAATTTCGATAAGTGAAATTGATATACCTGTAATTTTATTTGTATATTGTATAACTCAAAGAATATAAGAAATATGTTTTTATTTTTGTAGGCTTTCTATAGAACTCCTCATATATATTACTTTTATATAAGTTAAATATTTAGTTAAAATATTTGTATGGTTCTAAGACATAAGCTAACATTTATACCACACCATGTGCCATATAAATATGGAAATCGATAACTGCTCACTGGTGTATTAATGCACCCAGTATTTTGCATTTTGATCGAAATGCAGGTGTCCCTTTTTATATATGTCAACGTACGTTATTTATATGTTGTGCATACAGTCTGACAGATTTTCACGCGTAATAAATCAAACAGTTACGCAAACATATCAAGACTTTCGCCATCGAATCGGAATTTTTATTAGAATGTATAATTATCAAGAAAGTTTAGAGTTTCAGTGAACTCAATGAATGCTATATATTAAGTATTCGATATTCTAAAGTGATGAAGATAATCAGACTTATAAACATAGGTCAAACTTCATTGGATATTATTAAGCGACTACTATAAGTGTAATATTTTCATAATATACAACAGCTTTTCAGTCGAACATTGATCTTTTACTAAATAAAAAAATGTAATAATATAATATAAAATGCAATTGCTATTGACAATTTTGCTTTCTCAAAGAGAAAGCTTTGTAACGATGAAAATTTGAAGATAAGAGATTTTACTAAATCTCGATGTTTTTGAGGTACCTGATTTAGAAACATATATTTTTAAAAAATGTCTGTCTGTATATATGTATGTACGTGTATGTGTATGTATGTATGCAAACATATTAGATACATTTAAACTTACATCTGATAGAAATTTGGAGCTAAATGGAAGATATTTAGGACGTTTTTTGATAAAATAATTACTTTTGAAAGAAAAAATCAAAATTTTTTGACAGTTTGTATTGAAGATATATATAGAAAATATGCATAAATTCTGAAAGCGCTTACGATTTCCTTTTAATTTATGTCTTTTAAAACTGCTTTTAAGCTATTTTTAGAAGAAACTAGAATTTAAAGAATTTTTGATAAGTATATTGCTATTTTAACAAATCAAAAATAATTTTTTTCTCTTAATTTTTTATTAAAATTATTTTTAGGCTATTTTCATGAAATAAAATCGTGAATCTGAAGAATGTATCCATTTTTTCAAAAATAACTATTTTAGTAAATCGAAATTAATTTTTTAGCACTGCTATTCTGAACCCTTAAATGATAATTAATGTAAGCAATAATTTATTTAATGCGAATTTCCATTATAAGATTCTCTATGTCGATTAATCAAGACCTATCTTTGAGAAAGCATTCTGCGGAGGCAGCCAGCAGCGGTTTTTTATATTTAAATCGACACCATTATAGTTACAAGTATATTTGGAATAAATTTTTAACGTAATCAAGATAAATATCGCAGAATACTTCGTTAAAAATTGTGCATTTCCGCAGTTGCATCGTCGAATTTTCCAGCTCTACCCAATAACTATTTTTAGAATAAAAAAGATATTTTTCGTGTATTGAACAAAATTTTTTCATCGATGAAAATTGATCAAACATAGAGTCAAATTTTCGCTACAGTACAATAATGTAATACATTCCACTAGTTAGACTGGCAATTAAACGAAGCAAACAAAAAATGCGACAACGAAAGCCATTCGAGCGTGCAGCGCTCGATTCTAAATTCGATTGCGCATCCACAGCGAGTCCCTAACGAACTGTTTACATCCTAAATATTAATGGCCGATCGATTGTAATCCCGCGACAAACAATCAGGGGTCGGATTTTCATTGCCGGTGACTCGGCGTAACGATAATTCGTATCGATTCTCTTCCGTGGACTATTCGCTTTTCTGTCGCTCTCTGACTGTTGGTCCGTCGGTTTTTGCTCAAGCCGATACTGGCCTTGCTGACAAATCTGATTATGCTCTTAGTCTACGTTCCCGCCGGCTCATTCAAAAATTTAACGCCTGGATTATTTAGCGCATATACAGCGGTGTATGTGGACTTCGGTGAACGAGGGCTAATTGGAGATTGACCAGCAAGATAATTGCTAATTATTTGCTTTCGTATAGCTTGCGATTATTCATTTGCATGTTTGCAGTTCCAGTGGGCGTTTGATATTTTCTGCTTTAAATACTGAAATGCTTTTACAAGACTTTGTATAATTATTGAGCGTATCTGAAAAATATTACTCTTTTAGACATAGTACTTATATTTCATAGATTTACCCCAGAGTTTGTATGCGCTAAGTTATACTAGGGATAAAGGAGCATAAAATCGAACAAATTTATTTTATCAATTGTCAATCCGCTATAAATATAAATAAAACTGGAAAAATGGAGCCTTCATTTTCAAAACGGAATTACTTAAAACTTATTAAACATATTTCCACGAAAAGTTGTGTGGGTGAAATTTACATCGATGTTTAGAAAATTATCCGAAAAAAGCATGGATAGTATCCCGCTACATTTTATGGGAGTGCAAAGATTATATATATAATATACAATTATACAAGCAATTATATTATATTATGCATTTCTATTGTTGTCATTGTATATTACTTATTATATTATTATAATACTTTCCTATTGTTTATTATTATTTTTTTCAGTCAAATTTATTACTATAAAAAGGATAAAACGTAAGCAAAATAGAACCTCAATAAAGAGTTTTATATTTTATGGTTCTAACAAGCGTAGTATCCAGCTAATATTTGCAGAAGACAAAGATCATGTAAATTACGTATAGTTAATTTTTTCCAGCTGAATTAATTACTGGGAAAATAACGACGTGAGTTTTTAATTGGTCTCAGAACCATAGTATCCTGCTAATTTCAAACGAGACGAAGATCATGTAAAACTACATAGGGGAGAGTACCCCAGTACGAACACCCATAGCTATTTTGGCTACAACTTTTAATTAAGAGAGCATGCATGGGGTAACACCAGCACTACGTAGTTCCGGCCACCCGTATTATAGAAAATACGAAAGTTTTCATGACATTAGTTCAACGCGTTATCAAACTACATATAATAAATGTTATACATAACTATTTTTAAGTACAAATTACGATTTATCATATGATTTTTTGTATTATGACGACTTTATAATCACATTCTAGTCAAAGTATTTTTCTGATATGTTTTATAATGTAATAGTAAGTTTATAATTGTATATTTCTCTCCAAAAGCATACATAATAATGCTGTAGACTCTGCTTATTTTATTTATTAAAATAGAGCTTTCACATAGAAAAAGCAATTGACAGGTATTATCCTGAATCGTAGAAAATCTAACAACTATTTTTTTATTTCAGACTGCAACTTTAATACTTTTTATTATACAACAAAAATGTATGTAAATATTGAATAATGCAAACAAATAATAATATAACGATATACAATTAATTAATAATTTTAAAATTTAAAATATAAGCGCTTTTGCTTAGGTAACCACCATTACCCTGCGCTCTTTTGAGCAATTGCTTCTATTGCTTTTTTGAGCAATAAATTAGTTTTGACCAAACTTTAATTGTCCGACTTAAGTATTAATGAAAATCGAAAGATTGAGATCTTGAGGTTTCAAAAAAGTGTCCCCCACTAGCCAGTACAGGCACCTTTCACTTTTAGTAGAGTTTTTTTTGTATTGATACTTAATAATGGCACTTAAGGTGTCTCGGTCCTTTTTTCCAAATCCATAATTATTTAAATTTTGGTTAGGTTAGGTTACCAGCGCAGATGGGCCGGATTTTAGAAATTGTGTACTTAAGTACATCATGCTCAAGTTCTTGTACTTAAGTCCTTTGTTCATGTACATTTGTACAAATAGTACAAAAGGACTTGAAAGAAAGGCTTAAGTGATTTTTGTCAAGAACAAAAGTACTTTTGTACTTGAAAAAAATAGCTTAAGTACCTTTAGTCATGTACTTTTGTATACTTGAAAAAAGTACAAAAGCTATTTACAGAAGTTAATTTATATATTTATCTTTTTCGGATTAACAAGTAGGTATTATAAGTAATAGAGATGTTGCATATATTAAAAACGACCATTTGACAATGTTACCCTAGTGGAAATGATAATAATTGAGAGAAATTGTAAGAAACTATGACAAAAAGTGTATGAAAAAATGTAAATAATGCATTCTATATTTAGAACATCCTGTTACAGACAACGTGCGCATTTTTATGCAGAAAAATGTTACTTTCTATAAGCAGGCTCATTACTATAGCAGTTAAGTGGCAATAAAAGCGTGCAACTGTGCAAATCAGACATTTTTTTATAAAATGGTAGCTACAATGGTTATTCTCGAAAAATAGATATTACTCGCTCGAATTCTTCTGGTGGGGCTTGTGTAATTAACTTAATAATTAATAATAATTCATAGTAAAGTTATGTATCGATCAAGCGAATTCTGTTTAAATATCTGTTTTTTAGATAAACCATTGTAGGTACCATTTTAGTCAAAATTAACTGATTTGCACGGAGTTCGAAAACCGCCCTTATTGATCCTTCTATTGGGATCAAACACGGGGGTGTGACTCCGGGCTTGTCGTCGCCATGTTAACACGTGATTACATCTAAACCAATCATTTACGAGAATTTCAGCACCCCGATTGATTCAGCTCTAATCCGCTACAGGGTGAACGCCCGATGTTAGATCGCAATAATAGTTTCGTAAGTTTATTAAATCACTCTCGTGAGTTTTGACAAAAAATTAAAAAAAAAATTATTATTGTATTTTACAATGGCTATAGATTGTTGGCGGGGATGGGTATAAATTTTGATTTTTTTAACCGATCTTTTACGGTCATATAAAATATTTACAGTTGAAAAAACTTTCAGGATTACTGCTTTCAAGAAAATTTGTTATGATCTGATAATTTATGTTTTTACGCTTCAAACATTGTTTGTTCCCTTAAAACCCGTCTATATTATAAAACATGTACACAAAGTATATTTCATGGAAAGGAAAATAATACTTTCACAAAGTTGTGACTTACACAAGTATACTTATTGCTAATTATAAAAAGATAATAAGTACTTAAATAAATTACGCTTTTTATTTTTCTTTCGCTTTTAATATCTCGGATCTCTTTTTCTCTTTTATCATTTGTCAATAAATCAACTGATAGAAATTCCGTAATTATTAATCTAAGAAAACTATAATAAGAAAACTTTAAATATAAATAATATTTAATAAATAACTAAAATAAGTGCACTTATTTTATACAATACATGTATGGGAGCACAAATATGGTGACGTTATAAAAGTATGACAATTGATATTGAATCATTTTTAGTGGAATTTGTATTGGTTATGAGAACAAATATTGCATGCCTCTCACGGGGCCCCGCGTAGATATATGGAACTACGCGACAGAGCCACCTTAAAATATATGTATAAGTTATAAAACACTATATTCACTAAGAAATAAGATTTTTTACGCATTTTCATAAGACAAATGAAAACTAAATTGTTTTAGGGGGTTCAGTATGGCCACAATAGAATTTTCAAAAAATCGAAAATTTTTTTTTGTCTGTTTTTGATACTTTATTATCATAGAAATAAGTTACCATTCGAGTTATAGCGTGAAATTTTTTTTATTTTGCTCCAGGTCTAAAATTACGCATGTAACTTTGCATGCAAAACAGCGTAAAGAAAAAAAGGTGCTGCCGGAAACGCGCTGTAGGCGACCATTTTCTTTTTGGAAAAGTTAAAAATAATTTTTTTATTACTCCAAGACATTATTTAATATACCATTGTTTACTTTTAATAATAAACTTTGTTTTCATATTTAAAAAAATTTTTAATACCCACGCGATTCTATGCCTGCTACTGTGGCCATAACCCTTAAGGAAGTAGAAGACGATTTTTTAAATTCTGTCAACAGTTTCTTTTGTTGGACAAACAAGGAAGTGACTCAATTCTTTCAGAGCTTTTTTTCAAAATGCTATGCGCAAGAGACAGTTTAAAAAGTGGTCATTTTCGTTTAAAAAAATCGTATTTTATCAATAATTCAATATCTTGAGCTAAAAATTAATATAGAACCTATTAATATTATCCTACATAAGCCTTTAAAATTTTAGCTCATGAGACTGAGGAATAAAAAAAGTTTGCCTTTTCACCACAGTCTTATCATAATTATGATTTTTACTATTCTTAAGCGTGTTGCATAATACAACACACGTAGAAACTGTATTTATTTCATGTCTTTCGAAGCAAATCATCAACCCTTCCTAGTGATACCGTAACGCAGCAGCTTTTAAACATCCATCATAAGCAGGAAATCACAGAGCAAATGAAAAACACCACCACATCTTTGAAAAGTCTACTCCACAGTAAGACAAAGCATAAAATCAATTTCAATCCTCCGAGTCGTGCATACGAAGGAAAAAGGTATTTATCGCAAATAGCGCGTGTGCGAGTAGCGGCCGTCGCTCAAAGGCGAAACGATTCGAACGTTTCCGCGGTGTGCGTTTACTCGTAAACTTCCCTATCGTGCGGGCGCAGGTCTTATGATAATTTCAGTATTAAGAGAGCGGTAAAAGCTCGTTGCGCCGTTCCCTAGGAGGAATGGAAAAGTCTTCGATATTGAGTGAAGCAAAACGATTGGAAAAAGGTAGAATTTTTCGCAGTTGCGATTGCAATCGATGTTTTAATCCGTTCATGATATAGCTATGTAAAAAATTTTCATTCTAAAGTTCGGAAAATGAATTTCTCACTTGACTTCTGACTGCAAAACTTATGTTTCCTACTATTCTGATCGTGATTTCTTGTAAATAAATCAATTTATTTTTAAATCAAAAAATATTTTCTAAACGTATTTTAACTTTTTATTAATTTTAAATTTATGTCAAACAATCGTTTAAACAGAAAAATGACCATTAAAATTATAGTAAAACTTGCTTAATATTTAAAAAAAATAAGCATTTTAAGACTTTAATTAAAATAACAATTCCATTAAAACGATTGTATTCCAATTGTAAATGAAATTCGAGCAGCAAGCTCATGCAGCGACTTTCTCGAATTACTTAACAAATTCACCTCGATATTTCTCTACAGTCCGCGTACACTCGGTACACTCTTCAGCAGTGCCAACGTAGCCGAGCTCAGCAGCGCAACCGCGATAAATCCGCTTTCTCTCTCTGTCTCTCTCTCCGTCTCTCTTCCTTCCTCGCTGGTTGCGCGAAATTTGCATTTCTCATTCCCTCTTTATCGACTTCTCTCCGTCCGTCCGCGCGTGGAAGAGTCGCGACGAGCGAAGTCGCGCGCGGCGGCGCTTCCCTCCCGCACGCGAAAGTCGTTCCGTGGGAATCTAATCCCCTTTTGCGCGAGCGCGCGCTCTCTTTCTCTATCTTCGCCGGGTATAGGTATATACATGCATGCGCAGGCCAATCCAGGCGCGATACGGCCGTTTAAGGCCTGCTTAAGTGCCATCGGACCGATGATAATTATCCGATTAAAGGACTTGGACGTGCGGCTCGCTCTTTCTGCCCCGTAAATGGGATTTCGAACTTGGCAAAGCGCGTTTTAATGGCTCGGCTTAAGACGTATATATAGATATATGTACTCTTGGCTTCTCAAGGGATGCAGTAGGCCTACGACTGCTGCTACTTGCTTTTGCTCCTTCAATCTCTCCCCCCCCCCTCTCTCCCTCTCTTTCTCTGCTTTTCTAATGAAAATTCTCTACACTGACGAGGCTTATCTGCCTTTGTATTGTTGCTGTGTGCTGCTTTCTGGCTTTTGGGATTACTGTTACATTGAAATTGACTAACAAGATTTAAAATGACCAACTATGAAATGTTTCTCATTATATGACGATTTCTGTTAAACTTTAGTTTGGTTAAAATTATTTTTCAAATTTAATTCAATTCTTACATTAAATTTAATTATATAAATCATAGGAAATTATGTATAATTATGTAATTAAAGATTCGATTATCTAAACCATTAATTATTAGGTAAATTAGTGCAAATTTTCAAATATGTGGTTAAAAAATTGTTACTAACAAATTTGAGAGTTTTAAGAGATTTCAATCTTTATAAGCGCAATCAAAAGTTTTACATTCAAAATCGTTCAAAACACTCTTATAAATGAAGAAAATAGTAAAGTTGTATATTATATATCTTCTTACAGCTTTTAATAGTTGTAATAAAAATATGAAATTACTTATATACTAGTTGATATAGATTTCATCAAAATATTCAGTTTATTAAAGAAATATATTAAATGTAAATAGAAAAAATTTAGATTATTGTTTTTAATTCTAGCAGGGCAGGGAATAGTTCTCAACTTCAGAAATCTAAAACCAAATTATTTAGAAAATGAGGTATAAATATTGTTTATAACTTACTATAATATATGAGGACGTAATATAAGAGATAAAATTTAGTAAAAAACAAGATAAGTGACAAGAAATTTATTTTTATACAAAATGTAATCGTAAACATCCCTGTACTTTTATGTATGTTCTGTATTCTTTTGCCGTCGCCAGCTTCCTATATGTTTTAAACAATTTGCACAATTCATTATAAAATCTTTTACAGCGAATTTCTAAAATCTCATCGTATGTTTCGAGTTGACATTTATGTCAAAATTTTCTAACATTCTGTCGAAATTTGCGTAACATTCTGTCAAAATTTTCGTAATATTCTGTCGAAACTTCATAAAGTTTAGGAAGCTTGTTAAAAGTACAATTACTAAGCCCAAAAACAAAAAGAAAAATTAATTAGTTGCAAAAAAGTTGTCTTTAAACTAACTTTCAATGCAGTGACCGACTTAAAAGAACGCAATAATAATCTAAATAAACGCAATAAAATGTTCTCCCATCAAACAATCCCTTGAAAGAAAAAGACGTTACGCGTGATCAACTGTCAAAAGCAATCTCAAAGCCCAATGCAATGCCCCAAGGGTACCTAAAAAAACCGTCCAATTCCCAAGCCTAACAAAACCGCCGACGAGACCGACGAGACCGACGCATACTCTCGACACTCGAGCGAGCTTCGCGACGCTCGGTTCTGATGCGCCGCGTCCACGACCGCCATTTGGAGACGAGAGCGTGCCATTAACTGGTTCCAGTAATTAGCCGGCGTTTTTGCGCGACGAGCGCGACCGCGCCCGCGCCGATCCGGAGCATGGTAAAAACAACGACGATGACGACGACGACGAGGAGGAGGAGGACTACGTCGGTATAGTGAAACGGCAGCGGGACCTCGTGTTCCGGTGGGTGGACCGACCTGAGTCGCTGCTTACACGCCCGTTTACGAAGGCATTAACATAATAGAGTAGTTGGCTTTAATAGGATGGCGACGAGTGTAGAAGGACTGTGTAGAGCGGCGCTGCTGCAAAGACGAGGCTGCTCGCTCTTTGAAGAGCAGAGGGAGCGTCGCGCTGATGTACGACATTTTGGTGAATAAAATGGATAAATTTTGTCGAGAACTGTGGTTTTCGATTTAATTTTGTAGTTTATAAGATTCTGGCGTTCCGTCAATTTTTTTTCACATTCATATTAATCGAGTAAAATGTTTGCTTTCGAAAACAAAACTGTTTTTAGTAAATTTTCATCCGTTTGAAGATAATAGTTACGTAGATTATTTATTTATTCACATAGGATCAAAATTCACTTAATTCGTTTTATTTTTAAATTAATATAACATAAAATGGTACAATAGTATATTACGATACATGTGACCTAAGTGGCCCATAATTGCACGGCGCGTAGTTAGCGCCCGAGCGTAGCGAGGGCGATACCGTCGCGCCGTGCAATTATGGACACTTAAGTCACGAGTATCGTATACTATTTTGTAGCACGAGTGACATAAACCCGCCACCGACATCGGGGAGGGTGTATGGTGCGGGGGTGGGCCGGGCGGGGGAAGAGGGGGGGTTTCGGGGGGGCGAAGCCCCCCCGCATAAAAAAAAATAAAAATATAATCCAAAAAACATAAAAAATAAATTAAAGAAATTAGAAATCGTATAAACAAATTATTATTTAACCAAAATTCATTAGTTAATTAATAATCAATGTCAACTATTATACATTGTTTGAATAGAACCTTATATAAATAAGATATTTTGTTTTTTGAAAAGATAATAAATGTTTATTATTACCAGTTAATTAGAATATATTTATTTACCCTAATTGAAATTTTTTAAATTAAATTTTAATAAATTTCTAATATTAATCATGAAAAAAATTAGTACTGAATTTTAAATTGAATTTCAGATTGAATATTCAAAATACGCGCCAAATTGTCATATACAATCAGTTGAACTAACCTCTAAATTTGAAGCATTATTTTAAGGATTTATAATTATTCTCTGATTCTTGACATGCGTATTTACCAGCTTTACTACTTCTTTTTTCTATTATTATGAACGAAAACGTTTATTTTGAGTGTTTTTAGTTTTTATTATAGGATAGTAGGGATCTGTGGCCTATGTGAATTCATTATTACACTGTGTAATAAAGCGCCACTTAGGTCACGGATAAGCGTGACCTAAGTGCGGGTTTAGGTCACACAGTGCTATAATAGTATATTACGATACATGTGACCTAAGTGGCCCATAATTGCACGGCGCGTAGTTAGCGCCCGAGCGTAGCGAGGGCGATACCGTCGCGCCGTGCAATTATGGACACTTAGGTCACGAGTATCGTATACTATTTTGTAGCACGAGTGACATAAACCCGCCACCGACATCGGGGAGGGTGTATGGTGCGGGGGTGGGCCGGGCGGGGAAGGAGGGGGGGTTTCGGGGGGGCGAAGCCCCCCCGCATAAAAAAAAATAAAAATATAATCCAAAAAACATAAAAAATAAATTAAAGAATTTAGAAATCGTATAAACAAATTATTATTTAACCAAAATTCATTAGTTAATTAATAATCAATGTCAACTTTTATACATTGTTTGAATAGAACCTTATATAAATAAGATATTTTGTTTTTTGAAAAGATAATAAATGTTTATTATTACCAGTTAATTAGAATATATTTATTTACCCTATCTTGAAATTTTTTAAATTACATTTTAATAAATTTCTAATATTAATCATGAAAAAAAATTAATACTGAATTTTAAATTGAATTTCAGATTGAATATTCAAAATACGCGCCAAATTGTCATATACAATCAGTTGAACTAACCTCTAAAGTTGAAGCATTATTTTAAGGATTTATAGTTATTCTCTGATTCTTGACATGCGTATTTACCAGGTTTACTACTTCTTCTTTCTATTATTATGAACGAAAACGTTTATTTTGAGTGTTTTTAGTTTTTATTATAGGATAGTAGGGATCTGTGGCCTATGTGAATTCATTATTACACTGTGTAATAAAGCGCCACTTAGGTCACGGATAAGCGTGACCTAAGTGCGGGTTTAGGTCACACAGTGCTATAAAAATGCCTTATGGGATGAAACTTATTACAGTTCTATAATTAATAGTTCATCGTTAAAAAATCATTATATTTTTTTAAAATATTTATTTTTGAGCTAAAAAATACATGGTACCTACATTGTGGTTTTTCATTTGCTCAAATAGTTTCTTAACGAAGAATCCATTGAATTACTCCAACTCGTGCTGCACATTTTATGTCAAACACTATAGAGATGTACTTCATGTACTAGCTGTTACGGCGCTTTTAATAAGCTAAAAGCTACTGAACAATTTTGTTTGCAAGAATGGAAGTGTATTATAACTTTGAAATTAAACTGACTGTAAGAGTTAACTCGTAAGGATGCTGAAGGCGAATACCTTTGAGTGAAATTCCCACTCCATTACGATGGAGTGAATTGCTGCGAGAATGGCTTCGAATAGAATCACGAAGAAAAAGCTTAAAGAGCTAATAAAAATAAATTGCATAACATTGGTTTTGATTTCATATTTTATCGAATGAAATTTTGTACAATAGCTAATAATTATTATGAGTGGTAACTTATTTTTATCAATATGAATGCAAGAATATTTTGTAAACGTAATAGTTCTTTAGAACCAAGAATTATTATAAAAGTTAAATAAATTTATTTTTCAATTTAAAAGATTTGAAACTTTTATACGTAAAGCCACTGCGCTCGAGCTCGCAAATGAGCAGCAATCAGAATCGAAAAGGAAAAAGTCCGTACCTTCTATAACAAGAAACCAAAAGAAGTCGAAGGACGCAAAGTCGCAGCCAAAGGCAAAGGGCGCGCGCAAGGACGAAATACTGATTTAAAGTGCTCGGCTAATTGCGCTTACGCGCTGCACTGCATTATATATAGGTATAATAAGTACGAAGCGCACACCCGCAGCTTCTTTGTCGTCTTGTTACGCGAGCTTATGTGCGCCTCGTGCAGTTTCTGCGATAGCCTCACCGGGGGGTTTCACGATTCTCTCTTCTTGTTTATAGTCCTATGCTCGCGGGGACGCATCTTTCTATTTGCTCCCTTCTCGACATTGCTCGCGACTACTGCTGCAGATTGTTTCGTTCTTTTTTTCGGGTGTGCAGTCTGCGGTTTAGGACTTCGGGTTTACAAGTAGGTTCATTCAAGAACTAAATTTATTACATATTACCTGTGAGTTTGCTAATAGCTATTATAGCGAGGGAGGATTTATGCGAAATTTCACTGTGATACCTACTAGCATATGCCATATATAATATATTTTAGTTTTAACAAACAGTAAATAGAAGTAGGGTTTGAGAATTTTTATTGTTAGTGCAATTACTTTATCATTGTATTGAGGCTGCGAATTTAAAAAGTACCAGAAGGAAATTTTGATTTATAAGACTTTTCATTAGAATAATTTAATTACTTCTTAGATACTTTACATATTGCTATATATAATATTTTTAATACATCCTAATTATATGTGGTATATACTATTAACTCATAATCTTATGATAGAGCAAGCAAGAGAATGCGCACATGTGCATTTTTTTATGTATCTATACAAAAGAATAATATTTTTACAAGATTTTATATTGTTTCAATCAATTCTAATAGTTTTCACATTCTATCACAGATTCGATTAGAAGTTACTACTTTATTACAGTATATTTGCATTAAATTGCATAATATTGCTTCGTCGAAGAGAGGAAGCTTTGTATCTTGAGCCTTTATCACATTATTAATAATTGTATTTTATTAATTTTCATTTGCATACCAATAAATTTTAAACGCTAAACATATATCTTAAACAAATATCTGATTCAATTTATATGAATTTTTCAAATACTGTAACTTCATAGGTTTAAATACTCGTTTTCGCTAACCTCATTGGCAGATTAAAAAAAATCAGATTTTTATTTTCTCGAGTGTACCTGCAGATAGTCGTTTTTAACTTGAGTAGTTTATTCTGGCATTCTTGTAGATTAAATTATCATAAGATTCTTCCATAAGCTTTCACACGTTTAAACTATGAATTCATAATCATGTTCACTACATCGTGTAACTAGAGATAAATTAGACAACAAACAGAATCTATAACTGTCAATAATAGCGTTTATTGACCATATTTACACTATCTTACGCTGTGATGCCTATTACTATAGACAGTCTCAAGTAAAATAAAATCACATTTGTTAAAATTCATATTTCAATTAAACACATGTTCAAATACAAATGAGAGCTCATTGAACATTGCATACATTTAATTCAGCAACCATAGGCTCGAGCCATCAATCACACACTTTGCAAGATAATTCAATGAAAAATCGTTAAGAAAACTCTCTGGCAAAATGATTAAAATTCTTTTTAACGCGCATTTTCCTCGCGGAAGGCCATACATTATTCCTTAGCCCGACGCTATACCACTTTGCCTCAAAATTCAACGCAGCCGCACCATCTTCTGTGGCCTAGCCGTAGCGTGAGCTTTTTTCCTCTCCGGCGGGCTACTTATGCGCCATTCCCAAGCTTTTTCCCCCCGTCGCTTGCACCTTTGTTTTCGTTAGGCGACGCGGCTGGCTCGCTTCCTTTTTACCTTCGCGCGCGATATTTCGCCGCTCGCCCGTGCTTTTTCGCCTGCGACGATAAAATAATATCCGCGACTTATTTATGAAGAACGCCGAGGTGAGCCGGGAGGGAGGATAATATTTTTCCCGACCCTTCTTAATACTGATATTGCGCGACGCTCATCAGCCGCCGACTGCGAGGATAGAAAGAGAGAGAGAGAGGGAGAGGAAGGAAGAGTTAACGAGGTCGGACGGCGCGCAAATGCACTCGAGCGTGTGATGAAGAATGAAGATACAGGAAAAAGAGGATTAGCTTTTATCAAAGTTTTTGAAAGCGCGCGTGTATGCGTTGGTGAGTGGCATGTGTGTTTAATGATGATAAAATTGGCGTTTTTGTCGGGAGAATCATTAGGTTTTATCGTTCGATTTTAATGAGATTCGGCTTCCTCAATTTTCATAAATCGTCGTGGATTCTCGTTTTATGGATTATGCGGAGGCGTTTGACACTAGAAGGCAGAAGATATTGCGCTGCTTAGAATGCTAAGATTGGTTGTTATAAGGCAAGACTCAATGTTACATGGCTATTTATACATTTCAATTGAAGGATTCGCATGTTGCAAAGAAAATTACTTAATAGCACATGCATTTTTTTACTTCATAGGTAATTAGTTATTTTGTTATACGGCTGGGATAGGTCAGTAATTAAATTATAGATTTATTGTTTTTATAATGAAATATTACCAAATTGATTTTTCGGAGAACAACTACAAGGAATTTTTCATATCGCGATGCACTCAATAGCATAAAATAGACATTTTTTTTCATCTAAATTAAGGCGTTGCTAACCACCTCTTTCATTTAATTTTTAACTTTAAGTAAATATCTTTCTGAAACGTTGTGGTTTCAAACAAAAGCAATAATTTTCCAGAGAGACATTTTCTCAAAATTCAAATATAGATGAAAAAGGTTGTTTCCCGTATTTACCGATAACACGGGGGTTTAACATCACTTTAAGTCTTCATCTTCCATAAAAAAAAACTTATAAGAAACCTAAAACAATAATTATTCTCATCTTCGATACTCTGCAAGCACATGCTCGGGGCAACTCAGTCACTCATCAAGAAGCATACAACATTCACCCAAGCAGCGCACAATTTAATTTCAAACAGCCGAGCGCTCCCTAGCTCTCACTGTTCCTAGAGCAAGTAACGCACGCGCGTCGCGTGCTCACACTCCACCTCGACAATATCCTTCCTCGCGCAATCCAGCGCGTCCTCGAATTACAAGAACCCTGCAATTCAAATATAACAGAGCCTTCCTCAGCGTTGGGCAGAGCTGCAAAAGCTGCGCGATTCGCGTGGCATGCTTCTCCCGGTGCGCGCACTTCCGGAAAAAGTCTTTAATAGGAGCGCCGCCTTTGATGTGCGCGCACGGCGCACGTTCGCTTTGCCGCGCGGCCTTTGAACCGCTGTGCGTGAGCGTGCGCGGGAAAGCCTGCGCCTAGTCGGCTGATTTTCAAACGCGCGCTGCACGCTCTTTAATGTCGCGCGCGCGCGGATGCACTTGGGCGACAATCGAATTTCCGGGGATATCCTTCTTTATGGGGCGCGCGTGTAGCGCGGAATTCCGTTACGCACTCGCTACTGGATCTTTTTAGCAACTGGGTTTTTGACGTTGGCTGAGATTTTTCAAGCCTTTTGGCGGATTTTTGCGTAAGGCGGGGTAATGGGAACGCTTTAGCGTCGGTCTTTGCTGAACTTTTTAATTGGTTTAGATCAGTAGTTTGCTTTGGGAGTAGACGTAAATCATGAATGTTCAGAAAGATTACTGTATATAGAAGCCCTTAAAAGTATAAAATATTCGCTTTTAGTTTTTAACTAATACTTAATATACAATAAAAGGTAACTGAAGAAAAGTTTTGTAAAGTATAAGAGTTACTATTTTATTTTTATGAAAGTGACTAATAATTTAGAAAGTAATTCATCATACTCTTATGTGTGATTTCCGCATAAATATCTAGTTTACATTCATAATTAACTGTTATGAAATATAAAGTATTACATATTTAATTGTTCTGAATTATAGTTTCTACATAACAATCATATAAATAATGTGAACGTATAACCATATTTAGATTTTCATATTTTTATTTATTATATATAGTAAAACGATAAAATACTACACTGAAAAAAATAATAATTCCTTACGACCCTTCTTACACCAGAGGATTATCATAGTCTTTGATTAACTTTTAACACAGAATAATTTTAATATCGACGATTTTATCGGAACATAACCTAAATTAATATGTATTTAATTCAAATATTATTTAATCTATTTTATATGTAGAGCACATTTATTTAAATGAAAAATTATTAATAAATGTTTATTTGTTCCAACTAGGTTATTTCTAGAAAGTATTGAAACAAAAATTTATTTTTTCAGTAAATCCAACTTATCAAAAATATTTTCTCAAGCGAAATATTTTTCAATTGATCCGCGCATTGCCTTATTAGTTCCAGCTCCGTGACCAACGACCAAATACACTGCAACAGGCCAAAAAAAGTGCACGTGCGCCGAGCGATCGTCCAAAGGCTCGTTACGGGATCGCGAGCTTTTTAATTCGCGCGCTCGCGCATGGTCTTTCATCAAAAAAATGAAAGAAAACAGGCAGTCCCGATTGGCTTGCGATCGCTCACTTTTCGTGCGGAGAATCAGGCATGAATTTCAAAGAGCCTAAATGAAAAGGTCGCCGCGCGCAGAGCCATTTACTCATCGACCGCAAAAGAGCGGAACGATGTTGAAAGAGAGCGAAGCGGAAGGGCAAAGAGGAGAGCGATAGAGGCAGAGGCCAGGGGAGAATGCGAGAATTTAAGGGATAAATAACAGAGCGATATTTCTCTGGCTATGAGTCATAACGGATTTTATGGTTAATTATTTCTTAGTTTTAGCTTTCATTCGAAGAAGGAAAACGATCTTTATAAAATCATAGTTGGAGTAATTTATGTCTTTATTATGTTCAGAAATAATTTTTAATTTGAATGAGAATATTTTTGAAACATGTTTAAATCTACATTTTTGTACCTAATTATTTAAAATTTGAAAAAAGATTAATGAATTAAAGAAGGATGTGTAAAAAGTGCCAAGTTTTGCCCCATTTTGAGAAAGCAAGTTTATCGTAATTTCATTTTATATTTATCTAGTAATATTACATTTCGTAAATGACATGTCATGTAGATTATGGGAAATTATTTGGATTAGTTGAATAAATAACCCGTTTAACAACTTTTTTTACACTATAAAAATCTATATTAAATTTCAATTCAAGCACTAAAAATTGTTAAAATTGTAAAAAAAATTGCTACATACTTTAATTCTTAAGTGTTTTTTAATTTTCCCTGCATATACAGAAGGAAAACTGTAAAATTAAAATGGATGAAGTAAAAAATACTAATAAATCATGATGATTTTACGTTTCCTGGGGGCAAAAATCCGCAATTTTTAGACATCCTTCTTTACTTACAAGTAAGATTAATTTTCTTTGAAAATTCGTTAGGTAAAAATACGTACTATTTAGCTGTATATTTTTTCAGACAAGTTTTATTTCACGTGTAGATTGTAAGATATATTTAGACAATTTACAAAGATACTATTAAATTGAAATTTAAAAAATATAAAACTTAGTATTATTATATTTTATTTTATTATAATGTTAAATAAATGTTTTTATGAAAAACAACTATTTATTATAGAAACTCAGTACTTTGAATACGGAATATATTTTAAAATAAATTTAACTTTTCGTGACTTATATTTAGGAAATGATAAATGCATAATTTTTTTTTTTTAACCATTTTTAGACATTTACTAGAGGTAAAATTTAGTTGTACCTTTTGCACTATCCGTCTTACTATGTACTTATCCCTTTTATCTGTATTTACTCTCCCATTTCTTAAAAATTCTGGATGAAACATAGTTTCTTTCAGTAACGACATTTATCGAAGAAAAATGATACAACCCCATTACACTCAAAATCCTACACATCGCATACCGAGAGCCTTCCAAGACCCACCCACTCGTGCTCCTATAGAAACCCGAGAGCAGAAATCCTCGTAAAATCAAACCCCAGCGCGAAGTCGAAGAATTTTCATCGCTCCGCGGCGTCAGATGGTCGCGGCTAATTCGACATCCGCCATTTGCATATAAACGAGAACTCCCCCTCCCTCAAATAAGGCATCGCCACCACCATCGCCGCGCCGAATTCAATTTGCACGCGGCCAGCGACGAACTTTCGCGCGCTCGTGCAGTCTTTACGTCGGCTGGCTGTTTTTCTCTCTTTCGCGCCTATAACATTGATGATCGCATGTATACGCCAGCTCGCGGAGACTCTCGGCGCGGGCGAACTGCCAGCCGGCGCGGACAAGCTGCGCGCGAGAGGACCCGAGAGCTCGCGAGAGCCTGACAAATAGCCCGGGAAATTGCGCGACGCCGCCACCGCCGTCGCCGACATTATACATGTACGTATATTATATATATACGATGCTAGACCGCGGCTCGCGAGATGTGTTTGTGGTCAGAGGCGGCGGTTCGGACTTTTGATTGTTGTGATTGTTTTTGATGAATACTGTTTGCTGTGTAATTTATGATTCGGGATTTGTATAACTTTTTAGACGGGTTGGCAGAAATTGCTTTGCTTATGCAGTTTCTGATTTAGAAATTTTTGTCTGCGGATGCTGCGTTGCTTAGAGGGTTCATTAATCAAAGTGGTGTGAGAACAGTTACGTAGTTAGCGAACGGTATTTTTGCGATGTGGTATACGTTTTCTAAGCATGAAAAATGTTCAGCTGTGAGTTGTTTTATTTGAGAGGAGCCTTTGTAATTTTTCTTAGCGGAGACTATTTATTTAATTTTCAAATGCAATATTTTACATTCGATTTAGTTAGCCGTGTCCACCTCAGGAAAAAAGCAAACTAATATTAACATTAATTTCTGGTATTCAAATGAATTCGCAGTTTCTTAAGGCTAAAGTACAGTTGAAGGGATACAAAAATTAACTTTTCTTTTTCTTCAAAAAAGTCTTCATTGAAGCCCACTTTATACATTATAAAGCTCCAAATTGCATTTTTAAAGCATCCTATAATTTTTTGAATATTGTTATGGTATTTAATTATATTGCCTTATGTGCAATTTGCAATCTTTAAAGTAGTTTTTCTCATCACTTCATTTTTGGCCTTAAAAATGCTCCTTGCGCAAATGTGAGCGGTGAAATAATTTGCAACTTCACAGAATTATTGCTTTTTACATTAATATTAAGGCCAAAAATGAAGTACTCAGAAAAACTACTTTAAAGATTGCAAATTACACATAAGGCAATGTAATTAAATATAATAAAAATATTCAAAAACTTATAGGATGCTTTAAATAACAATTTGGTGCTTTGTAACCTATAAAGTGAGATCGAAGGAATAGTTTTTTGAAGAAAAAAACAAGTTAATTTTTTTACCCCTTCAGGTGTACTCTAGCCGTAATTAGTGCGTTAAAAAAATAAAAATAATGGAAATATCTATAAAGTACTATTAGTTATTTACTATAATGTCGGAGTTAACGATGAATACATTTTTGTGTACTTAACACTATATTATTTCCTTTTTTACTGGGCAGCGAATATGTCCTAATAAGGAATCTTTTTTAATAAGGTTTTATAAATGTATAGGTTTTTAAACTCACCTACTGGTTCAGTTGATAAAAAGGTTAGTGATTACGTACCTGTAAACAAAAAATTGAATCAGATTAGTTGATATGCAAATAATGCAAATCAAAATTGTATCATTATATTGAAATATAAATATAGAATTCTCTAATTAGAAAACAATGATGTGTACATTGATGTACATAGCTACATAATTAAATACTGCTGAACTTGCTTAATAACAATTTACCATTGTGTATTGTCCGAAAAGCATATTCAAAACTCCGTGGTATTATGCAACTCCTTGCATAATAATACACCAGAGAATCATTGTTTAACGCCGATAAAAATAAAATTTACGTTTGTTTTTATTCAAATGACAACCTACGGCAAAACAAGAATTTAAATCAAAACTTTCGCGCATTACTCATTCATGCGAAAACGATCATTCGGCAGAAAGTTATATGAACCGCGCGATAATTCACACCATCTCTTTCGGCTAATTCTATTTTCGCATTTGTGAATAACACGGCGCGACAAAAAAGCGCCGGGCAACGAATAAATCGCTCGTTAACGTCGCGCATGACTAAAGCTTCCTTTGCAGTCGCGCGTTCGTGAGCAACATTGTCGAGATTGCAGCGTGCGTGTCCCCATGACAAATGATGAGGTATTTATAAAGCATCTCCCCGACGACTGCCGAGAATTCAAAATTTACGAACGATAAATCGATCGAGAGCGCGCAGTCGAAAATGTGTATATGATTCAAGAATGCGAGAAGAGAAAGAGGCAGTCCAAAACAAAAAACATTTTTTCGGCAAGAAAAAAGGGAAGAAAAGAGAAAGAAATTCCCGAATCACGAAGATGAAAAAATAATGAAATGTAATAAGCAGCCGGTATTTCGAGAATAAAGAAAGGATACGAGAGATACGTAAGGCTGCGACAGAAAGAACCTTACATCGAGATACCGAGTGCAAAGAAAAGTAAGTATAAAGAAAGGACGAGAGAAAGAATGACAGAGAGAGAGAGAGAGAGGCAGAGACACAAACGAAATTTAAAAAGTTTACGATTGTACCGGTATATATCGCGACTATCGCCTTCTTCCTCTCGAAGGCGTTTCGCCAATAAAAAGAGGAGGCTTTCGCGCCTGCCAGTCAAGGGAACTCCTCCTTCTTTTTTCTCTAAAAAAAGGACGAGGGATAGAATAGAAGAGGAGCCGCGCGTTATCGATGCTACTCGGCCTTTTAAAACGAGCGGATTTGTTTGGCGCGCGCGCGCGCGAGAAGTTGTCAGGGACCGACCCACGGGACGCCAATAAAAGATGCTAATGCCTCGGTTTTCGGGTTCGCTTTGTGCTTCAGATGCACGGAGGAGGTATGCCGAAGTATTAGGTTTCGAACGCAAGGTTCAAAGGTGTAATAGCTTGACGATTTTAGCGCGTATCTATTATCGTGATTTTTCGGGCTTTACTTATGGTCACTTTGTAGTCTTTTAAAACGATACTTTGAGTTATAATACCTATTAGAGATAATTTTTGTGGTTAGCATTTATTTAAAATTATATTTCATGCATGTTATAAGTTATAAGCAACGTTATAACATACATTATTTTAAGTAATGATGTATTTAGTATTTCTTAATTATGTTGAAGAATACTTTTTTTTTAAATTAATTCAAACAATAAGAAAATGATAACAAAAGAAAACAAATTTTATTTGAGTATTTCTTTTTATGTCCAAGCCGTTTATACAATGACATGTAAAAATCTGCCATGAATACGTGTAGTTTACTAAATAATTCAAAACAAAATATGTTATTGGAAAAGATAATGCTGTGTGTAACAGTAAACTATAGAGACGAGTCGTGATATGAATTCTGAAACAGAATTATTTATAATCAACGTCCTTTTTTATCAAACCATTGCAGATTTAAAAAAAAAGTACACAAAGCTAAAATACAAAAAATCTCCAGTGTTCCAAAGCTTTGTAAAAAATAAAGCGTGTAGAACTCGCTAGCGGCCCTAGCGCAATCGGGCCGGACGAATCCGCAGAGCTCGCGCGGATTGTAAATCAAAAGGAGATTAGCGCTCGGAAACAGGCGGGCACTTCTGAAAATCTCGACACGTTGAGATGAGGAATGAAGATACGCCGTAGCAGGTCTCTCTCTCTCTCTCTCTCTCTCTTTCTCTCTCTGTCTCTCTCGCTCTTGAGTCCTCACGGCATAAAGTGGCGCAGAGCGTGCACTACAGCACGAGAGAGACTTATGAGCCTCGCGCGCGCAAAAGTGTATACCGCGAGTGCGCGCGTGCGCGTTTATCACCGGGGAGGTGCAGAGCTGCTTCGCTTCTGTCTAGATGAAAAAGACCGCGCAGGCCGCGCGCTAAATTATATGGAGTTTTTGCGCGCGCGCGCTTGTACGCTCGCGGGGCAACGAAGCGAGTGTGAGACCCAGTTTTTATGCGTGTGTGTCACTTTCTTGCACGCTTGGAAAGAGAGAATCTTCTTCACGAGGCGTGCCCGTAGCTTTTGTATTTTGAGCGCTTTTGGGCGGGTTTCGGTGGTTATAAATTATCAAATAGAGGCGCTTATTGCTCTGGCTCGGTTGGTAATTGATTTTTGAGCGCTCGTTTTTCGGAGTTCTTTCAAATTGATTCTGACGGGCCTGGCTCTTCAGATTTGTATGTGGTTATAAGAGCAGACTGAATACTGTATTTTTTAAACGTCATTGATTATAGAGGTTTCGTATTTGATTTTGAAATTTACCATACTGTTGGTATGATGCATATACTACATTTCTTTAGATTCTCCATTATATTTCATGAAATGATGATGTTGCTTTCATACTGCAACGAAGACGCACACTATACTAACCAAGTGTTGCTGCATTTTACCTTTTCTGTGACATCATGATGTCTAACAATACATGATCATCACATTATCAAACAAGTTTGGCAAATATGAACACGAGGTAGAACTCCAAATGTCGCACGCAAATGCGAACTTTCCAACTAGGTCGCCTTTGAATTATTTGCTTGCTGCTTTGAGTACGAGATCATGATTTATATACGATATCTAGAATTGAGAAGCTCTTAAGAATATAGGCGATTCTCCGAATATGTCCTTTTCGATTTACACTATATTCTTCCCTTAGTTTAAGGTGTCTAAAATAAAAGTCATCTAAAAATTCAAATTCCCTCCCTTGAATTTTACTCATTGAGAAATGAGACAAAACCCAAGTTCACTTGCAATTTATCACGAAGATCCAAGCGGCATGCTACTCAAAATATCAACTTGTAATAAAAAGTTGTTTTGTAAACATATGTATTACAATATACCCCGTTGAAAAATTAAACGTTAAAAAACTATGAATATTCATACCAATTTCTTTCGGAAAAGTTCAAGATAGATATTGATTTGACTCTAATTTCTCAGGTGGTTTTCTATTATGAGTACTCGTTTTGCATTGTTCTATAAATGTCTCTCAAAAATGCGAGGCAACTCTATTTTTCTATTGTACCAGATAACCTATACTGAAAATATATGTGCAGATTCAAATAAAGATTCTTTATGAACAATTAAAAAATAGGTTTGGGTCTTAATCAAAATTATTTTTCAATGTAATGCAATGTTGACTAAATCAAATAAAGTGTTATAAAGTGAATACGAGTTTTGTTCAAATATAAATATTTTTAATAATATAATCAAGTATTCACTTCTCGGTTAGTAAAATAGTACTGTTACTGAACTGAATGTGCATAATATAACACTGATTTGCAAGGTTAACGTAAGACAGGGTGCAATATGTTTAGGTAAAATAATGACATGATAATAATCTGTGATAAGAGCGTAATGTTTATAATGCTACACACAAACCAAAGTATTATATTAATGGTTTACTCAACCGATTTGCACATACATATTTATATTTATTGACTTACGGCGCCCTTAACTGTGCATAGTCTTGTCTACACTAAATTAAGTTTATAATTTCCAGTTTAAGTATTTAAAAAATATTATTGATGTACAATATCGCTGAAAGTACATAATATGACTGATACCTTATTATTTACGAAACTTGGTGATTGCACTATTAAATAGCACGAACAATCTTCACGAAAAATGAAAGTTGCATCACTACAATATCAAGTGTTGTATAGGTATTATATATAAACTTCTTATAATTTACTTTGTAAACTTGTAGTAACTTTACCAAAGAAAACTCTTTTTATATCATTAGACATAGACTATAATATTGCGCGTAACATGATAAGATTACGTGATTCACTTTAACTCTAATATAACTTTTATGTTATACGCATCGGCACTTCCCGTCAAATAGCATAAACTTTGTTTAATTGTGCGTTACACAGTTGCTCTGCACGTATCGTATTAACTTCCAAGATTCTCCATTCCACTGTCAATTGTAGAACAGTAACAATATTTGAGAAACATACTTGTAAAATTATTCAAATCGTTACTTTTTCCTGCGAATACTAAAATGTTATTGTAGTTAATAAAATTTTTAGATATTTTTCGGTATAAGAAGCTTGTTATAGAAAAGCCTGACTGTACATGTCTTGATCTACTTGGAGTATATATCTGTTAACAATAAATAAACAAAGAACTAACTGTGCAGTAGAAACTCGATGCAACTAATTTTTTAGCAAGGAGTCAGACTATTAATTTAATAACATCAATACTAATCTTGCAGTCAACCGCCGATTCTGTCTCGTTGTATGTCACATGCGTGTTGATAGTAGTTAGACAGATAGTCGCCGTAGCATTGGTAAAAGAGATCAAATTTAAGAATATTTAAGTACTGTGACATTTATCAAAATTTCTATCAAAGGATTCCGAGAAGCTATCATTCGGTGACGTGAGAATTATGAAAAAAATGTTATTGGTGTATTCAAACGATTATATTTTGAAATAATGGGCGCGCACGTATTTACGTCCTCTATATTTGGAGGACAAGGAGAATGAACCACTCTTCAAAAATATGTTTGGCGTTTCGTCCTCAACTGATTTTATTAAGAATATTAAAATCAAATGATCAAAATACTTTACTCAAATATAACTTCAAATGACTTTTTTACCACAGAAATTAAATTAAACTCCTTAATTCCTCATCACGCATTTGAGCACGTAGCGCATGCAACCTCGAAGGCAAGCCATTGCTCAGGCAACTTTCGAAAACAAAAGAAACTTGAAACCGACTGCGGCATCCTCTCTTCAGCGAATAAATCTCGGCAGAAACGCGCGACACGAGCGAAATCAGCCCGAAAACTGCACGGCACCAAGCTGCAACTCTCTAAATTATTGCCCAGAGACAGCGCAAGCGTCGGCCACGAAAGTCTCGCGGCTCATTACAGCGCGTCGCGGATTTCGCATTTGCGCCCGCGCGCACTCGTTTTCGGCTTGGTACACGCCTTGCACGAGCAGGTAATTCCTCGAAGCATTAGCAGGCATTGTCGGGCGTCTGTAGCTCGTAAAGTTGCGAGTTTACGCGCGCAACGTGTCCTGTCGCAGGCGGAGGATCGGGGCCCGAAGCACGTGCCGCGCGCGCACTCCTGCGCGATAAAATCCCCCAGGCTGCGTAGGTACGAACACACCAGATATATAGATACCTGCTGCAGAGCCGCCGCCGGCGTAGAGCGCGAAATTTGCAATATAGCGAGCGCTACCAAGGTGGGCTTAGCTGCGCACGCTTGTTTGCTCTTTGCATCGAGGTTTATAGGTTAAGGCCTTTTTTTTGTTTTTGGAATGTCGTCTATTGGTGAACGCGGTTTTATAGTTTTATAGGGATACCGTTTTTTGTCTCTTTTGGAAGATTTTCTTTGTCGTTTACATTTTTTAATTGTTTTCAAAACACTAAAATAACGTACATCTTTTGAGCGAATTTTCACCCGAATTTCTCGAATGCATATCAAAGTTTTAATAGAAAAGATAGATAAATAAAAATATTTGTATAACTTGGATGTTTCATAACGAATACAATACAAAATCTTACTATGACGATACGAGTCTCACCACGTTGAAAGATTCTCAACGTCTCCTTAAAATCTATACAAGTCTTACAGCGCCCGACTTATTCTACTTACAAGAAGAGTGCCAGAGGTACAAGTATTGAAATTCGATAAAACAAGAAAAATATGGACGTACTCAATAAAATCATTTTACATTTTATACAACAATACCCTAAAAATACATAAAATAACGATAATAATTTCAGTAAAGAGAATAAAGAAATTTAATAAGTAGAAGTTGTTATATACAAACAGTTTCTTATCAAATATTATTTTAATAAAACATGAAATATAATCAAATTCACTAAGTCCGTAAATACTTGAAAATATTGGCATCAATCGAGCTAATTGTATTTTCAACGGATATAAACAGGGAATACTTTGAGCAATGCAAAGATCCACTTCGTCATTTAAGTTTCCCACTTAGATCCGCAATCCACTCTGGAAACTTGAATAAAACAAAGATTTGATTAAGGAGTTTCAATTCTGAGGGTCGTACGCTTACCACCGCGGAATATCGGCCTTGAACTACCGTACGAAGTGAAAGAAAGGGCGAAATAGAAATAAAGGTGCAGATACAGCTGAAGTGGAAAATAAAGAAACTCGGGTAATCGTAAGAAGGATTGAAAGAGTAGCAATAGAAAGAAACAGAAGTTGATTATAAAAAGAAATAGACAAAGCCTAACAATAAAGAACTTATTGAATAATATTAATTTAACTAACTAAAGGGTAAGAATAATATATATTAGAAAGAAAAATATATTTAATAATAATTATACGTGGTACTAAAATATTCTTTAATTAAGAAATCTAATTACTTTAATTAAATATTTACATAAATAAAAGTAGCTAAATCAATTAAACAGGTTGAGGACGGGTTGACGCATATATTATGTCACGAATTGTTGCAAATCTCTTTGCATTTTGTCTTACTGATGTAAACGTAAAAATTAATGAAACTCTTTATGCAACCGGTCATCGTATTATTTAAGCTCTTAGAAAAAGGTATAAACATTTCGTTTTTATCGAATGTTTAAAATTTAAATAAATTTTGTAGATAATTGAAAAAATCGGCTAATACATTAGCCTCCCTCAACCTGTTAAGAGAACAAATATTGTTATTTGAAAACTTTACATACAATTATTCAATGCTCACATAATTATTATTTGCAAAATACTTAATATTCTTAAAGTTAGCGCATGCGAAATAAGAAATATACGAAGAGAAGAAAGGAATAAAGGATGAGGTAGATAGAGATATCTCGCATGTCCATTGCGGGGATTATCTTGATTTTCAGCATTGATTATGCATCTCGAAGCGACTCAATCGGCGAGGGCTTTAAGGTTTATACGATCCAACTTAACTTCTCTCTTCGAGTACGTACGTACAGGACCGAATAAAAGCAAGAGAGTGAGAGAGAGAGAAACCAAGGGGGAGATGAGAAAGCCGAGGCGGTATAATAAATTCTCTCGATAAGCTTACGCTCTCTCGCTATCGCGCGAAAGTGTAAGAAAGCCTCGATGCTGCGACGGCGACTTGCCTGGGCACGCGCGCGCGCGCGTAGAGCTCCTCGGCAACTGCCTGTGTGTATCCTCATTTTTCTTCGCGCAACAACTTTTCTTCCTTTTCGCGTCCCGGCCTCTACTCTGCAAAAAAGTGGGAAAAAGTGCTTCTATTTTTTTCTGCGAGTAAGGCTTCTTCGGTGAGGTCTTGTTTGGGACGAGGGGCGCTGGCTTTTAATCAAAATTCAGAAAGCAAGGTATATTGTGAAGATTTCCTTTCTTACCTCGATTTTTGCTTTCTCAAAGAGAAAGCATTGTTTTGACAAAAAAAAAGTTTTTGTATTTTTTCACGTAAAAACATACTAGGGTACTTGTCCGTATTAGTGTGCCATGAAGCAATTTTTTGCATTTAATAATTGATTGCTGAACGTATATAGCTTTAATCTTTGCTATTGAAGTTTATATAGGTATTCTAACGATCCGTGTTTAAGATGGAATTTGTTTTAATTGAATATATTAAGCATTCATACAGATATATTAGAAATAAAAAAAAAGGTTTTGGTCCATATTAGTGTGCTTGTTCAATGGGCTATAACGTACGTTATACAAACTGATTACTGTGCCCAATCTGTCCGTATTAGTGTGAGTGTCCACAATTATGTGCTCCCCATTAGTGTGCCTGCTCAAAAAACTGTGCCCCCGATTAGTGTGCTCATGAAGTCTCATTTTAATTATTTCTATAATTACTGCTAAATATTAATATTAATGGAATCTATTTTTTGTTTACGTATAAGATAACTTAAAATAAGCTTAAATAAATAATTTTATTATTATTATTTTTTATTTATATATTATTTTAATAATTAATAAATATAAATAAAGTTTCAAAATATTTGAAATTAATAAATGTGATAGACACAGAGATATTATGAACAAAACTAAGTATTTGACACAGAATTCATAATCTATAAATTATCTAAATTCATGCAAACTGATACAATGATAATGATTTATTATGCACTATTCCATAATAACAGCTTTGGAAAAAATAAAGCTTGCGAAAACTTCTTCTCCCTTCTACAAACAGAAGTGAGGTTATTCCGTCGATCATGAGGGGGCGCATAAATACGGACAAACTTCGAAAATGTCGCGGTATAACTGGATTCATTAATAAATTAATAAATTGAGTCTAAAATGTTCATTTCACACTTTTTAATATTAAATTGAATTATTTTATGATACAATAAATATTTTGTTTGTCATAAATCACGTCCGAATAATTAAATTAAGTTTTGAAAAGTCTTAGCATTTTAGACTAGGAAACAAAGTAAAACCACCAAATCATGATTCATATGTTTAAAAAAATTATAACTCTATGAAAAACATTTTCAACTTTCATGTAACTCTTGTAAACTCTAACTTAATAGTTTATCTTAGTTTTAAAAATAGTTTTAATGATTCATTTATGATTTAATCGTTGCAAATTACATTTAAAAAAAAGGCACACAAATATGGACAGGCTCATAAATGTGGACAAGTACCCTATATGACTTGGGGAATTGAAATGAACTACTCTCAAAAAATGTCCGCTGTATGGATGCGTGTGTGTGTGTCGCTCATCCGCGTTCAAATATTCCGCGGTAAAACCTTACCAAACTATGCATGAATGTTTGTTATCCATGTCCAAGAGTGGATTTAATATTTCAGTAAAAATGTTCGACTAAATTTAATTTTGCAACCATTTTTAAAATTTTAAAAGTTTGAAAATTTAGGTTTTTTGAAAAACTTTTTATGAAGAAATAGTTTTTGGAGAGAAAATTTTCCCAACACGTACACGAAAAAGACCCTTTTCCATGCTTGCAAAGCGAATGGAAATTGGGCATTCCGAGTGTCTTTCCCTGAACGGGAGCTAATGTTGATTACGTCCCGCTCCTGAATTTCTTAGTAGACGACTCGTAATGCCCAATTCCCCATTTCCTTTGCGTGCATGAAAAAGGCCCTATTCACACACTTATTAAAAAAAATACGATGTGTAACACGGGTGGAAACGGTTTTTTCAGACTCGGATGATGATTTGAGCACAAGTTGGAGTCGAGAGCGCCGAAGCTTCTACTTGTGCTCAATCATCATCCTGACGTAGAAAAAAACAAATTTCTCCCCTAGCTGCACAATGTACTATTATTTTACAAAAAAGTACTCATAGAATCCTTTAATTTGAGACGCATAAAGATTAGAAATATACCGTTTTTCATTTGTTATATAGTGTGTTTAGTAATTTTTTTAGCCTCTATAAGTCGCAAATTAAATTATGAAATCAAATAAAATTTTTACCGAAATTAAAAACATCTCTTTGAGAAAGCAGATTGCCAAATTAGTTGGCAGCGTCTTTGTTTTGACGTTGCTGTTAGCGGTGGCTTCTTTAAGTAGGTTTCTTATGAACTTAAGTTTCGAATTTTAAAGTGTTACTTTATTTGCTTTTTTCGATAAAAGTTTCGCTGTTACGAGAAGCATATCTTAGATGTTGGAATACTATTTTTTCTTACCGTTATCTTACACGAGCTCTATATCAGCATTTTTGTAGGCTATTTAGTATTCCGAAATCCAATTAGTGTATTAAAAATAAATTCATAAATTTGTCCATGTTTTTCACTAAACTACTATGGTTAAGATATTAATTGGCGTCTTTCGTTAAAATAGCGTAGCGTTTATAATTACAAAAAAAAGTAACATAGCTTTGTCAGTGAGAAACAATTTGCGCATGCCAACGGTTTGATGGTCTGCGTAAATGTACAAGCGAACACGAATTGTCAAAGGATGTGAAACTTGACGCAGTATTGATTCGCTTCGTTATTCGTATACAAGTAATTTTACGAATTACATATATGCGCTTTCCCTCTGGAAAATAAATGAACTTTGTAACGCGATAAAATTGAGCTAAATTATTTCAGCTACGTTCTCGCCTTTTTGAGAAATTGCATCGATTGCTGGTATTTTCCAATAACTAAGTTAATTATAAAATAATTCCAAAAATAATTAATTTGCCATATTATTCAGTACTGCAGCTACAATTTCGCCAAACTACATAGGACAATGACAATTAACGAATCTCATTTTCATTGTTAAATCATCGATTCTTACCAGTATACATTACGTTTATCATGAAGCTATCACTCGATCGTTTAAGATTCCATTACCGCAACCGGCATAAAAAAGGGTGAGGATGGAGAAGCAGAATGTAAATATACGGAGAACTACTGTCGGTCGCATATTAAACGAACGTTTCATTGCTCGGTAATTAAAAAATTATACGGAACAGCCGAATGGATCGGGCTGTCGTCGCTGGGCTTCCACCTCCTGCATTTCTATAAAATTTATGCGCGTCGAAGGCGACGCGCTTAATTACACATTCGCTCGTTATCGCGGGCCAATCGAACATCGACCCACTATATGTATATTACGCTGCTGCAGCCGCGTAGGCGCACCCGAAGATTCGAGAGAGGCGCATCTCATTGTCCAAGAGGTTCGTGAAAAAAGCGAAAGAAGGGCGAGGAGTTGGTGGATTCGATTTTGCAACTTTAATTTAAGACAATCAGCTGTTTTAATATATGCAGAGTAGAGGAATACTTTGTTTCGCATGATAAAGTGATTCATAATAAACTACACAGAAACGCTCAATAATTAATTTTAAAAATAGGTTCCTCAAAATTCCTTCAAGATTTATTTCATTATCATTCAGTATCACCATCTAGTAGGGTCAATTTAGTTGTTAGCAAATTATAATCCAGCTTTTCAAGAACCATTCAGCTATATCTAGACAAGAACACTTGGCCTATATTTGCTTTGAACACATCCAAGGATAACTAATTCTATATAGACTTCTCAGAATAATATGCGACAAACTATCTAGAAGTTTTAAGATGATTCAGGAAATTCCTTGAATAGTTGCAGTCATTTTTATTAATATTGAATTTAATATGTCGAGTAATTTGAAATTAATTTAAACTTTTATTTTAAACAAATTATACTATAAGACATGTATTAATTCTATTAATATATTTGTTAGAAACTATTAAATCTTATTCAAAATTTCATTTATACTTTTTTTATTCAATATTTTTCTAAACTACAAAAAAAAATTAAATTGCATTTTTTTAATTAAGTAAAAATGTATGTAGCAGCTTTAAATTCGCACAACGACGCTATAATTAAATAACATTACATCAGGTAACATTATACTATATCTATATATTTATTATATATTTCTTGCATATTTATTATATTTTTATTATACACGGAAAAAATGCTTTGTTAATTTAACAAGGTCATTCGGTAAAATATGCACTAACAATTTTTTTATTACACTTACCAAGTAATTTGTTGTTTCTATAAAATGTTTAATTATTTTACTATTCCATTATATAAATTAACAAATTACTTGGTAAGTGTAATAAAAAAAATAGTTAGTGCGAATTTTACCAAGTGACTTTGTTAAATTAACACAACATTTTACCGTGTATATTTATACAAATAGTATATAGTGCAACAAGGGGGGGAGAGGGGTAGGCTATTTCTAGCGAGGGTAGGATGATTTTGCACGAGTCGGAGTTGTGGGCGCCAAAGGCGACCTAGACAAAGACCATTGCTAAAATCATCACCAGAGCTAAAAATTGCCCTCTTCCCCTTTGTTGCACACCATTTGTAATAAGTGCATATATAGACCCTTTATTATGTGTGTAATGCGGGTGAGAAGTGGCGAATTTTTAGTCGCATTTTTAGTGCGCCTCTCACATACAAAATACGATTAAAAGTAGATTTTAAATATAAATTTGGAAAAAAATTTTTGAAAATTTTGAAGTATTTAAAAATTGAAATGTTTAAAAAAAAATTTAATTTTGAATTTTTGATAATTTTTTGTATTGATATTTTTTACAGTGGTCTTGGATGAACTTAAACTTAAAAGTGTCGGCTCGTCTCGGATCTTTGCGTATATTATTTCTATGAACTCTTACGAGTATTTTGTGATCAAAATGAAAATCATCGCGTGGAGGAATCCAGAATAAACTCTATTTTTCAATATTTTCCAGAAGTTTTCCGCGATATTCTTGTTAATAAATCTTTAAACTATTAGTTCTTCAGCTGAAGTTCTACTTTTAGTAGTATCCATAGAACTGCATGAAGAGAATTTGAAAACAACTAGAATTTTGCAGTTGTGCCTTTTATTTATTTGCTTTACATTTTCTGAAAAAAAAAACACATGGAGAAGAATGATTTTTTTATTTAAAATGCATGGAGGCAATGGTATTCACATAGACTTCGAAGATGTCTGTGCGAATATTTGGGATGCTCACTTGATACTTTATATTTTTTTTCAAACATTTTTAAAATCGCAGTATACCGATTCCATTGCTTGTTCGTTGAAGAATGCAAGTCCAACGTGCCCATGTCTTCGCAAAATTCTGGTACGTGATGGAAAATAGCATGAATTTTTAGAATTAACGGTATACCAAGCAGCTGTATTTGAAATCTTCAATCATATTTTCAAAAGAAGGGTCGAGATATTTACCAAAACAGACTTGCACAACAGCTCTAAATTTTTCAAAAACTTTGATATATTTCAAAGAGCAAATATTTTGACATCTAGAGCGCAGTAAATCTAGTTTGTCAAGTAAGAATTTTTTAGCTGATATCCCATCTTTATACTTTTTTCGACGATGAAATGATTCCTGGGATTCTATGGCGGATCGAATTGACAAACTTTTAAAAATCACCCTCCTCCGTCAATTCCAAATTTTAAGTGAAAATCAGTCAATTTTCGCCTGTCTTTGATATATTCTATCCGACCCTCAAGGTTCGAGCAATAAGCAACTGTTTGATGCAAAAGACTTGTTCGCTTTGACATTAATGAAGTCGAAATCTTTAATTCCAAGAAAGGCATCTACACAGTGCATTTTGTCGCTGAGTTTTTTTTCCCCAATTAGATTCTATAACTTTAGAGATATTTGAAGTTACATGCAAAGACGCAGCGATTCCAAGAATCACATTCTGGCTCAAATGAAAACTTTGTTTTATCTAAAAATAAGATTTGTAGAACTTAATAATGAAATTATCAGATAATCAATAAAGTGTATAAACTAAACTTTGACGGAAACTTGATTGAAACATTGAGATTGTCAGTTATAAAGTTATTCAAATCAATATACCTATTTACATACATACCTAATATATTTATATTAGAGATATCTTGGAGTATACTTCATCGCTCCGGCAATAAGTCTCCCTTTGCGCAATTGCTAGTATTTGGTTTTCTAGCTAATTGACAAATATGACAAGAGTACATATATTCAGTACTTGATCTAGAAACTTTTCTCACAGGATCAAGATCAGAAAAGTTGGGACGTCTAATAGTTTGTTGTGGGTTATCTTTAATATGAGATAGATCTCTGAAGCAAGTTCAGCATACGATGACGGGTAAACGATCGTCAAAAGCATCGTAGTCAAGGTATTTTTCTACCTTTGCTTTCAAGGCCCCTTGAACAAGACGCATTTCTTGCGTTTTCCCGAAACAGAGTAAACAAATTTGTCGACGATTTTCTTCGTAAGATCTTGCTTTCGGTATTTTTATAATCAACGTTTGAATTTATTTTATAGAAACACTATTATTTATTTGCAGTATCTATGGTCACATTACCGAAGGAATAAATATGAATTTCGAATGAAATACAAAAAGCAAAATCAATATTCGAGCAAAGTACCCCATCTAACATAATAATCGTTATAAATATGCGTAATAAGAGTATTTAAGCTGATTTTTCGATTATTTATAGATATTCAATAAAATTTACTATATATATCTTAAAAATTAAAAAAGATAAAAATAAAAATGTGAATATTCTACTTAGTGGAAATTCGGACTGGAAAATAAAGAGCAAAAACTGACGGAATCGATTTTTTTATATTTATGAATAAACTTGTATGAATTATATTAATATAAAAGATACAAAAACTATTCAGAATAGTTTTTATTACTCAAAAGTAGAACTTCAACTGAAAAATGCATAGTTTAAAGATTTATTAACAAGAATATCGTGGATAACCTCTGAAAAATATTGAAAACTATTCAATATTTAGTATTACTATTCGAATAGTTTTTATTACTCAGAAGTAAAACTTTAGCTGAAAAATGCATAGTTTAAAGATTTATTAACAAGAATATCGCGGATAACCTCTGAAAAATATTGAAAAATCGAGTTTATTTATGGATTCCTCCACATGATGATTTTCATTTTGGTCGCAAAATACTCGTAAGAGTTCATAGAAACAATATACGCAAAGATTCGAGACGGGTCGACACTTTTGAGTTGAAGTTCATCCAAGACCACTATATTCTACATGGTAGGAAATAAAGCCATTTATTTCTACGCAGTTTTGGCAACCACGCTCGAAATGATCAATTTTCCATCCGCTTTACATGCATGGAAAAGAGCCTATTTCTTGCACATGTTAAAAGAAAATTATTTATTATATATTTATTATGTTTTATATATTTAATGTTGTAAATTTAGAAACTTTAGGCATCTAAAATTGATTAATTTATTATTTTAATTCTCTAAGAGCCCATTTTCAGTGAATAAGTAGGGCGATATCTAGAAGGGATTGGAGTAGACGCCGTTGTGACTAGTCGACTTTGCTTGTGACCAGTCCTGTATGCCGGTCATCACTAATCGTATCTGAATGCAAGTAGTGCATAGACATTAATTTGTTTTTAGTACAAATAATAAACTACTATCTATATTTCTGATACTAAATAAGGTTTTAGTACCTCGCGCATAGTAAATAAAGAAATATACAGAGTATATGGTGTATAACTTCCCTGGTAGAAAATTTACGAGTTTTTCACGTTAACGTTTTGATAAAATGGAGACATCATTGACTAATATTTACTCTTTGATACTATTCAAATTATTAGAACTATGATTATTGCATAAAAAATAAACAACTTAATATAATAGTATATACATAAATTAAATTTCTTTTAACTGTGCGTAACAGTGAATTCTGGCTAGAAACCCTGGTAGATTTTTGTTTAGGTACATTGATGGTTAGAACATTTGTCTGCAGATATAGGCACTTTCAAGTAAATAATGTTTTTGAAATTAAAATAAAAAAATCAGCACTTCTTTTTCATCACTAGTCATTTTTAAAAACGAATCACAGCTACTTGTGTTTAAAAAGCCCAAAAAACGAAGCGCGCAACCATGCCACTTGCTGCTATTCGCACGACCAGTAACAAGCAACGATGACTATATCAGAACGGCGTAGATTTCATTCACGCCTAGATGCCTCCACTCTCCCTCACTGAGAATCGGCCCTAATGCCCAGGGTCATTTTTCGTTGAAAACTAAATAGGAAACGGCTTGTTAACTTTAGAATGTATTATCATCTACCTTGAATACCTAATTTATGTAAAAAAACAAGCTCTAAATATAATTTTTAACGATAGAGCTTAAAATCGACTTTAAGGTAACTTTATACCAATTTTTCTAACTTTTCTATCTTTGGATTTTGTTTGCCCAATTTTATTAACAATTTTATACAGTAAAAATACATAATTTTTACAACATTTTAATTTTTTTAGGCTGTTTATTGTTTATTATTGGCAAATGCTCCTTGATGTCAACTTTTTCGACGAATAAACTTTAAAAAATGCTAAAATATTTATAAAACAATAATAAAAAAAAATTAGAACCATTTCTCTTTCCAATTGCTATAATATTATAAATATCAAACAAATTTTTTTTTTAAATGCTTAAAAGTGGTAAAAAACATTTTTTTAATTAATCTTAAATCATAGTATACTTTTAAGAATATATCCTTTAAGTTTCAGATAAATTCATCAAAATCTTTAATGCAAAAAATAATTTGAACATTAATAAACATTAACAAACATTACAATTAATAAACATTAAAGATATGAATTACAAGATAATAACACTTTTATTATAAAAAAATTAGAATTTTACTTTTACCCTATGGTAAAAAATAGTTTTATTTTTTCAATAAACATTTGTTCTCGTCATAACAACGCTTAATATGGAAAGTCGGTATAACCTTACCTTAAATAAGTGTGCTCTTAATTCAATTAAATTTTAATAGCTTAAATGTAATTTGTTGCTTTATGTATTTTTATAAAGCAAGTCGAATCATTCGGATGATGTATATATAAAAATTCAACTTTTGAATGCTGTACAACATTCTGAATGTATGTAAATTTAAAAATCGTGATTAAAGAGGACAAAAATACCGACGAAGTGTATACCAAGATTCTGAATTTTTTTTCAATACTGTAACCGTTTTATCAAGCACTTTCTGCATTAACTCCAACCACTGTTACGCGAGTATTTGTTTCCGCGACGAACAATTCTATTTGCGATTTCATTTTTCATTGTTCGATGCGCCGAGACAACAGTGAGATTCATTGTAAAGGCGTAAACAAAGGCCGAGCCACGATAATGGATCATCTGATTGCTGCGGAAGCTGAGCTATCAAGTTCGACTAGTGTCTCTCTTCCCGAGCTTATTTCGGGATATATCTATTGACTTTTCGCCGCGCGCTCATTGGAGTTTGAATTTAAGCGGAACAATGAAATACAAGTGTAGGGTAGCTGTATAGCGCGCGCTCCTGTATAGCACGATAGCCACTTCTGTTTTAAAGTTGGCTGGATAAAAAATATTTTGTTGAATAGAATAAAAAATAATAGTTTAAAGCTTTTCACTGTTTTAATTGATTAGAAACTGAATTAATGGAAAGTTTATAGGTTGACAACAATGCCATAATTTAAATATTGGCAACTACTGAAATCATCTAATTTGGAAATTTAAGTAATATTCTAGGTAAAATTTAAGTAAATATTTAATCAATATTATCAATTTCCATACATATATAACTAATTTTTAATTATGTTTGTCAATATACTCTGTACTGCAAATGCAAAGAGAACTTGTATTTATATATAAATAATTATTTAATCATATTTCTATCATTCAAACGTTCACTCATAATAAACCATATTACATAATAATTAATTTTAATAACAATACGAAAGTGTTTATTCACAATACCTATATGCGGAACATTATAACGCACGTCAAAATAAATAATTCATCGTTTGAAATGCAAATGACAATTTAATTTTAAAAGGAAAAGCTATATTGACTCAAACAAGAGTAGACAAGTTGACATGAATTCATATGGTTTATTGATATTTGTGTTTTATATACGTTTGATAATTATACTCTTTCGGAAGTTTATCAAAATATTTGTTGAATTACTTTATTATATGAAGGTGATGTTACCCTGTATTACTGGTAAATACGGGAATCGACTTTTTTCATTAATTTTTAAATTTTAAGAAAATATCTCTGTGAAAAGTTGTTCTTTTTGATTGGAATAACAACTTTCCATAGAGATATTTACTTAAAATTGAAAATGAAATGAGAAAAGTGGATCCTCGTATTTGTCGGTGACCAATGGCTTTAGCATCAGCTTAATTGTAGTTCTCTCTTGTGCGACTCTTAATGTAAATGATTAAAAAAAATATACGGGCAAATCTCCAAATCGTTTGATTTTAGTGTCCCCCGTAATTTTTTTTGCGTAAATAATTTTTAATGCGATATTTTCAAATCTTATACTATTTAAGAACATTTAATAGAACATATTAAATAAGATAAATAGAACTCGTACTTTATTTACGATTTTTATTAATGTATAACAAAGTGAACAATCACTTTAAAATTCTCTCATTTGGCATGTGCTATCTACTAAATAAACCCATTTTTTTATAAAACACGCTGTAAGATTATCATTTCTTATGACTATATATAAGTATGAAAAACAAGTAAAGTAAGTGTGCTTAAGAAAAAAATATTTTTTTTGCAAAACAGGTTCTAGATTAAACTCAACCTTTTGCGCCTTTTTGGGTTATTTTTTATTCTTTGTCATTTGAACAGTTCTGTATAATTATAGGTCTACCTTATCTCATTTTCTTTGTCTCAAAAAGACCTACAATTTCGTTTTTGATACGTCCGATTTCCGATTGATACCCATGTAACTTTTTTCTTTACGCACCTTTTTAACTCTCAAAAAAAATTGTTTTAATATCATAGAAATGCCAACATTAAAAACATTTTTGCGTATTTCACTTATTGGAATTCTGTGAAATATTCTATTAATATAGATTGATGTAATTTACATGATGTATTATATAATATTATAGACAATTTTAGATAAGTCTAAAAAAAGCTATTATTAAGGTGTCCTATAGTGAATTTTGAAAAATTTTCTAATTACATGATAACATTTTTAAACTTGGTGGTTATATTTGTTACCTAAAAAGAAAGTATTTTGTAAATTTTCGTAAATTTTTAGGTAGTTTACCAATAGTTATTTAGGAAATGCTAGCAACTTTCAATGAAAATTGATGTTTTTTCAAAACTGCCCTTGCGCATAGAAATGCAAGTATAACATTTGAAAAAAAATGTAATATCTAACACATGTACCACACAGAACTGTAAACTCCAAATTTTTAAAAACTCAATTATAAAGAAAAATAAAATTATATTGAACTTTCATTGTATAAATAACCTAAAAAACGACATTTTTTACTGCATTCATGGGTAACACTTTCTTACTAATTTTTTTTTTAAAATCGGAGTTCATGGCTGTTATGCGAATAAGTTGAATACGATATCCTTAAAGTTTCAGAAAAAAACCATAAATGCAGAAAACCGCACTTTTGTAAAATAAAACAAATAATTTTCTGACAATTTTAAAACAATTGTTCGATCACAGAATATCGATCAAATTTTTTTTTAATAATTTCGATGTTTTCTAAAGTTCTTCTGTAAGTATAGAGTAGATTTGGACATGGATTTGAATTCTGTTTGTGTAGGAACACGCTGGATTGTATGTAATAAAGATCGGAAGAAAACTACGTATAAATAACTATTAAGCTCATTAAAATTATTTTGATGGCCAATATTGCCAATACAAAATCATTTTCTGTTATAAAAATGTACTAAGTATCAGAAAACGAAATAAAAAGAAAATCGAGCATTTCGTCAAATTTTACTATAGGATCACCTTAAGATTTCAAATTTAAATGATCGCAGCGTCTTTGAGAATATTTCGATCAAAATATGAGCTCGATGGGAAATTACGATAAAATGTAAGTAACGAATTTTCAATCGAGCTTCTCTTTTGATCGTAATATTCTTAAAGGTCTTAACGTCAGCTTCTTTTGGACTTATGTAAAATTGTTCATAACGTATTATTCGCCACGTAAATTATGTCAGTTTGTAATAGTATTTAGATATGCTGTTTACTTTGCATAAAAAGAGCAAGCTAAAAAAATTCACAGTATTACAATAAATCGACGTCCCTTACGAAGGCTAGCATATTGCACATTTCTCAAAAAATAATAGCTCTTGCCAGAAATCTCCTACGAAAGAAGTGTTAGTATTAATTAGAATATCTAGAGAGTGCTAGTCTTTTATAAGAGGCCTCTGGAAAGAACTAGGAGTTTTTGAGAAATCTAAAATCTGCTAGTTTCGTAACGGACGTCGAAATAAAATACAAAAAAATGTTTTTATTGCTTTCATTACTATGATATCTTTTTAAATTAAATTTTTCAATTTTCAATATTTATGTTTAGACTTGATATAATAGAACAACTATTATTATTTAACTTATTCAATGGCTTATTTGTGTAAACCACACACATACAAGTATTTTAAGGAATATTCGACTACAAAATCGCCCTAATCGTGAACAAGCAAATCCGAAGAATACAATCGCAACAGCATCGTAAATAGTAAAATGCAATATTTACGAGTATCGATTACCCAGCTTACGGCAATCCCTCTGCACCTCTATAACACAGCCCAACCCACTTGAGCGAACAGTCGCTCGTTATATGTGATGCCGTGTGCGGTGCAACGTTAAAAAATTGCGGCATAAATGCTAAATTGAAATATCGCGGCTTTCTTTAAATCACCTCCCGGTCACGAGGCTGTTTTCTGCGGATCCGGAATAGCAAGGGTGATTAGCAAGCCAAATATCGTGTGAGAGAGTGAGTAAGAGAGAGAGAGAGCTGTCAAGAGTGCAGCGCGCCGATCGAATCCCGAATGCTGCTCGTCGTGAAGGGGCGAAGTTATACTGCTGCTGCAGTAGCGCCTCGTTACAAGTATAGTAGCATAAGTAGATGTTGTGCCTCTGTGTGCACGTACACCGGATCTTGTGTATTTTGTGTTTGGTAAGGCGAAGGCCAAATTTTGAATAATCAAGAATATATAAACAAAAATAAATTATTTTTACGATTCAAAGATTAACCTATTTCTTTCATATGAATGTCTATATTGTTTTCCAACGAGAAAATGTGCTAAATGGATTAAATTGACGATTATAAATATGGTATTTGAAAGAAAAGTACTTGCTCGTAACTCAAGTCTCATTATCAAAATTAATCAACGAAAATTAAATATATAATAAGATTTAGATTAGTTTATATTTAGAAAGTTTTATTTCCACATAACAATCAATATAATTGGACAAAACTCATTCAGTTTTATGATAAAGTTATTAAGTTTCCGTAATTGAATTTGTTATACATAGGTGTAGATCGATTATTTTTATAAGTTCTTAAAATTTGAAGTAACGTGAATTTTGGATATGGACTAGTTTTCATTCTCGTCGATATGACAAATTGAATATTCTAATTAAATTTTCGATCAAAATAAGTTTTGGTCACTTCTTGAATAAGGTCAATAGCTTTGCTAATTTCTGAAGTTTATAGAATAATTTCAGTCAAAGTTATATGCATGATGTAAAAGTACAACTTTTTATGATTTCGAATAATGTAGAACTTTATTGAAATGAAAAAGCTACAAACTTCTTTTACATTACAAATTGAAGCTCATAAATTATTAACTTTTATTCAATTGAAAACGTATTATAAGAATTAATGTTCAAAATTATAACTCAAATTCTTCGATCTTCAATATAGATATGTTTTGCTCTATTTTAATATCTAGTAATAAATGACATTATCGAATTAAGTGAATTTATGCACATTAAATCCTGTTTTTTGCTAAACATTTTTCTCGCAAAGAAATTAATTATAAATAAAATTCGATAAAAGTTATTAAATCACTTAACTCTATTATTGTACATTTCTCAGCCTATTTTCTCCCACAGTTATTAATAATTAAATTTTTTTATAACTTACAAGGACAGTATCAGAGGCTTGGGTCACGGATAATGCTGAAACTTTAGGATATGTTTTCTTGTACGTCATAATGAAGACTTTGCATGGTAAAAGCATCTAACGCTGCCCCAATCATGACCCACGATTACACAGGTATAGATTGCTGTACACATTAGTATTCCCCATATATACAATGTTTAAAATATCATATATAGATATACTCGCAATGTTAACGTTTCCCTCTATATCTCATAATTGGTAAGGCGTTAGACTTTCTTACCATGTAAATAATTCATTTTGAGGTACAAGAAAACATATCCTAAAGTTTGAAAAAGATCCGTGAGCCAAACCCCTGATACTCTCCTTGTTAGCTGAAGATCGAGAAGTAATTATAAAAGTAAAAAACGCGTAAAGAAGGAAACGGATGGGCATATTTTTACATGCCCTTGAAATATAAAAAAGGTAATAAAGACTCCTTCGATAAATACAGGCTTAAAAATCTATAAAATTGTTATTTATCCATAAAATACAAAAGTTAAAATTGAGTTCTCACAAAACTGGATGTCAGTGTTGACGCGCAGTCGGCAACCACGCGTGCAAAGATCAGACTACATCAGCATCGCGTCGCGAGCGCATCGGCTGCTCGGCCCGCTCAAGCAGTCCACGTCAAGCGAGGAGCCATCAATCTAGGCCAATAATAATTAATCGGCCGTGCACGCTCGCGTCGCGCAGTTCGGCAATGCTGTTTCTCCTCGCTCGCTTGCGATTCTTGGCGTCCTCGCGCGCCGGGGATACACGAATTACCATGCTAATGCCTGCAGACTGCGTGTGCCGTCCGCATGAATAAAACATGCCATAAGTCATCGGTGCACACGCGGGCTCGAGACGACGGCGACGGTGGGCGGCCGGACCAGGCCATTGTGTCTGGGCGAGTTTCGAGGTTTTCGGGAAAAGACGCGCGCGCACGCTTTTGAATGCTTAAGGTACGTACGCGAGTAGAGGACCTTTTTGCCAAGCCGTGAGAGGGACGGAAAGGGAGAGTGTCAAAAGTTAACGCGGCTGTATTTGCGCGACACAGCCTGCATGCCAAGTGTTTTTGCCTTATTCCGAGGAGAGAGATAGAAAGTGTGTGTGTGAGAGAGAGAGAGAGAGAGAGAGAGAGAGAGAGAGAGAGAGAAGCTTCGAATGCAAATGAGCGCGACGAGCGTTATGGGCAACTCCTGCAGATACGCGACAAAAACATCGGGTGTGTAGAGGTGCGTGATCTGCTCGTCTATTCAGAGGAAATAATGTTCTCTTTTTGGGTGGATGAAATGGAGGATTTTTAAAAACAAAATGTATATGAATCGGTAGGAATGTTTGAAAGTGTTTTTGAATAGAATTGTGTGTTTTGCAAGGAAACTGTCAAAATTTAACGAAAAAAGAC
Organism: Gastracanthus pulcherrimus; assembly: GCA_949152435.1. Classification (NCBI taxonomy): domain Eukaryota; kingdom Metazoa; phylum Arthropoda; class Insecta; order Hymenoptera; family Pteromalidae; genus Gastracanthus; species Gastracanthus pulcherrimus. Next base: position 135,739,058 of record OX424576.1, on the reverse strand, counting down.
ATATCTTTTATACTCTCTTTTATACATTGAATAGGTTTTTGGTTGGGTGTAAGTAATTACTGGTATACTAAAGTACTATGCAGGCATAAGAAAGTGATTTATATAAAAACTAAAATTATATAAATATTAAAAATTAAAATTCATATTATTAAGCTCGTTAAATTTATTAAGTGAAGAATTTTACAAAAAATAAATAAATTGATGTAGTAATTATGTCAATGTTAATAGAGGTGCTCATAAGAAGTTAATAAATCTATATGATATATGAATTTTGAAAGATATTAAAAAATTATTTTACTAATAATTAGTAAACATGTAGTTTAGTATATACAAAGAGACTCTCTTATACAAATGTAATTTATAATATGAATTTGTAAATGTAATATTACACTCGGAACACTGACGAGTTTTATTTTTTGTGTTTTTTTTTGCATGTTACAGTAATTTAGCTTGTTTGCAGAGTACCAGACAACTTTGACGAAAATGGGGTTTTTCGGCTTTTTCCTGCAACGATTCGAGCTCGTATAAAATTAAATTAAAATCAGTGGTAACTCGATATCACTTAACTTAGTTTCCCGCAACGTACATAAAAATATCGGATTTCGTGCTCGTATACAGCGCGAACGCTGCAACATTCGCTTTTGATGAGATACCATCAATTTTCGTTAATGCAAATTGTTACAGCTTTTTTAATTACGCTATTCACGCGAATAGTTTCTCGCTCTATCTTTCTCCAGAGCGTCGGCGCGCCTGCGCATAAACCTCTTTAATTCGTCGTTATTTTCAGTGTGCGTGTAGGCCATTCAGCAAAATGCACACGCGGGCGCAAACGACGCACCATTCGAGACCTTGCATACGGTCAAAAACGCGTTTCTCTCGCCCCCGTGTCTCCTCTTCTTCGTACATCTGAATGCATGCATTTGCAAGCGAAGGAGGTCGTCCTCAAAAAAGGATTAAAAATGCAAATGCCGCATTCATAACGAGCACGAAATATGAATGAAACGTTATGGAATGAGAAAGGACATGAAAAATGGAAAAATATTCTTACATATACTTGTATTTTTCTATTTATAAAGTTATTTTAAAGAATATTATAAAATAAAATTGTGTATTCGTTCTTTTTTGTATTTTTAATCATTTTTAAATATTAAGTTATATATTAAAATTTATTTTGCGATTATTATTTTATTTAGCTTAATAATTATTATTATTCATATGAAAGACTAAAGAACAGTAATTAAATGTATTATATAACCTCAGAGTTTACTTTAACAGATTAAAAATATTTTGGAAGATAAATATAAATAAAATTGTTTTTTTTAGAAATATAAAAGCTTGTTTTTAAAACAGAATTTTATGAAATAGTTAAATAAACATGAATAATTGATACATATAGTAATTCACAGATCTGAAATAACTGAAAGTCAATAAATTAAACCAACACAAACATTATTCAAAAAAACTGATACACGTGCATATGAAAAAATACTGGCATTCCATACAGCGCGAACGAAAATATTCAGCAAGATAAACAGCGTGTGGTTAAGAACGCGAAAAAATAAACATAGATAAGAAGAGAAAAAGCAAGAAAAGGAGCAGGCAGAGTGGGGGCGACGCGAAAAGGGACTGATGTCATTATTCGGAGTCAAGAGAATAAAGTGAATTCTTTATCGCGTCGAATCCGCGTGTAACGTGTCGCGCGCGCCTTTACGATCTCTCACGTCACGCAGATTCCCGCCTCCGATAAAGCGATTTCGCCCAGGCCTCTGCCGTGCACCTATACCTATATACTACACACTGAGCTCGAGGCTCGAGCCAGGAGAAAGAAACTCGAAATACGCGCGCGTGCGCTCCGGTATTATTGCGGTACTCGCGCGTGTGCGCACGCAGGCGAGAGCGAAAAAAGTCCACTGAAAGCGCGACCTGTAAATTCACGTTGTTATACTGCGCGAGAATATGTAAGACGTTAACGCGTTGGTTTAAAACAGGGAGTGCACGATCGCCTCGCGCCGGTGTGTATACGCACGAGGCGAAACAGTGCTGATTCGAAATTAACTTGGTCGCGACAGACTTTCCAGGGGAATTAGATTTAGCTTCTGTGTGCCTGTAGTGCATCGAGATGAATTTTATGTGATCGATCGAGTATCTATAAAATTTATAGCCCTGGGTTTATAGTATGTAAGATGATTTCGACATTAAAATAGTGAAAAGGTTCATCTTTAAGTGTGACTAAGTAATTGACTTCGTGAATCATTAAAAATACTATGTACTAAAACTAGTAATTGCACCCTGATATCTAGAGCATATAATAACACTGCGATAAGTAAACCAAGTGAAAACCACTCGTAGAGTAAAAATGAACGAATCAAAGAGTTCCACGAAGAATCCCATCCGCAAACTTCCGTTGAAAATCGCGTCACGAGCGAAAGCATAAAAGCTCCGCGATCGAAAAATTTAATACTTATACCTGTCCCGAGAAGTCAAGCAGGTCTTTGTCGAGAAAAATTAATTTCCAAACGGCGCGCGTATACTGGAAGTCCCTATAAGCCGGATTCCGGGTCAAGAAGCCCAAAATTCGATTCGGACGTTTTACGAGGCGCTTTCACGGTGATACAAAGGCGCGCGCGCGCGCGCAGAGCTGACCATCAGAAGCCGGCGCGATGATCCCAGTTTGTCTCCGCTGCCGCGCGCCAGCCGCGGAATCCCGCGCTTACACGGGAAACTCATCTCGGGGGGCATTTCCTCGGGACTGCAGCGCGATCGAGAGCCGCCTGCAGCGCTGCTGCTGCTGCTTTCCAGACGGCGACTTTGAGCCCTCGCTATCTCCTCTCTTATCCGCATTACCATATAACCTGAAATCCGTGGGCTTTAGCCGTGGAGAGGGCGACTTTCGTCGTATAGCCGCTGCGCTTTATCGTGCACCCCGCGCGACTATACTTTTCGTTTTTCTTCTTCGTTTTTCCTTCTTGTTCTTGGGTGTTCCCGGAGCGCGCCGAGTCGATGTATTATCGGACGATCGCACCGCTGCAATCTCGCCGAGGTTCGATTTATGGATGCTGAAATTTGGTTTTTCCAAAATTGACCTTTTTTCGGTTTATCGAGGAAAACGCAGATTGCCTCGAGCTTCGCAGACGCTTTTGCGAACGGAAAGTGTTGAAGTATCAAGATTTGTAGAAAAATGATAAGATTCGTTAGATTTGAGTTATTTATTCGTTTTTAAAGTATTTATAGATATTTTCAAAGGATAAGGAAAGATTTAGATGTTGCATGAGTTGTTTTGGATAAAATAAAATATTCGTATCAATAAATATATTACGATTGTGGATCTGTCAGATTTCCTGCTATAAAAATGCACATGTATACATGGTAAATTAGTATGACGAAATACATATAATTTTATTAATATTTATTAAGTAAAATTGAATGTATAACAAAAAGCCTTACACTTAGTTTGCAGTTTCGTTTCACAATAACTTCATAGATGGCTTTAAGTAGTTCAGTTGTTCTATATATATATAGACACTTATGGGCGACATGCTCAGGTATATATAACCACTTGCGTCTATGTTTTAATAGCGATAGCCCCTTGTCATAGTAAACAAGCCGTTAGCGTGTACGTGTAAGAACTATAGTAGAACAACTATTCTTAAATGTCATACATTGTTGACTTACACTACTAGTATCACATGAACCCTTCAATTAACAAGGTTTTTAGAAACTACCATTAATGTATTACCATTGATGCAATATTACACACTCTTTTTATAAAATCATGTACGTATTACATACATATTCGTCGCAACTCTTTTCCAGGAAATATTCCAATTCAGTACTTTTCGATAACCCAAATAAATACTCGGATTAGTTATAGAGCAGCCCGAATGGTCAGCCGCAGTCGTAAAAGCGCAGCAAAAAGTCTGAAGAAAAACAAGCTCCACAAGCCAAGAAAGCGCAAAAAAGTCAAGACCCGCCGAAAGACGCAATAGAATTAGAGACGCGCGGAAGAAAACAGAGAAAAGAACCAGGAGGAGAAGCAGAATAAGACGAAGAAGAAGCAAGACACACATACACTGCAGCTAGAAGTAGCTTGAAGAGAGCGGGAGAAAGTCGAAGAGGGAGAAAAAGGTGTACAGACACGAGGAGGATGAGACGCGGAGGAGCAAAAAAAGGAAAGGCGCATGTCTATAGAAGAGCACTTGCGGACGAGGCGAGCGAGCGAGCGAGCGCGAGACTATAGCCAAACTACTCCTCCTACTCCCACTCGTGGCAGGCGGAGAGCGTCTAGCCACGGGTAGTTAGGCGGCGGCGTATATACCTCCGCGAGCTTTTCGGATATAAGCATGCAGTGTGTGGGTGAGCGGCGAGTCGCCATGTTTGCACATCTGACATATAGACGCGGCCGCCGCGGCTGTATGCCGTCGTCGCCGGCCGATGCACCAAAGTGCCTGCACTCGGTTTATTCTCCCTCACCCTGAGTATTCCCTTCTTTCCATCTTGCATGCACTCCTTGTGTGTACTTTCATTTTGGGTTTCTTAATTTCTTACTCTTGCACTTCTTTTCCGCAGTTAGGTCAACCATTTCAGTCGCTACTTTTTCATTCACAGAATTTAGGATTGATTTTTGCAGGTGTCAGAAGTACGTGTTTAAAGCAGAATTTCGGTGAACATTTTAGTAATTGCTAGTCCATATTAAGGGGGCAGGCCTGGCTTAAACCCAAGATAAGACTTTTTTTTACGAGTCCGGAGAACTTTTTACGTTTAAAAGCAATCATACTGAAAATTTGTATGGTATCAATACACAATAATATCTTAAATTTATCGCTGTAAAGCCTTAAAATCTTGATCCTACACGTCACAATAAATCATTATTTTCAATACCATATTTATTAAAGGAAGTTTGTTCCTCACACGATTCTAGGTGACATGATGAACGAAATTTTTTTTCCGACGGTTATTCGTCTCCTTTTGACATGTATTACAAAATGAGCAGAGCACATATTCGTTAAATTTTTTTTATTATTCGTTTTCGTAGATCCAATCAATTTTTCAAAAGATATTAATTTTTTTTTCATAAAATTGATTGGATCTACGAAAACGAATAATAAAAAAAATTTAACGAAAATGTGCTCCGCTCTTTTTGTAACATATGTCAAAAGGAGCCGAATAACCGTCGAAAAAAATTTCGTTCATCATGTCACCTAGAATCGTGTGAGGAACAAACTTCCTTTAATAAATATGGTATTGAAAATAATGATACATTGTGACGTGCAGGATCAAGATTTTGAGATTGTACAACGGTAAAATTTAAGATATGATTGTGTACTGATATCATAAAATTTTTTAGAATGATTGATTTTAAACAGATAAAGTTTTCCGGACTCGTAAAAAAGTCTCTTTTTGGGTTTAACCCAGACCTGCCTCCTTAAATGCGAGTTCTGGGAGTTTAGAAAGACGAATAATTTTGGCAAGCATAACACTTTTTAACCGACTTCAAAAAAGGAGGAGGTTCTCAATTCGACATGTCTTTTTTTTTATGTTTGTCCAGCGATTGTTCCGAAGCTACTCGACCGATTCGGATGAAATTTCTTTATATGAAAGGTAACTATCCTCCGGTGGTCTCATTCAAATTTTGTGATTATTGGTCCAGTATCTCGCCAGTAATTTAGTTTTTTATTAAATTACCAATTCATATATTTAAACACCAAAGCATAGTACTAAAAGCTACAATAATATATTTTCATTAGGATTTTACAGATTATTAAGTTACAATAAAATAGTTTTACAATTTTACGATATTTTATGGTATTTCACGGAAAGTGTATTAACAAATCTTACCAATACAAACTTATTTATTAATATATGTATATAAATGTATTGAATCATTCAATTTAATTATTTAAGGATCAATCAAAAAGTATATTAGCAATTAGCTTCGGTTTTTTCGGATAAAACTTAGGAACGAACAGCTTGCTTCTGGGTTACAAAATATCAGTATAATTATAATAATATATAAATAAATAATAAATTAAGTATAATAAATGTTTTGTTAAAAGTAAAATGTATAGAAATAAAATACAATGCCGTCGTCACTTATATTACCTTAATACGACTTATTAAGTTCGAAGACATACTTTTAACCCACAACACTGCATTCAATTTCACCCGAACAACCATCTCTTCCCTTAAGTTTCTTCACCCTCGCTGTGCCCAATCCACCTGCGCTCACTTTCTTACGCACAACTACGCCACGTCTCTGCTTATGCCTTCCACGCGTAACGCGCCCATCCGCCTGTCTCGCGCAGGGCAGTAGGTACTCACGCTCAAGAATTCCCTGTGCACACACACACACACATACACATACACGCGCGCGCCGCGCTGCCGAGGGTTTACATAACGTTATTTCCGCCCCCGCAGCGGACGATGGGCGCCGCTCGCGGGCTTGTATTTCATTATCGGACGTCGATCTGAGTAATTGGACGCGGAGCATCGCGAGCGAAAGCACGGCCGCGACGCGTCAGGGACGGCTATTTGCTTTGTCCCGGGTGACGTGCTTGGATGTTTTTTTTTTATTTTTTCTTTCTTTGTGGCAGGCAGTTTTGTAAACTGCCTTGGGTTTTGAGGATCGACGTGGATGAGATTGATTAAATTGTATAATGGATGATTGCGTGATTGGGAATAGCGAATTAATATTAAAGGATGGTGGATAGTTAATTTATTGAATCTGTATTACGTGGAACTTGTAGTGCATGCTCTTCATTGATTAAACATTTTTATTAAGGATCGATACTACAGAGTTAGATTTTTACTGATTTTTATAAAAGTGTACATGATTGATAATTGCTTTTAAAAATATATTACTTGAATAAAAGGAAGGAAATTTAATTATTCAATTTTTAGTCTTTAAAATAAAAATTCTATTTTTTATAATATATTTGTTTGTAATATTTAAAATGACAGAACTGACAATATTAATGAGCGCATAATAAATCTACTTTGAATAATATAAAAAATTCAAATATTAATACAAGTATTACGACATCTCGCCGCATATACGGCTGCACATAAAAAACTCTTTCAATCTTTAATAGCTGTCTTAATACTCCTATCTGAAAAATTCCAGCTCACTCCTTACGGGACTTTTCTCCCAGTACTATAAAACTGACCCTCATCTAGGCGTAAACACAATAAAAAAAGAACCCTGTGACAAAACGAAGCCATTTATACGTCTAATTTGTCTGTTATAGGAAGGGAGGACCAAAAAAACGTAGAGAGTAGGCGGCGGCTGAAGAAAATTTATCACCGCCAGCGACCGCCATCGCCGCGTGTGAAGTGATATTTCTCGGGAGCACAAAGGATGGCCTACTATGCGCGTACGAAGCGGGAAGACGAGGAGCGCAACAATAAAAATTCCGCGGCCACGGCGGTCCGTTCTACGAAACGCCAGAACAGGATCTGGCTGCGGTCGCCGCCGATGCCGAAAAAGTAGCCGCGCGCTATCGCGCCAAATTCGAGAGGAGCGCGCGCGCCTATTCGTTTTTTCTCCGCCAACGCAGTGGAGAGAGAGAGAGAGGGAGGGAGATGATAAATCGGCCTGATTTATCGTGGCTCGGTGGGCTAATACGCGAGAGAGACTTGCAGCCTGGCTTACGCGCGCTCGCGTCGGATTAATCGCGTCTTCTTCTTTTTCGTCTTGGAGGATTTGCGCTAGAGAATTCAGTGGTGTAACATGCTCATTTTTTGTGGTTCATTTGTTTGTCTTCTGTCCAGTGTTTTTTCATTTTTTCCTCTCGTTATTTTTTACTTTTTATTTTCTTATTTCTGTTGTTTGTATTTAGTTGTTTATTCTGGGATAAAAACTGGGAAACAGATTCTTTTTTTATTTTTTGTTCATAGTGTTATCTAAAAAAAAAGTTAGTTTTTTATACAACAAAATTAAATTGTGATAAGAAGATAACAATTATAAGTATATTGTAAATTGTAATAAGTAATCCTATTCAGTGTAGAGAACGAAATTCAATACCGAAATACATTATTAAGTATATAAAACAAAGACGAATACCGGTGCAAGAATGGTGCCGTATTGATTTTATCAATAAAAACTTTGCTCGTTACTTTCAAGAAGTTCGACCAAAGTTTTAGGGTGTGAAGAACTTTTTTATTGTTCCACGAAAGTATTTGAAAATTTCGAGTATAACCTTCAATTTTAATCAGACAGGAATTTTGGTAATCATAAAACTAAAAAAGATATTTTTAATGACATAATTACTATTATAAAGTCTATACTTTTTAAATCCTTATAAAATACACTTTTTTAATGTATCATTGATCTATTTTTGTTAAACGTATTAATTAATAATAGGAAAGTATCTAAACAGAAAAGTATATATTCTTAAAAAAAAGCCGATATAAAATTATAAATATTTTCGGTATGAAAAGTCAAAAACGTAGTCGATAAATATTTTAATAAATTTTACCAATATTAATTAAAGACTCAATTAGCCAACGTTTTACAGCATCTTAAATACTCAAATTTAAGGTTTTTTTTTGTGAAAGCCAAAGCACCTTTAACTTGATAAAAATTTTACCAATGAAACCAAACAAAAACAATCCATGATAGATATGAAAGTTTATGGTGCTAACTATGCCTTAAACATAGATTTGTTAAGTAATTTTTTTTAGATTTTATTGTCATAACAGTTTGTTTGAAAAAATGTACGCTTTTGCTAATAGCTTGTACTTGCTCGTGTCTGCTCACAACCAATTTAAACTTTAATAACATTAAAAATCTTTTTCCATTAAAACTCGAGAAAAAAAATTCCCTGAATTGGCACGTCACTACAACTCCTCAAAATACAATTCCACCCCCTACATCCCCACGAAAACTTACAAAACCGCAAAACCAGCCTTACACCCCCGCACAGCTTGCACGGACCGCAGCATCAGGACTTCCCGGAGTTAAGTTATCCATCAAACAACAATAATCGATTCAATCCCTCCCGTCACAGTCTCAGAGAACTGAAATCCCTCTCCGAAACTTCGAGCTCTGCCCTCGACGTATATATGTAAGCCCAGCCCTCCCCTCGGCATAAAACTTATACGCGTTAAGAAAAGCCTCGGCGCGCGAGCTTGCCGGTCTCATTTCCGATTACGCGCGCGCGCGAAAGAGAGAGAGATAGAGCGGACCCAGCGTATAATATACAGGTATTCAAAGGGGTGGCCAATGCAGTCGCGTGATACGGTTAATTATTTATGAGCCGCGAGTGCGGCGCGACGCGGAGTAAGCTCCTTATGCACACGACGGTGGAAACTCTGAATCACGCTCTCTCGCGGCTGATTTCATACTCCGATTTATGCGCGCCGCGAGCAGACGACGCTCTTCGAATTGTATATATATGCGCGCTCCTCCCGCGTGGACTATATATGTATACACGGGAGGAGAGACTCATTCTCGCCTTCTTCTTTTTGGCTTTTTCTGTTTGATTTGCAAATTAAGGCGGAAGGCGCGCGCGTTCGTGCGCAGTGGATCTCTCGTGGCGCGAGAGCTGCTAAAAAATGATCCCCGTATTGACTCGAGGAGACTGATATATAGAGGTGGGTTATATATGAGAGATGGCGGCAGAATGAAATCTCATGAAGTAGACTGTTCTTATGTTAAATTCAATTATGCTGTGAGTAGGCATTTATCATTCGGTTTTTGCCTTTTCACTCTGTTCACGTCGACAGTTGAATCAAAACTTTTATTTTCTGTAAATACCGTTTTTTTTTTTTTTTTTTTTATTATTATTTAACGTCGCCATGTTTGTGCTTCTATGTGGTGCTAATCGACGACGGGGGTCTGCGGTGTGTTTGTAAACAAAGCACATGTCATTTTTACAGAGGTGCTTGTATCATTCGGCAGAGACTAGGATTCGAACCCGGGTCACCGGCGTGGGAATCCGACACTCTACCGACTGAGCCGCCGCAGGCCCCTGTAAATACCGTTAATCAAACAAACCTCTTTCTCATGGTTCAGTTTGTGGTGTATTCATATTTCTCTGGAAATTACCTTGATTGGCAAACGATTGTTAAGATTGTTAAACGATGAAGCAAATTTAACAATTCGATGTGAAATTGGAGATTCGGCAGGTGCGACATACTCTCCATAAAATTATATGACGGCTTAAAATTTTAATGAAAATTAAACTTTTTTCGTGTATGAATATTATCTTTTTTACAAGAATAACAAGTAAAATAAGAAAATTAAAGGAAAAGATTTACAAGGATAAAATGTTTTCCTGCAACAACTAACAGTAAAACTAAATTGTCGAAACTTTTAACTTCAACTAAGTTTACGAGTACAATCGTATAACCAGTATACCTCGACGTTAAGGAAGCCAACATTCGTTTCACCAAAATTAAGAGACACAGTATAAGTACAACTTTAATCTTGTACGTTTTCTTTAATCGTCAATATATACTAGTCTCTAATAGAATAATAATCTTTCTCGTTATCCATTTGAAGTAACTCTCCCTGCTCTCCGCGAGCGTCGCGTCGCAATCGAGTAAACATCAGCCGAGTAGTCGACGCGCGCACAGGAGGCATAAAAAGTATAAAATTCTCCCGTGTTTCTTGCGTGTTTGCACGTACACGCGATATATATATGTATATATACGCGTGCAGTCGACTTTTGTAAATTAAACCGAGCGAAATTGCACGCGCCAAAGTATAGCGAGGAAAAAAGGAAGGCACCAAGACAGCCGAGGAAACAGTAAACACGGTTGCGAGCGAGCGAGTGATACATACAAAATGGAGCCGAACGTATACGAAACGAGCGGCTACGTAATCGAAGAAAAAGTGCAGAAGGAGAAAAGGAAAAATTGCGATCCAAGATGTTTCTCGTTCTCGATTTTCGCGTTTACGTACGCGCACGCACGAACATGCACAGGTGTAGTACACGCATGAATGGCCGGGGCTCTCGAGACCCCGAGCACACAAATTACGTTTTGCAAATAAAATAAATTGCATTGCCTGTTTGGTTTGTGTGTACGCGCGCGCGCGCGCGAGCAACTCCCCGAGATGAGAGCGCGCAGGGCCGGGGAAAAGGAAATTCGAATCCTACGAGGGTTTCAGGAAAAAACTCACGAGCGTATATATGTTTGTGGCTTTATTTAACGTGTTTCAGCCATTGATGTTTGGCGATTTATTGGTATATACCTCGTTTACAGAGAAATCTCGGAATTAAAAACTTCGACGCGCGAGGTTGGTGCGCAGTACTGCGCAAATATACCGTTTAAATTGGATTGAATACCGGAGTGCTAGTGTATCAATACTTCAGCGTTCAATCTGAGCGCGGCAACGGACGCTTATTCTGTTGTGATTTAATCGACATGAGAATTTAGAAGAATTTTATTACAGTATTCTGCGTCTACTAATTTTGGAATAATGGCAATACATATTTTATGAATTAACAGTGTAATCTAATGCTGGGAGGGGTATTTGCCCGCGGAGTAGTTGTTTCTGTTGTTCTAATAAATATAGTAGAAGCAATCATCTAAATTTTATCAAATATATACGTTCAAATCATTTTTAAGAAACGAATGTTCGTATTAAAATCGTACAAACATTCCAATACCTAATTTATATATTCTATACGAACACCCTTCGTGAGGAAATTATGAAAAGTGTTATTCTTCGCGGGTAGCTCAAAAAGCGTCAATTTTCGTCGGAAATTATGAAAAGTGTTAGTCTTCATGGTAAGTGCTGAAAAGTGAATGAATTCGAAAAAAGCTTTAGATTTCATATCTAATAAATTTTTTAAAAATAATTTTTATAAGATATATTAATTTTATTCAGAAAATTGCAAACATGTACAACTTTGACACTACCTCATTATTCTACCTAGAAAATTATAAGGGGTAATGAGTTAGTTTTTATAGAAAAATAACCTAGCCATAGAAGATATGATTTTTTTATTCATTATTTTATGGTTAAATTCATTTAAAAGCTAGAAGTAAAAATTATTTTAAGTTATGTATGTTGTTTTTACGTGCTTGTAGGTAAAAGTATAAAGGAGAAGCAATAAGTAGAATCACCTAATTAAAAGAAAAGAATTTGTCAATGTTTAAAATTTAGCTAATTAAAGTGAATATACAAAAACTAAAAAATTTGTAATAAATTTGTAGAATTATTATATAAACTAAGTATTTAGTTAATGTTGTTCCGTTTATTTTTATATTATAATATAGGTATAGTAAGTAAAATTGATATTAAATCCTCACGTATCTTCCTCATGTCTCTTGTCCATATTTTATGAGTCATGTACGCATGTATTACGTAACTTATGAAATCCATAAACGTAAATTATGTTGGAAATATATGATACAAATTTACCGAGATACCTCTTTAGCTTCGCCTTTGTCCTTTCAAAAAATAATTTAATCAAAAGTTAAAACTTTCTACAATTCCAATCTTCAATTGATAATCATCAATAATTAATAAGTTCAAGGTGTATAGATATACAGCATTTATCACATCTACTCCATATATTATGAGTCATGTGAGCATGATGTATTACGTAACTTATGAAATCCATAAACGTAAATTATGTTGGAAATATATGGTACAAATTTACCAATGTACCTCTTTGAGCTTCGTATTTGTCCATTCAAAAAATAATTTAATTAAAAGTTGGAACCCTATACAATTTGAATCTTAAATTGATAATAATCAATAAATTATAAGTTGAAGCTGTATAAAATTATATATACATCAATTATCACTTCTACTCCATGACCAGTATAAAGTCATTAGGAATAAAATAATGTTCTTCAGACTTTCAAAGAGCTTAATGAACCACTCGTGTCGTAACGCGAAAAGAAGCGCATCACCCTCGGCGCTACACGCGCGCATTAACAGTTCATCGAAATCGATCAGTCGCTCAGTCATATTTATACAGCATTGCGGCTGGTCATGAATAATCGCGAAGTACCGGCCGCGCGCTCTTGAGGGAGAAGCACCTCAGTATACACGGATCCGCCGTAAGCTCATCTCGCATTCAAGAGAGAGAGAGAGAGAGAGAGAGAGAGAGAGAGAGAGAGAGAGAGAAGAGGGAGAGAGAGAGACAGAGAGAAAGAGGGAGGGAGAGAGAGAGAGAGAGAAAAGGGAGAGAGAGAGAGAGAGAGAGAGAGAGAGAGAGAGAGCCAACATTCTGGCGCATGGCCAGCCTTGAAAAACGAGCAAGATTCACCCAGACTAGCCTCGTACCCCTTTCTCTTTCTTCGCTTTTTCCTGTTTCTTATTCCCTTTCGCCTATGGAGTTTTACTATTAGTCGCTCGTAGAGCTGTGCTGCAAGCTCACATATGCATTTCTACACTCGGAATCGCCTATGAGACAAGTTAACTCTATACATGGCTTCGATGTTGAATTCGATATTCCAGTGACTTGACAACAGATAGATTTTGGGTCGAATGAAATATTTTCTTGATTTTTATCAGTATAATCATATATTTGTGGATATTTAATAGGGTTAAATTGTTATACTTTATGCTTTTTACTAAATTTTACTAGATATATACCAGATACCCATTTCGTTAATTGTTACTAGTGAATTCTAATAAGAACATATTTCAAATTATTAATTGTAATACAATAAAATATTGGTCTCTAAAGTAAATCTATCTATTTTTTCTCAAAAAATAAAGCTGTTATACATAATTATATTATATTTTTTTGTAACGCGGACAGAACTGACGAAAACTTTAAAATCTTGCATGCCCGGTAAAGCCCAATATATCATATGGAATGCTCTATGTGATACTGCGTACACAATACGTGGATAATATGATCTTGTTGTGTCTGACTATGCTTCGACATCACAGCAGTAGACTGTCTACGTGGGATTCGTGCGAGTGCGCGACCGCGAATGTCGGCGATTTTCGTCTCTCTCTCTCTCTCTCTCTCTCTCTCTCTCTCTCTCTCTCTCTCTCTCTCCCCCTCTCTCCTTATTATAGAAGCTTTTTACCCTCGTTATCCGTTCGACCTATGCACTGTCCGGATGCGACTATAAGTTCGTTAAGGTAATAATTATGATTGTTAGGCAGAGGAGTTAATTGCTTGGATTGTTTCAGGAGGGCATCTCGTTAAAACGTTGTTATTAAGTGCTTTACAACGTTAAGCCGATTATACAATATGTTTTTCAATATACATATTTAAAATCCGTTGATACTGAATGTCATATTAAAATCATACATGATAAAAAATACTCTTTACATAATATGGCAAAAATTGTACACTTATATTTAGTATACGAAATACTGTGAAACAGATTTTTGATAAATAAATAGAATTTTCAACATATTTTTAAACCTAGGTATAAAGTTAACCGGTATAAGTTACCTAAATTATATGTAATATATAACTATACCTAAATGGTATATTGGATCAACTAAAAATATATTGAAAAGGTATATTTCTAATACTATGAATATATAGTCGAATAATCTCTGCATCGAAATTCGAAATAAGATGGAAAATCTACGTAAAAACTAAGCTCTTTAGTAAAATAAAAAGCGTAATGCGTGGGAAAATGGCAATGGTGTAATGGCAAAATAGGACGAATTCTGTACGCGGCAAATCCGCAAAATCCTGAACAAACGTGCAGGATTAACGTCGCGTCCTTCCGCGCTTTATATAAGCTCTCTTGCGTAAATGGGGCAAAAGGTTGTTTCTTGCCTCGTAGTGTACGTGGATTGTTTCGTCCATGATTTTTCGTCAGTTATTCCCACACTCTTAGAATTATTGATGATGCGTAATGAATAAAGAATAATGTGCCATATTATGAATTACAAAATCCCAATAGAAATAACCATTTTGAGGTTAAATAAAACGATTTATAACTTCTGATAGAAATTCATTCATTCAAAATGTGCTGGAAAGTAGATAATGGCTATAGATAAATATATGATATATTTATGATAGATGGCTAGTTCTTTTATTGTAATGGAGTGCTCTCTATCCATTTTCTAATCATATAAATAAATTAACGCGTAACCTAATATAAAAATAATTGAACTATATTTTTATCGTGGATATTATATAGTACTTTTCGATACTAATGCGATAAAAAGGATTCTTGCACGAGTGTAAGTTTGTTGCCCGAGCGAAGCAAGCGTACGCAAAAGTGGCACTCATCGCACGGAATGTCAAAAAGCTTTTTATTTTACCATCGCTTGCTCCTCATTTCCACGCCAGGAAACATTTTAACTTATATTCTAAGCTAAACCATTTGTATGAACTCGAAATTGCTCTAATAATGTGAAAATACTATATTGTGTACGAAGGTTGAAAAGTAGCCTTTTTTGCTGCGTATGGTTTGCAGTACAAGTCGAGGTGAGCAAGCATATTGCGAGCTGAAGATGAGTACTGCAATCACATAAGGGCAAACAATGCCCTTTCACCGATGGTACATACCATACTTTTTCTTGCACATGACTTAAATTCGCGAAAAATACAAAATAATCGTTTTTTTAGAAGCGGGTGAAAAATCGCACATGTTGACGATGAGGTTTTAAATCGTGATCAGAAAACTCGATCATATTTTGAGCATTTTGGTTTTGGACTAGCCATCATTTAATTGGTTTAAAAACGGAATTCCACCAGACTTTGTAATTAGCTGTTTCTTTATCGATTTTTGTTAGAACAACTTGTTTCTAGTCTAAAAAGCATTTCGTAATGATCTGATGTCTACTTGTGTAAAATTAATTATCAAATATATATTACATATAATTTATTGAATAAGATTAATTATTTTAATTTTATGAAAAATGAAACAAATGAAAGAAAGTCATGTCACGGTGCTTATAATTA
Organism: Gastracanthus pulcherrimus; assembly: GCA_949152435.1. Lineage (NCBI taxonomy): Eukaryota > Metazoa > Arthropoda > Insecta > Hymenoptera > Pteromalidae > Gastracanthus > Gastracanthus pulcherrimus. The sequence continues at coordinate 135,723,213 of OX424576.1, read as the reverse complement.
AAAATTTTCGTAAGAAAAAATAATTTATTTTAAACTAATATATATTTCATATGGCTAATTGTATTTAACTTCCGCATTACAACAATTTACTTTTTAATATATTATTTAAAAAAATTAAAATAAAAGATCAATTTCAAATTTATTTATGCGTGGAAGATAAACTGATGCATTTGAAATTTTCGAAAAGGCGCTGATATATATCTCAATGATCTCGCAAAGTAATAGAACTGTATAGGTAAAATGTTACAACAACGGTCTGTCTATGGGTATAATGCATTATATTTATATTCTTGATAATTTAATATTTGCGCCATACTTTCTCCCCGAAAACGCATTATTCGATTTTTGTTCGTTTAAAAAATTCGATGCAAGCCTTCCCTGTATAAAAAGACATAGGCTGATATGCAGCGGACGCTCAGCGCCGCGCCTAGAATCAGCACAGCTCAACCCTCGTGCGCCCGTATATGCGACAGCCATATGTGTACGCTCGATATGCGCGCGCGAGTCGGCGAATTATCATTTTATTGGAAGGCTCTCGCGGTAAAATAAAACCCCACGAAAGACAGAGAAAGAGAAAGAGAAAGAGAGAGAGAGAGACAGACTGAGAGGGAGAGAGAATCCTTCGGGGATGGTGGAACCGGCTGGCAGAAGCGCGCATATTCACCGCAGACTGCGTCTACAGTCTCGATTTTCTTCTTCGCTCTCGCTCTCCTTATCGCGACTTTTTTCGATATTCGCGCCGCGGCTGCACAGACGGAAAAGCCCTTCTTACGTCGGCGTCAGCTGATTCCCTCGGAAATGCCCAATATTCGCGTGGCTTTCTCTCTCCCTCCCTGTACACTCTTCGTTTTCTTCTTCTTTCTTCGTCCCTCTCAACCCCCTCCCCCACGATATGCGCGTACAGCTGCTGCTGGCTCTGCAGTACCGAGACTCTTATTATACGTGTCCGTATGAATGTGCAATGCGTATAAACCGAGTACTGTTATATTATTTTTCGTTCGCAAGAGTGCGCGCGTATGTGTTTGCTTCTACACGTTTGCGCGTAAAATACATATACGTATGCGGATGCGGATGCGTAACCGGTAACGATACTCGAGTTGTCGAGTGCTATACTCGGTAGAACCTTCTTTATATAGGAAATACAGAGGAGTATAGGAAGAGAATGATCCTTTACGGAAATAATGGCATGTTACAGAAAGGCAGACTAGTTCAGCTTGTGAATTTGTATTTGCATTTCAGCTTTAAGCCTCTACAATTGAGCTTTGGATTATAAATATTCAAAAATATTATTATATAGTTTTATTGTAGTAAAGTCTGACTAACACCAGTATTAAGGTTAAATTTTCTGTTTTTGCCGTATTTTCCTTCCTTTTATTTATTTATTGTCATAGTACCCATTTTGTATACTTAATGCGAATAAGATAAAACTTTTATAAATGTCTACTTTAACTGTGAAGATAAATATATTTATAATAATATACAGATAAATAATACAAATATCAAGAACTAAGATAAGAAACTAGCTTGTAAAAAATTCAATTATTCTTGTACAGCTGAGAGCTATTATCGTTTATAATATAATTTTTTTAATAAAATTAAAATTGTTATGAGCTTATTTTTATATTAGGTAGATAAAATAAATATCATAGTTAAAAGTTAAAAAATAAAATATAAAATAGGTTTATTAGGCGAAAAAGTAAATATCCTTTGAGACTCTTTCCACAAGATGGTTAAAACCATTAAAAGAATAAAATCCCTTTAAGTAAATCAATCTTTCGCACTTTCATATTTAGCACAGGATTGTCGTAATAAGTTACTAGTCTTTTATGTACTAGAAAAAAGTTTTTTAAAATCTTTAACATAAAAATACAAAATTGTTAGAACGAGAATTTTCAGAATCGGCAGTCGTGATGAAATTGCCAAGCCGGAAACACCCGGGAGACACGTTTGTTTTCATTACTTGTACACGCAGTAGTCGGTGCACTCGACTACATGCTCCTTCTACGAGGGCGTGTTCGCAGACTATACTGCCGCTGCGGAAAGAGCTATACGAGTTCACGAGCAGAGCCTTGTTTTCACCGTCGCGGTTTTGATTCATCCTCGTCTGCGCGCGTATTCTGCAAAGGACTTTGTTAGAAACATATGATGTTAGATGAGTATTGTACGCGTTCTCAAAGCTTATGTTGCAGAACTGGATTTTTATTTAAGGACCTTATGTGTTGTGGTCGATATTTCGTCTGTGCTTGTTAATATGTACTCAAATTACTACAATATTATTATGTATGAAGTATTCTTTTTATGTTCGTAATTATTACATGCTTGCATATCTAGAATTAAATTTAAAAATTCATGAGAATGTAAGCCAATACTTGGTACATCTTACTACTGAATTTAAAATAGTATATTATTCAACAAGTGCGTAAAATAGCCTTTTACAAACTCAAAATAGTACGTAAAATCGAATCTTAGGCTCACGTGTATCAAACAATCATTTTTGATAAATTCTGTGTTGAATGAGTATTATTGTAAATGTTACAAAATGAGACATTATTTTATTGTTGGAAAAAAGCGGTATAAATTATTATTTTCCAGAATAATCAAAATATTCTTTACTCAAAATATTTTGCTAATATTAAATGTAAAATTTTGTTTGAGACCATGAATTTAATGTTAGTTATAAGATCAGCCATGAAACGATTTAGTAACAGCAAAATCATATAAGAAATTCATGTTTTGCTAGAAAAAAAGTATACAAGCTATAGAGCAATTATAAAATGTAGGATGTTTGATCGTTTTAACATCTCCATAAAAATACTTCATAAATTCTGATCATACATAAATATCGCCAAGTAATATGCTTAATAGCAGCTATTTGCTAAGACTTTCTAATTTATACACTGAAGAAAAATCTACATTATAGTATTTTCAATTAGTTCGCATTCATAAAAGTTCTGAAAGAAATTTATAAAAGTTCGCATTTCATTGCAGGTTCTGCAAACGTCATTCAATCTCTTTATATAATAGTTTTCAATCGAAAGCTTTGAAATATATAGGGGAAACTGGGGTAAAGTCCACACACGAGTAAAGTAAATCATGATAATTATTTCTTCAATAAATTATTATTTATGCCTAATTTTAATTTTAGTGAAAGATAATTATGTAAAGATAATAATAAAGTTTCACTACATAACAATTAATATTCGTCGAAAGAAAAATAATTGTATTTTTCGATCTTAAAAGAAAGTTGGTTTATCGAATTCATTATAACGATTATAGATGTTTATAATCAGTTCTATTGCTAGATTATTTTTCTAATTACTTCAAATATGTTTTACTTACTATTGCCAAGAATGCAGAGCTTTAAATGATGTTTTTCTATTTTTAAACAAGTATTTTTAAGAATCGACGTCTCGGGGTCAAATGAGCTGGGGTAAAGTGGTCCGGAAAAAAATGTGATTGCACTAATTTATAAGCGGCCAGATGAAAAATTTAACAAAATATTGTTCAAGGTGAGTGTTACTATAGTATACAAAGCCTTTGTTGCAACGAATTTCGTATTTATGCAAAAATTGGCCAACATAACCTCCATATTTAACTGTTTCGTATTTTACAGTATTTGAAAGGTTTTAAGATGTCATATAAGTTTTATTATTATCTAAATAAACGTTTTTATCTATTTATGTACAAAAACTAGTAAAAATTTTGAAAATATTTAATTCTAACGTTTAGTTTACTTTACCCCACACTGAAATGCCCGGGTAAGGTGAACCGGTGTTTTTCAAAAATAGCTAAATAATATTAAACTTAATAAATGACTTTTTTTAAGTTGCTAGTATGTTTATTAACGTAAGAAGTTTCTTGTGCAACTTACAAAGTAATGTTTTACGCCTGAAAAATACATTATTTTGTTTTTTTTTTACTTACTATGTTCACTTTACCCCGGCTTCCCCTACTATTAATATTTTTGGTCATCTGATCTAATAAAGTCAGAAGAAAATTTAATAGTTAAACAAAAAAGTTTTAATAATAATTACTCCTTAATATTTCCCACTGCTGTAGCTAAAATTTATAATTTACTACAAAATTAATTTACCGTTTTATACTCGAAATTTTAATAACTCAAGAAATAAATATAATTCAAGATGAAAAATCAAAACATTACACTCAGTATAATTGCCAAAAGATCCAGTACTCTCAACCACACGATATGTTCTTCAGTAACCAAATCAAATAATATATTACCTTATAAACCGCGAAATGTGCCTGAAAAAAAGCCAGCAGCAGTGGCGGTCAACGAAAACGCGGCTACTCCGTGTATCACATCGCTGGCGTCATCGGGCATACACCTATAGTCCGTGCTCGAAAACGTCGTCGCCGTCGGACGACGAGTTTATAGGAGGCGTATAAACGCGCGGCGGCCGATCGAGCATTCAACGTCGATCGTAATCATAAATTAAGCGCCGGGCGGCCACGAGCTCGCGGCGTAACGGCTAATAAACACGGCGCGAAACTCTCCGGTTACATCGATACTTTGTGTTTTACGTCAGTTGGAGCCCCGGCGTTAATGCGAATAACGCGACGAGCGCGCGCGCAGCTCGCGGAGGACCGGGGCTATATACATACAGCGTGCGGTGGTGGTGGTGGTGGTCGTGGGTGGTGTGGTGCAGCGGTAGTACTCGGGGAAATTGAGTGAGATGGAGAGGAAAGAAGAGGGAAAGGTGAAAAAGTACGGTGGGAATTTTAGTAGGCTCGCCAGCGAAAATGGTCTATAAAAGGCCAGTTGTTGAGTGTTTTTATTTTTGCTTATTCATATTACTGAATATTTAGACTAACTACAATTTTTTAAGCAAAAATGTCATTCAAACTGCACTGATTGCCAGGTATTTTTATACTTTTAAACTTTTTAATGTAAAATGAACGAGATCTTTAGTTTACAAATAGAGAGTTGACAAAGGATTTGGAAGACTATTGTTATAAATGCAATTATTATAATATGAACCAATTGCTATTTCAATATTTCATGCCACAACAATTAGTATCAAATGTAACATAACACGTTATAGAGATTATAGAGATACAAGCGAGATTATAGATTAATATCAAAAGGGTTACAATTATTTGCTCATTATATTGTAGAAGGGTAGGCTCAATTAATATTCACGAACCAATAATAAATTTATGTACTACCGGTATTTCAAAAGTATTGGAAAGTCTTTTTGAACCTACTAAATTATTTATTATTTTGTAGAGATTAGTCAATTGTAGATAATTTATTACTACAGATTATGGATTATTGATTTCAATGTGATTATGTTCATCAGCTAATAATTGCAGTACACTGTTGATCAGCATTAATGTCATTTCTAGGTTATCGAACTATAAAGTTTTATTTTTACTTTTTAGTTTAAAAATTATCATCAAAGATTTGACTTTATATTACTTAGAATTTCAATAAAAAACGATTTTAATTTTGCGCGTAAATAAATTATTGTAGTCATTTGTGAGATGGAATAAGTATGATTTATATTTGAATTTTATAATTGAAAATACGTTCAACTCCGAAAAGGTAACCTTTCATTTTCGCAATACATGAGATTAATTAATACGCAATCACTGTACACAAAAATCAATATAAAAAAATAAAATTATCCATTTAACAAAATTAAAATCGTGCAATGAAAAGTTCTACTTATTCAATGAAATGATAATCAATTTATATAGAATTTAATTCGCTGTTTGCTGTACTAAATTTTGAAATGATACTCTTGTCAAACTCATTAATAGTATATTAATACGTAACTCGAAGGCTAATTGGAGCTAACGATTACGGAGGATTTAGAGCATCCTCTCTTACATAACGTACCAATATATAAACTCACTACAATAAAACAATTCCAAACAAAAAATCGGCTAATTATGAAAAAAAAAGAAAAATAGAAAGGGGCAAAAACTAAAAATCAGCTCTCACCGGTCGGAGCGAAAGGATAGCTTCATTCAGTGCATTTAATAGGGGTTGACAAGCGCCTCGAGATAAGCAATTTAGCCGTGACATCGCTCGCTTCCCTCCCGGATGCGCACTTCTCTTTTACGCCTCGCTGTAATCTCTAACGATTCATTCTGCCGCCGCTGCACTGCTGCCGCTGCCATGCTGCTGCGCTGCAGTCTGCACTCTGCTGAATGAAGAAAGCAGGGAGAGCGAGGGAGCGGGAGACAACGCTTAGAGAGAAATGTAGGTAAGAGGGGGGGGAGGTAGAGAAAGGAAGAGGAAACGGATGCACTGTTCAAAAATTCGGTGCAGGATTTTCTGGAATTCCCTTTTGCCCAGTTAATTAGCTTCGTGAGTTTTAATGGTACTTTCATGGCGCATTGTGGAAGTAAAATTACCTCTAAAACTTCTATAGTTGGTTTTTATCTCGTTTACTGTCGAAATTAATAGAATTTTTTCTACAATTATTATACATAGCAAATGAACAAACGAAGTTATAATGATTTTTTGTACAATAATAATTGTACTCATGATTTGTTAGTTATATCGATGCAGATAAAGGGATGCTATACAAAATAAACGAGAGTAAGTTATAAAGAATTTTTACTTTTAGACTGTTTTAATTGATTGGAAAATATAGTAGATGAGGCGATAATTTGTTCAATGAATCGTGTGAAATAAACTGACCTAAAACTCAGCTGTAAAAGTTAGTAAGCACAGAGCACGCTTGCATATATATCAAGTTTGATTAAAAATAAAAAAGTTCAACTTATAAAAAAGTAATGATAGAAAGAAGTGAAGTTATTTTAAACTTAATATAAGTATTTAATAGTAGTTGCAAGAAATGCATAAAACAGGAAGTAAATAACGCGACAATTGCTTTAAACAAGTGTATTAAGTAAACTAAACTAAAATTAGATCATTTATTAGTGAAAAACGATTACAGATTAATAATAAATGATATATTATATTTAGTATTCATATTCTATAATTTATCAAAAATCATGGAAACAGAATCTTTAAAAATGATTTATTACTCGTTTCTCCACAGTCTTCTAAACTATGGAATAATTTCATGTGGTGGAGCGTACAAAAAAGCCTTTATATATTACAGAGACTACAAATTGGATTGCTGAAAATAATGAAAAAAAAACAAATTCTGGATACATAATTATCCTATGAACATAGAGCAATTATTTTATTTTGAATCTTTACTGTATAACTAACTTGATCTTAGAGATAGTTTTATTAATTCTAACAGTATAACGAGAAATAAAAGCATTCAGCTACCCAAATTTAATAAAACTATTAGTAATAAAAACTATAATATTATTACTATTAGAATATTTAATAATCTACCAAGAGATCTCAAGATTTTATGTAGTAAGAAGAGTACAATAAGAAAAAAATTAAAAGAATAGATAAGTGCTAATATATGAAAGTTAAAGTATATTAGTATTATTATAAGGTATGGCGAAATCAACTGAATTCTATAACTTGTTATAAGACTACAAGTTGATATATTTTTATATTTGTTATTGTATAAGTAAATATATACAGGTTACTAATTATTGAAAAGTTTTTGTACAAAATTATTATATTAGTTTTAAGTACTTAAGTAGTTGTAGTATTCATTTTTAGTTAGTTCATATTTAGAAAATAAGATTGTATATCGCACCAATGTACAGGCACCTTGATAGCCTCTATAGGATGTTAATTTGTTCGACGATTTGAATAAACAACATGTATTACTGGTAAATAAATTAAAAAAAAATTAAAAATAATATAGACAATAACCGTAAATATTCGCAATTTAAGCTTCTATTAAAAAGCATATAAACATTAAAAAATTGATGAAGACTAATTAGAAGCTATACGAAAGCTGTAAAATAGCTAGGAATGAAAAATACGAGGGTTTAAGATGACAGGTAAGATCCAGGGCTGACAATCATTGACTAAGGACTATCAATAAGGCAGCTCTCCTCCTCGCTTTCTCGCTCCCTCTTCTTCCTCACGCGCGAGCGCGAAAGGCTCGCTTTAAATATGCGGCTGACGTCGTGCCTGCGGTGATTGGAGGAGCATGTGAAAAATGTTAATCGACGCGACCTCGCGTGCCATACCGATCGCCCACGCTCCTCGCGCTCCGGCTCTGCCTCGGCACTGCGGGCCGCAGGATTATTTATGCGCTTTTAAACTAACCCTTCCGTGATGCCGTTCAAGGCCTTCCGCGACAGGCTCGCTCTTATCGCCCTGCTCGCGGAGGTCATGGAGTAATGAGACGGGAGCGGAGCCTAACCCTTTTCATCTACGCTACCGCTGCTGCTGCTACTGCCTCCGGTGATCTTTCATGTTTTTTCATACCATATAGGCTTTAATAGCGGGGTCATTTTTCATTCGGATTATTTCTTTGCACTGTATTTATATTTTTTTTTAATATGTAGCGTGAAACGTGACCTAGCAAACAAATTTTTTGTGCTCGGTAAATATACTTCTAAGAGATGTGAAATATTATTAATTAAATTAAATTAAACTAATTAAAAGGTTCATAATTATATAATAGGTGTTACTGCACATTTTACATTTTGACCGATATTTTATCCTCGATTTCTCATTTACATGTTATTATTTAACATATCATTTGTATGCAAATTTGAATAAAGTTTGAATAACCCTACTTCTTTATTCCAATCTTTAATAGTCGGAGCGTCACCGAAAGCAATGAAGCGAATTACTTTATCTTTATTATAAAAAGCATTCTTTAATATCCGCGTCTGCGCTCTTTGGGATGGACCATCGTGTCAAAAAGGCAATTAACCTACATTTTTGCTTCTAAAAGTGAATAATGAAATAGACGAGTGGCACCTGCGCTGATGCTGCTGCTGCCTCTTTACTAAATTGACACGTCACGCACTCAAAATGTAATTTCCTGGATAGCGAGTCCTCTTATATTGAATTTCCTTCTCTATAGCATTACAATGCCTTTGGCTTTTTGATGTAAAAAGCTAAAGCACTATCTCAATTTTCTGTATTCTAGGATCTAAGGATTTTATATGGTAAAAAAGTTTAATGGTGAAGTGAAAGATTTAAATTATAATTGGTACTGTCAATAGATACCACATAATAATTTGAAACTAATAATTTCACATAACGTCTGATGTCACTGTTTTATGTCCTAGATATGTTTAATTTTTATATTTTTTATTCAAGTACCATTTTTAGATTATATCGTTTTGTGAACTAAATAAGATAAATGAGAATTTCGTAATATTAAAATGATTGGTGTACCCAGTAAAACGTGACCACTTTTAGGTTGAATGAATCGATTTTTTGAATAGCCATTTTCTTACCGATGTTATTTTGTAGAAATGCTTGTTTCTAGTCTAAATAGCATTTTATAAGTATTCTGATTTCTACAAGGAAGGTTATAAACAAAAAATACCTATTTAAAAATTATCATTATAAAATTTAAAACTACTATCATTAAAAATGTATAAAAGTCTTGCAAATGTAACAAACTTCAAACTTTACTATTATGGTTACGTAATTCAATCGTTAATGAGTATGCCACCCAAACTAAGAACATAAGCTCGTATGAGCTATTATGGCCGTAACATAGATGATAATTATAAGTTATCAAGTTAAGGGAATATCTTATAAAAATGGAGTATCGAGCGGTTTAATAATTATTATATTTGGAGTCTTAGAGTACAGCTGAAATAAGATATTATATTTTATCGAATTTCTTAATCGCGCTTTTAAGGAATATATACGTTTTACTAAAGTAGTTTCTGTTAAAATAAAATGGCACTATCCTTATTGATAAAAATTAAAAAATACCTATAATTATCAATAAAAAACTTCCAACAAATTAATCAAAAAAATCGGATAACAAAACGGGTAACAGCTAAGAATGTTTCAGTGTAACTATACATACAAATGTAATACATTCGTCCTAAAATTCTTAGCGATCAATTCCAATAACGAGCGATTAGAGTTTTTCTCATTCGGAAACCGAAGACACAGGGTACAGAATCATCGGCTCGTAATAAATTTCGCACGCAGTCAATACCCGCTATCTCGCCGTTTCATCGCACTCCACTGCGCCGCCTCCTCTCAATTTCTCCCTCGCGCGCACCCTAACACAGAAGCATGATTCAACTGCCGTTCCCCAGCAAGATATTTAACTTTTCTCATTAATTCTCCATCCTCGATAGGTATAGATCTCGCGCGCCGCGTGTGTTACGACGAAGATGCGCGCGCCTTTTACGCCCGCGTGTGTATATGTGCGAGAGTGTAGGTGTACACCCAATGAAAACTGAAGGGACGCCTAAAACTTGTCTCGCTAGACGGCTGCTGCATCGATCACTGCGCGGGAGATCGACTGTTATCTTGCGACAAACTCGCTAATGTACGTTGCACCGCGAGGTATTAGACCTTGTGAATTGGTGCGCATGTAAGTTTAATTGGCGGCAGGTGACAGTTTTTTATGTATGCTACGTGGATTGACGTTACTAGTTTTGTGCTTTATGTTGTTAACGGGGTTCAAAGGATACAAATTTAGTGAGAGATTATTAATTGAAGGCAACAGAATAGATAAAGAAATTAGTATGGAGATGAAATTCAATTTTTCTTTTCTAAATGTTAAACTAATTTTTTGTTATGAATTCTTTAAAATTATTTTTCTATATGATAAAGTTATAATAGTAGTTTTAGTGTAACAAGATATATATGTTTGATTGTAGGCAGCAATACTAGTAACAATTTAAAAACTTTCTGTTCATAAAGTGGAAACAAATATTTAAAATACATTGAATAATATTTTTATTATAGGTACAGCAAGGACTTGAGCGGGCACAATTTTTGTACAAAGTAATATTAATAAAACGAGAAGTGCAAATAATATTTATAAAAAAACACTAATTTTACAGAAAACCGATATTTTTAAATGAGTCTGAAAATAATGGACCAACAAGCTAAATATTTGTATAGGAGCTCTTATTACTTATATATAAACTTTAAATTCATTTTCACCAGAATCCTACCTTAATTGAATGTTATTGCACAATATGTAAATTATTGTTTCTATATGAGGTTGAATACAGAATTTTATAGTAAATTATGTTCAACATGACATTGTATGTACCGGATTAAAATTAAACTCAGTGTCCGCTATTCAAAATACAACTTTTATAAATTACCTTAAATATGCATACCTGAGTTGATAGTGAATTATACATTCTACGTTATTTTTTTAATACGTACTTTATAATTGGAAATGTATATTAAATTATAAGATCGATTTTATAAAACATTGAAAATTGTTGTTATACAGCAGTTTGCAGCTATTTTAAAATATAGAGCATATATGTGTCTCATTTTTGTATATCACATAAGTGTTTGATTTTAAATAAATATCGAATATAAACTTTATTAATCTACATTTCCTTAATCCTATATTTTTTGCATATAATTTTCAGGATGTAATCGTCTATAAATAACGAGTATCAGCGCACATGCGAATAACATACACGCAAGATACTGAAACTACACAGCTACTCTAAGTAGACCAAGTGTACAAAGTAACAAGTGAATAGCGGCACCTAAAACCGCTCGCGGAGATGAATTAAAATTTACCATCAGCAGCGCTCGCGCGTGCAGCCGGTATAAAAACAGTAATTTGAAATCTTTATAGAGCAATTACTACACTCGGCCATTACAAGCTCGCGCGCATAGCCGCGCCATCCCGAGGAGAGACAGAAAAGAACTAGAAGGCTCATACACACAACACTCACTTACCCACGCGTATACACACATCCACGCGTATATATATATATATATATATAAACTCTGGAGGCGACGCTGCAGCGCTCGTGATTGCCCCGTAACCGCCAGTACACATGCACTTCATAACGCAGAAAAGTGCGGGCGCGCGTTTTACGGCTGCCGCTGCAGCTACAACGGCAGCAATCGGGCTTAAACGCTTTAATCTCTTAATGGAAGAGCGAGCCGAGCTATCGGGCCACTTTTCCCCGAGTTCCGTCCTGGACACGCCGCCGACGTCTCCCCCTCCAGCAGCAGCAGCAGCAGTGCGAGCCGGAAATCATAATTTCGCGCAATTGTGCAGCAAGCCCCCCGATCGGCCAGACGGAAATGCCGCTCGCTGCTTTTCGCCGGTGGGAGATACTACATACGCGTTGAGTATCTGATCGGTTGTGTGTGTGTGTGTGTGTGTGTGTGTGTGTGTGTGTAGGCGATGAGAAGAGATTGAGGCCGGAACCCGTGCAGCGCGGCAATTGCGATTTTCTTGCGATTATCGACGACTCGTTGGGCTTTTCAATTTGTAAAGGGGCGAGGCTCGATCGCGATGGTTTCCGAGCGATTTTGATGAGTTAATGAGGGAGTGGAGTACAGCTACTTCCCTTGTAATATTACAATTATTATGGATCAGGTGGATTAGCGGTTGCAGCACTTTAGTAACGTAATTAACGTAGGTGGATAATCTAATTTAATCGTGATTTACGTATATACCAGGATTATATTAAAAAGTAATGCTTCTGTATTTGTTAATGTGTATCGAGAATATTATCGTTATGTGCATTTTATACTTATAAAATCTTATCGTTGAAAAAGATAAAGATACAAGATAATTGATTATCGGAAATGTACTCTCTAAATCTGGAAGAGTGGTTTTTTATTCTTTTAAAGAGTGACGAGCTAAATCACTCAGCTTCGAGAGACTTTTCTGTATAGTTCACTCGAATGGAGTGATACTTTTCACTCGAACAAAACGAGTGGTGCCAATCACTCGTTTATCTCGAGTGATTTAGTAGCTGCTACTGAAATCACTCTTCAAAGAGTGAAAGTTGTTGTAGGAGGTTTTGAGATTAGGAATGTGCAGTATTCCGTTAATTAATTCATCTGCTTTTTTTCAAGTATTAAAAAGTTAATAAACTATATTAATTCACTTAGTTTAAAGTAATATCGTTAATTGTCTAAACTTATATAGAAAACTTTGTTTCTATACTCTAAGGTCTGATTGGTCTAGTGGATTAAGATAGTAACCTGAGGAATCTAGATCAATTTCCACCAAAGTTGAATTTTTCTTTTTTATCTTTCTTTTTCATTTTTATTAAACTTATTTAATGTTTTTAAAGTATTTAGTAAGAGATAGTAATAGAGACGTACAATCAGTCACACAATTATGCTTTATAAAGATATTTTCTTTCACTCCAAACCAAGTGACAAGTCACTCTTAGCGAAGAGTGAAAATATAACTCTTTTGAAAAGTGGTGAATCACTCAAAGCTGACTGGCTCACTTATCACTTTGCTAAAGAGTGAGAATTCACTCAATTCGAGTGAAAAATCACACTTCCAGTTTTAGAGAGTAATATAGTATTATCTTTTTACAAACGTGTTTATTTATATACCTGTCCTTTGTTTTAGCTAAAACCTAAAAAAATGTATTTCATCTAGATACATTTATTTAGATAAAAATGATAACTATGACTGCTCAGTACTTATGCTAATATTTCTCAAGTATTGTAGTATTTATTTCTCTTATACTTCTTAAGCTTTTATTAAAATATGCCAAGCCTCGAGCCTAGCTAACTACAAGCAAAACAAGAAGCATATACACTCTGCAGATTATAACCTTTCCGTAACGTACTTAATAAAGTCATTGCTCTCTCGTCGCCCTCGTAATAAAAGGGGAAAAATAAAGCTTTCCACGCAATCCCCGTACCTTATTAAAACTCAAAGATATAAAGAAGAAGGGAAGAAAACTAAAGACTAAAGCACACGCAGCACGCTATATACCTTGAGAGCGAGAGAGAGAGAGAGAGAGAGAGAGAGCGGAAGATGAAAAACAGAGGCGCGTGCACACGCAGTCTACCAAAGCTGTAGCTATTACGTAGCAGAAAAAAAACCCAAACACAGTACCTACGAAGAGAGGGAAAAGAAGGGCGGAAGGAAGGGGTCGAGTAATAGAGATAGGTCGGGAGTATGTATGTGTATAAAGAGAAAGTACGCACGAGGCGCGGGAGTAATACCGCCTGTTCGAGATAGGGCGAGCGGTGTGTGCTCTGCTGCAGGCGCAACTTTTATATACGGAACTCGTAAAGTTCTCGCTCCGTGCCCGCCGCGTATACCTAGCCCTCTGCCCATTTTTCGGCCATGTGTATATGTATACGCCGCGGTTGCGGCCCGGGCCTTCCTTTCCTCGACCCCCTCGGGCCAATCTCCTGCGCCGATCCTCGGCTTCGTGCTTTCGGCACCTTATCTCATTTTCGCGCGCGATGCTGTAAGTGCTTCTACCGCGCGCCAGACCGTTGTTTTACGTACTATGCGCGCGCCGCACGCTGCGAAGTATAGGTGGGCATCACCCACCTTTTGGAGATTTATGAATGCTCGGCGCACCACTCATATTCACTTTCTTTTTCGCACTTCTTCGCGTATTTTGCGGAAGTGTTTTGCGCGGAGTCGGTTGTTTTTGGTGATGTTGAGAGTTTTTCTTTCTAACTGGGCGTCATTTTTTAGCACTGATTTGTTGATTTTAGTTGTTTGCTCGAAGAAAAATGTTAAGGGGGTATAAATACGTGTCTAAATATTAATGTGTCTATATTTTTTCTAAAAACAGCTTAAATGTTTAATTGTATGCTTAATTATATCATGTACATAATGAGGAAAAAAAATCGTCAAAAGAAAAAAATTATTGAACCTAACCCATTGCTACCCATTGTCTTTATCGGTGACTCTCAAAATCGACATCACTATCACAGTTACCATAGGATATTTTCAAATGTTTAGTCTTTCGACCTAAAAAAGTTTTCATGGAAGTAACCTAAAAAACCTAAAGTTTTTTGAGTTTCATACAAAAAAATTACGAATGCACAAAAAATATCTTTTAGGTCAAAAGACTGAAAATTTGAAAACAACCTACGGTAACTGAGATAGTGGTGTCGATTTTGGGAGTCACCGATGAAGACAATGGGTAGCAATGGGTTACGTTTGATAATTATTTTCTTTTGATGATTTTGCAACTTCCTTGTTATATACATAATATAATTAAGCATATTGAACATTTAATCTGTTTTTAGAAAAAATATAGACTCAGTAACACTTTTTAAAATTTTTATATTTAGACACCCTTTTACCCCTTAATTGAGGCAAATTTAACACTTAATTCTGGGACACTATTTTAAAAAATTTAAATCTGTTGAAAGTGTATTTTATACGAATTTTATAGTTAAATTAGTATAGTTTCTAAGCATATCAAATGTTTGATTGCATTATAAACACACATTCTTTCGATGTAATGAATAGAACTAAAAATGTATCTTGATATTTACGACCAGGATTTTTAAAGTGTCATTATTCTACTATAGTTACATCAGTTTCATTCTACAGAGAAAGTTTGTGCTACTCATTCCTTTTCTTTTCGCACCATGCATACATTGTTGTAATGTTATGCTTACAACTTTTTTAGGAGTATTAAATATACTGCACTCACCACTGTTGTGCTTGTTTTGTTTTATACGCGGTGTATACCTACGCCGTGACTTGCGAATCGCATTTATATACGGGTACAATGAATCGACATACCTGAAACAGACAAAAGGAAGGGTTCAATATGTATATGTATGTATATATATAGGAGAAATTCATTAAAATATCTATTGAAATGGATTTGTATTATTTGCGCGCGCATGCTATCTTTTGTACGATGCTGCGCATAGCGATTGTGCCTCGGATTGTGCACTAATAAATCTTAAACGAAAATCGCAGCGCTCAATAGAAGAGAGAAGTCATTGATATTTAATAAATTTTCGTTCAATCATTTCAAATGTTCAATTCAATAAATAAATGTGATACATGCATATAAGTATATAAACTGCGTATTTGATTTGAATACATTAATAGAATACCGAATTACAACTTCTAAGATGGACGTTTTAAAGGTAAATCAATTTTAAAATTGAAATACTTTGTATGTTGTATTGTCAGAATAATCATTTGCATGTCAATAATATTTATTAACGGTTTGGTGTTATATATAAATCAGCTAATAGCTGACAATATGAACTGATAATATTGTCATTAAAACAGAATATAAAAGGTTTAATAGGCCAATGTAATCATGTAAAGCATTTGCAATTATGTCAGTTACATTAAATTAGATACCATCCCTTTGCGTGTTTCATTATTTCAGCTGATCAAACATTTGACAACATTACTGGTAGGATTTCGATTGATAATTTGAATCAAGGCTGTTTGATTATTCCACTATAGCAGATATTACAAAATTTAATGTACACAGCAGACAGAACTTTTACTATTGAGTAATAGAATAAATAATATAATAATCTCCAATTATAAATAATATAATAACCCCCTGATAGAAAATAAGTTTATTGTTTAGCTTATAATTTTATACCTAAATTCATTGCCAAAAAATAACCTTATTTACCGGATACAAAGCTAAAAACTAATGATTAATTGATTACAAATAAACTCATATACTTCTAAAAATTTAAATATCCTATTTAACCTTACATTTCAACAATACAGTTAATAATTATACGAAATTTAGTGTTCAATACCTTTATGCTAAGGTTAAATATATATTTTTTTATTCTACTAAGTACTTTTCCTCGTACTTGAAATAAAAAGATGAAATACGAATATGAAAGATGAATTTGCCCATTACTGATTCTATACTATTATAATGTAATTAATAGACATAATGCATACATATATTGTAACGGACCACGTATTATGCCGTGAGATATGCGTGTACATGATTATATACTGAGTATGTATGTCGGCTGTTTTCGGGAAAATTCGGGAATTGTCGGCGTTCGCGCTTTGGGCATCGCGCGGAGCTCGGTGCGGCGCAGACGATCTCATGTCGCTTTCTCCAGGTCGAGCTATTGTCGAGATCGGAGGTTCCCCAGCTGTGTCACGAGGGGCTGAGTGCCGCCGCCGAAGGAATTGCGAAAGTTGTTCTCTTATACTCCGGGCTACGCGAGCGATAGCATTTTGTCAAATGGTGTTAACGATATGTAAAATATTTGTAGAGTAATCGTGGTGTATGCATTCTCGGCGTGCGGGTTGGATTGTTAGTGTACCAGAGCACGAGGTGAATTGGCCATATTGGGGTAAGCGCTTTTTTGTACCATCGTCGGAGTATGTAAGTGACGCGTGTTAAAAATATTAAGAGACCGCGTGCAAACGCATTGGAATTGACGACGCCCGAAGTCTCCGCCCGTCGTTTGGTCATGGACAGTCGCATACCGCATCACCACGAGGGCAAGCATCCCTTTTAATTGTGCGGCCCGTCTGAGCAGCTCCGATCTGTGACCACTGTTAACCGCAGGGTCATTAGTGTAGTAAGCTGTACGTATTTTTATACACGAACGATAGTTAATAGATCGATATAAATTAGTTTGTAGACACGGATGAATTATATTCTGAAACTTGAACGACAAGATCCTGCGATCAATTATTGCGTAATTTATCGGATCAATAAAATTCTTTCAAAATATATATAAACTGCATGATTGGTTTATTTCTATATATTTTAAAGTTTATATAAAATTTTAAGTTATAGCCAGATTCAAACGAGATATCCGTCAATGTATTTATAACGCATGTACTTATACTGTGACTTTCACTTAATCGGTATAAGAAAAATTATTTTTTTTATTCCCTTAAATCAATAGCTATTATGTACGTATAGAATATGTTTCCAAAGTGACAGGTTGATATTCCATGTTTAAATGCACCTAGTGTACAGTTTATATCTATTCATATATTCAAGTAGAACGGAGTGCAAAAGTTTTCATGAGGTGCATACTACTTAAAAATCCATTTCTTTACTTAAATTAATAGTTATTATTAAGGAAAATATATTCTCAACAGTATTAAATTAATTTTCGATATCAAAATAAATCTAGAGTGAAGTTTACTTGCAGAGCGCGTGAATTTTAAACGCATTTTTTTCGAACCGACTTTTTTGCGCACTGTGAGCATGATTACAAAACAAACTATGTTAACCAATCGGTGATAAATTTTAGTATGTTGGTCTACATATGCGTGACTATAGCAGGAACATTGGGCATATTTATTGATTAATATTTCCCACATTTTTCATCGAAAAATGGCATAAAAAATTGTCTAATTTTTGTATGATTATTTTTGACAGTCCGGTCCAATTTGTAAATTTTAATGGAAATTTTGTATCCGAAGATCGTGATAAAGCGGTTAATGCACAAATTAAGAACCCATCTATTTTTGGTTCCAAGTGATCCTAACGACCAGAGTCATGTCCGCAGCCGAGCTTAAAAATGTTAAAGACGCCTTAGCAATCGGCCAAAAGATGAATGAAAATTATTCAAAAAACATTAAAGAATTTTTTTTGTATATTTTAAGGTTGCTATACCTATAACATATTCTCAAAGTTTCAAAAAGCTCAATTATTATTTTCTCGTAAAAAAAATGGATGAAAATCAGTGAAATTTTAGGCCGAGAAAGTACAATGTCATCTGAAGGTAGCTCTCTAGTGATATTTCTAAAATCTCTGTATTATATTTTAGAAATCTGAGGCTTTATACATAGAATATTTGTTATTATTACATAAAGGATCACAGCGATTTTCAGATTTTTTAGCCTATATATTCACCGTTATTCAGCAAAATGTGTTATTTTAGTGAAAAAGGGCTATATTCAAAATAGTCCTCGCGCGCTCCATATTGTCATACACTTCTAAGAAAAGTTTATCATTTTTTTGAAGCTAGAAATAACTAATATTCTCTTTTAATTTTATTTGATTATTTATTATATAGCTCTGAAAAATATATATGTGATTTTGTTTCAAAATTGCTATATAAATACCGTTATTTTATTAAAATTGTATTATAAATAAACTTTAAAGCATCAATTTATAAAAAAAACGCGCAAATTTTTGGTGAACATATCTTAAAGAATATATTCTTAAAGTATCATTAATTTTTTTAATTTTTGTATGCGCGAAGATTAATTTATGTTCAAATTCAGGACTTTGCTTTAGGCCGAGAAAGTACAATGTCTTTATCTTTTTTAGACCTTTCATCGAAAGAGGCCCATTATGACTCCCAAAAAAGCTTTTAATTTACAAAATCTTTTTTTTATTATATATATAGTAGTAGTATCGAATAAACTAAATTATTTCCAATATTAAACAGGTTAAAAAGTGAATACTATTAATGGAAAGAAAATGAATGAATGAACGCGTCGGATGTCTCTTCGAACCTCAATGTGAGCAAAACTAAAGTAATCATTTTCGGGTCGGATTACAGTGTGCACTAGGTGTAAGAATTAGAATTGCCTGGCATTGTGATTCAGAATGGTGATTACGTGCCTTTCTCCGATACTGTCACTAACCTAGGCGTGGTTATGGATGATGCCCTTACGTGGAAAGCTCAGGTTGACGCGTTGAGTAAGAAGGTGAATAGAGCCTTATATGGCCTACGTTTATTCCGCTCGTGCACCAGAAAGGCATTGCGGAAACAGCTCGCAAGTGCATTAGCGGTCTCCCATCTCGACTACTGCGCTGTGGTGTACCTCGATGCAACGGAAGAGCTGCAGAAGAGCCTGCAGCGACTGTAGAACGCATGTGTTCGATATATAAGCGGCACGAGGAGGGACGAGCACATCACCCTATATAGGGAGGGCATGGGCTGGTTATGCATAAAGGCAAGGAGAGACTATTTTGCTGCGATGCTATTTCATAAAATTATTCGCATGGAGCAACCGCCGTATCTTGCTGCTCTCTTTCATAAGAACCAGGCCAGAAGCTCTGGTGACAGGGGTGGTGTGAATGAGCTCTCGATACCGTTCTTCCGTTCGGATACCGGGCTACATTCGTTTGCGTCACAGCATTCCAGATTATGGAACTTGCTCCAAGAGGATGTGCGGTGTAAGCCCTCATTAAAATCATTTAGAGTAGTCGTGCGCTCGCACCTCTCCCGACCTCGCGGTGACCAACAACAACACTAACACCGGTGTATCGGGTAAGACTACTAGTTATTTATTTGTATGTGTCGCATTAATTTATTTGACTATCTGCGCTTCATGTATGAATGTATTTACTAGCATGAATGTATTACTAGCGTGAATTAAATAAGTGCTTATATCCTAGTCATGCTAGGTTAGTAAGAATTTGAAATAAGGACGCGATAGATATAAGCCTAATGACCATGTGCAATTTTACCATTAACGACGACCTGTGATCTGATTACCAAATGTAATTCGAAAATATGACTGCGTAAGAATTTTATTAAATATAAGATTGCATAATTTTACATCATGACTATTGTATATTAAATATGTGACACACATGTATTACATTTTTTCTTATACATAAATAAAAGCTATATCTATCTATCTAACTATTTAATAGAAAAAATTTTCAAAATCATTAAAATACACCAGGGAGCCACCTAAAATCTATCTAAAAACCCGCTTAGATTTCTACTAGGGAGAGCTAATTTTTGCGTATATATTATATATTTATAAATTATGTATGTATAATTTATAAAATTATAATTTTCTTTAAATTAAATACTAAAACTGAGAATATTCTTGCAAAAGAGGTACAGCTTTTGTCTGACATAAGATCGGATCTACACACGTCAATATTATATTAGTTCAAATAATTGCGCAAATATTTTACTTTTCCCAAGCATATATATAAACCATGAACTTTATAAATGTAGGCGCACTTCCTTCCCCGAGCAACTCATTCAAGGGATATTTACCACCCAACGGCGCCGCATACCCTCGGCCCCTTTTCGTGAAAGCCCTAAACAACGTTATCGCTAGCAAGATAAATCGAGCCTGCGGCCGCGGCGACTCGACCAAAAGCGTCGTGCTCCCGCACTATCGCGACGTTCCACAACCTTGCGCAGCACAGATACAAACAAGCGCCATTTTCGCGTGCTATACAGCAGCAGCTTCTGCCACGGTCGTACAATTCGCGCGCTCTGGAAAATTAATTACGCGAGGAACGGCATTAGCGGGAACGCACACCAGCCAGTGCTAAATGAAACAAATGTCGCGGCTTTTCGCACGGAGAGAATCCATGCGCGCGACAATGTCGAGGCAGAATTCGGAAGAGCAAATTTGAGAGAAAGAAATAGTAAAAGTTTAAGAGACATTTACCACAACATAAGATATTTTAATGTTTTTTAAATTAATCTTATATGGTTTTCGAATTAAAAGGCGCCCACAGTTTTTCTGATAATAGCGGACCAGAGCAGTTGGTCAATTCGCAAATCTTAGTCATCAAACTGCCCAGATAACTTCCGAATCGAATTATTGTCGTTATAAATTGTTGTTGTTTCAACAAATACATTGGCGAATTGCGGACATTCGGGCTGTTCTGATATCAAGTATATTCTATATTAAAACATACATTAAGGTAGTACCGGTAGTACATTAATACTACCGGTAAGATATCGACTATTCAGAGAAATTTGAAATTTAAATTTTGAATAATTTAACTGTGTAATTTTTATAAATCGCACATCTTTCTCTTCAACTCGTGATTTTCCAACACTAACGGTTCAGAATTCGCTCAATTTTGGTAGATTATTAGTTAAAAAACTAAAGAATAATTTGAGTACTTGTAAATAAGAATTTGGAGCATGTGAGCGTAGTAATAAATAAATGAAAATAAAAAACATACACCCGGGTAAAAATGGTTCAGGCGTTATCAGGCCTTGCTATGCATGGAGCATAAAGCATGATCATGCATGAGATTTGGCCGGGGATATTCAAGCATGGGCATGCAAGTTCATGAATTAATAGGGATTATGTTGCATCTAGTTTTAAATATTTATTTTAAAATAGGATAAAAAATGTAAATTATTGTTAAAAAATATATATAAGGCCCGACGCCTTAGCCGGGCAAGCTATCAAACTCGTTGTATACCAACAATTATTTTGAGCTTATATGTAGTAGTGTATGTTCGATTCAAACTTAAAAATTTTCTAAGTGAACGCAAATAATAAACAGAACAGTAAAAACTCAAATACATATGATGTATGCGTGTGCCTAAATCTTTATAATTACATTTTTCTGCATTACGCTATATTTTAAATTAGCATTAACATGCATACACGTGCCTGCACATGCATGTAAGTGAATGTAAGTGCTACAACGTATATTTCTATGGATGTTGATGTAAAAAACTCAATTGAAAGAGAAATCAAATTTTTTTTAATAAATTCTTGAACTCGTATGTATATGCATAAAGGTGCGTGAAAGTGTATAAAAGTGTCTCAATATGTGTAAACACTCATGGCACAGCATTATTATTTATGTGCATGCGTTTTTACAAAATACCAAAATTACTGATTTAGAAAACATAAACATTCAAATAAGCATCCATGATGTGAAACTTTTTATTATTAATTATGATAAATATAATTGCTTAATCAGAATGTATAATAATTATTTGGTGTAAGTTGATTTATGCAACTTCTGTTATTAAGTATACATATATCGCGAATAAACAAGAAATCAAAAGTGCACTTATTTTGACTAGCTACCTACTGGTAGTACTCCCTTAATATGCTACCAAGCTCTTTATCAGAAAAAATGTCATTTTTAGCGGGGTTTCTAGAAAAAGGTCTATGCTTCTACCAGAGCTTTAAGAAATTAATTTCTTTGCATTAATGATATAATTATTTATGCAATAACGTTGAAGAAACGTTTTATAAGAAACTGTTCAATATCTTAAGAAGATTATGTCCTGCTGGTCTTGTACTACAAAAAATGTAGTTTGCTTCGTCACGAAATTCATATTCAAGGGGTATTTAAATTGCACATTATCACATTATTTTTTTATATAATTGAAATTTCAAATTTGTGGTTGTTGTTTGACCAAAGTGCTATTATCACTTTAAATTATTTTCAAGAAAAATTAATCTGATATCTACAGACAAAAGATATAATATAAAATACATCCTTTATGAATTTATGGTTAAACAATATCATACTAAGCTAAAAATAAATAAAGGAATATTCCTATATTTATCAAGAAATACAGTGACAACAATAAATATATAGCTATAGTCTAAGCTGCTGAGTTCGGTTCGTACATATGCAGAGCTAAGAAATAATGCTCTGGCTGGACGACATTTACATGCATTTAGTTCCGGTATCTTTGTAATACTGCTTGTTTACGGCGCCGAGTAGTACATGCTGTACGTGTATTATGCAGACAACGCGGGTGAAGTCGCGCAGAAGAGGTGGCCGCTATACAACAGGACAGCGCCCGGAGATACGTTTTGCGCGATGCTGAGTCTGCGGTTCGCCGCGTGTATTTTCAATGTTTATTACGTGAGTAAATGAGCTGTTACGCGTGTATATCCACTGCTCGAGTCCAGAGAATGGATTCTTATGGGAGTGTTTTATGCATCCTTTCACAGGATTGCTTTTACGTTTGCTATTACTTTTTCCATGCGCCGTGAATAACGCTAAAAGGGAAATCTTTTTTATAACGCAGTCTTGCTAAATGAAGATGGGGTTTCAACATAAATAAATAGCTCTTGGGTCATAATTAAAGAGTAATAACTAAATAAAATGTTTTTAAATTAAACACAAGTATTGATTTCTAAAATAGTAGACTCACCTTGAATAAATGAAAAAACTTTATAAGAAATAGACAATAATCCCTAGTTGAGAATCTCTTAAATCGAATTCCGTTCAATTGAAAAACTTTCTCTCTATATATTTAAATCCATTGCATTTTTCACTCACTCGCACTTTAAACTCATGATTTGGCGACTATATATATTCGGCAGCATACCGATGGTCGGCCAAGAGTAAGTTCGCGACGCTTGCGGTGAATCGTCGCTCGGCATTCGTGGCAGAAAGCTTGAGGTGCGGAGAGGACGCGGGCACACACGAGAACACCAGCAATGCGCGAGAGGCAATTCATTAACATCAGGGGAATTCCTTGGATGTCGCGCTGCTTTCGAGCTAGGCGCGCGGTCATTATATCCGCCACTTGTGCCTGCACAGTTGCGTCGAGTAGAGAAACTTCGACGTACACCGCAGACGCCGCAGCTACGTATATCTCTGATGCGTAGAGTAGCAAAACTTGCGCGCCGGCTGGTACTTGTACGCAAAGCACTTCGACGGGAAAAAGTGACTCTTGTAGCAGGATACCGAAGGGTTGGTAATAATGCTTTTGCTGGATTTCAGATATGTATATGGTGATTGTTTCTTCTGGTTATTATAGGGTAACGCAATTAAATCACCATTGTTCCTATTAGGAATTAAATTAATTGTACCTATAGCATGTGATTTTTTGGGGAAAACGGTATCTCACTTCTTATCATAACTCTGCAAGTTTTTGCTTGAAAAAAAGGATATGAATAAAATTAGATAGAAAGAACTTTAAATTGATCTTTGTTTTGTGTGAAGATATTATTTTATTCTAAAGTTATAAACAATCGAATATGATGACGTAAGGTATAGAAAAATCACTAAATTTAAAAGTGGAAATTCTTAAATTTGTATGAAATTTCAATCAGCAACTTCGATTGCTTATAAATTTAAAGTAAATTGCTATTTTGATACGAAGCAAAGCTTGAATTTACCTTAAGGGGAGGTCGGAGCTTACATACAGTTGCGTAGTTACCGACAATTTCGTATTTTTCAGTATTCTCATTCAATTTTTAACTTTTTTTCAATTATCTCAGTTGTCCGGTGTTCCTTTGTAGGTTGAGAACACCGGCCAATTAGTGTTTTTAACTTTTATGAACAATTAAATTAGAATAAGGTAAAATTCAATGCAGTAATCTGTAATCGGCTCCGACCTCCTCTTAAGGTGTGACTCTGGTGTTTAAAAGAAAACCCGTTATTATTGACCTATCAACTTTAAACTTTTTTCCAACAATGTTATGACAAAATAGTAATTTATACCAGTTTTCAAGCCAAGCCATTTCACCATATCCCCTTGATCTATAACATAATTTGTATTGATTTTTACTAATATATTAGTGTTATTTAAAAAAGTTGGGTTTTCAAAATATTTATGTATACTTTGGAAGTGCTAATGAACCAAAGTTCTCACTTTATAAGTCTAGCTTGATACGCATTAAATAAACCATTAAAAAAACAATAAAAATACATTTATTTATAATAACTTACATACATACTATAAACCATGGTCGCATAGTTACTTCAAAAGTAAAATCTTTTATTCAAAACATATTTTTATATTGCCAATTCAATCAATCTATGGGTACTAGAGACTTCATTTTTATATACCAGAAAACATCTTGTAAGCGATGCATGTATTCTTACAATTAATCAGATTTATAGAACATGATCTTATAGACTTAATGTAAATATCCTAATTATAAATACAACAAATCTCTGCATTGTAATGAAATTGCATACACAAAATGCAGAAAAAGAGAATGAAAAGGCTTGATTGAAATTCCTACAAATGACTAGGTAGATAATGTAGTATAGTAATAGAAATTTGCAATTTGTAAAACAAAATTTATTTATATATTTTTTACGTTCCGTTTTTCAATTACACATGCATATAGCGCAAAATTATTGTTTTCTTTTTTAAGATAACGAACCTTTCAAGATGGAAATTGAATTTCTAAAAAGTTTCCACGGCTTAAAATCGAAGTGAAGATGCGCTCTTATCACGCTCTCGCGGAAAACGAATCTTCGTGACTGTATCCAAAAATTCTTTATTCAAGACCCGGAAAGTTTTTCCTCCGCTCTTAGTTTTAAATTCAAATAGTCGGAAGCGTCGTTGGCAATTGAGACACTTAGCCTAGTTCCAACGATTAACCTGTACAACTGCCGCACCTATAGATTCCCTTAGGCAGAGCAGAAAAGCGAACTTGATTACAGTTTAAGAGTAGCGCGGGGCACAGTCGTCGATCTCATTAAATTAAGTCGCATGACACGCCGGGGCACTACCAGGGCTGCAAAGCCCTATTCGACACGATGCAGTGACGACGTTGACGATGGGGGGGAGAGGGCAGAGGAGGAAATCTCGAGAAAGCACGAGAAATATCGGACTTTGCAGGATGAAAGAAAATAGAAAACTACGATACTTTTTACAAGTTGTTGAAGGGAGAAAAAAGGTAAACCAAGCTTTTGGCTTTAAATGGTCAAAGTCGAGGATTAGATTCGGTTTATTGATCCAATTAGATATTGCTACCATTATGTAAATATAGTTATATAGCATTCTAGAAAGTTGGAATATAGAACATTGGCAATTTTTTCATTTATGTAGAAAAATATTTGCAATCATGTGCAGATAATCGATAGCCTACAGCTTTATATACTTTTCTCAATGCTTAATTATAGTCATTTAACTTGTAAGAATTTGAAGATCCATATCATAATCATTCGAGAGTGATACATCGTTATTACTGTTCCATTTATAATTTGAGCACATACGTACATTATCAATTATCAGAAATCTAGGTCATGATATTCGGAATTTAGTCCAAAAATATAATGAATTGTATTTATTTTACCCTCCCCCTTCCCATTTTTAAAAACATTTTAATAAAACGAATCAACTCATATACGAAGTATCAACGGTTTGTCAATGCTGACTGTTTTTCAAGTTCATACACATTTTAAGTTAATAAATACCTTTTTCCGATTTGTATCGTTCGGTGTATGTATTAAGAAGAATCTTTATGAAAACTTTATTTTGAATTCAATTTGTATTAAAAGAAATTTTAACAACAACGTTAAAATCGTCTTTTTCATAAAATGTTTTAAGGTGATGCTAAATGCACTTTATTCATTTACTTTTCAATTTTTATAAAATATCTTTCTGGAAAGTTGTTGTTTTTGATTGAAACAGCGTTCCAGAGAGATATTTACTTAAAATTGAAAATTAAATGAAAAAAGTGGGTCCTCGTTGTTGCCCGTGACAGGTGGGTTAAGCATCGCTCTCTTTAAATAGGATAAATGTATTTCAGTCGCTGTGAACTATGTGAAAAGTTAGAAGAGCTTGAATAAATAATACTACTCAAAGTCTAGTCGATAATCGGAATCAGACAATCAGAATTTAATCGCTACTAATAAGCATACTTATATATCACTCGGTTATTTATTTCCCGCAATGTAAAATATCGATATTAAAATATGCATCTGGATGATTTAAACCAATATTGATTGGTGCTAATTTGTAATAATATAACAATTTTTGCTAAGATGCTTTGTTTCTTCAATACCATAGTACTACTATACGTAAATTGGGTAAAGCAAAGGTTGCTCAGTATGTTCATTACCCTTTTATAATTTTAAATGAATCAAATAAACGTTTGGACTGCCACAGCAGTACGAAATTCAAAGGTCGTATATTTGTTTTATTACAATAATACTGCTTTCATCAAGGAATCCAATGAACGAAATTAAAGAGGCAAAGACGACAGAACGAGAAAAAAGGGCGAAACTGCGAAAAATAATCGTCCTCCGGCTCTCATAAAGCTTCGCCGACGTATTCCAGACATTGCGGAATCAGCCGATTAGAAAAATGCTCTCGCCATGGATAATAACGAAACCAATTTCGCCGGCAATTTCATTGCAAAAGGAGTTCCGCGAGCGAGCGAGCTTGCAGCACGAGTCCTCCCCTCCCCCGCCTTTTTTAATGTTTACGCTGCAGAGCCTAACGACACTGCAAGACAAAAGACGAAAGCTCGGCACGCGGAAGGTCGAGGGAGAGAGAGAGTCTTGCAATTATAAGGCGCTTATGTGCGGTAATGACTGCCTCGCGCTCGCAAAAGCCCTCTGCTATTTCAGGGAGTCGGGAGTTGGAGGTGGTTGTCGGAACATGACGTGACCTACCTATCCGCGTGTATATACACTCGCGTCGCGTGTGCTCGATTATACGCGCGCGACGAGTTGGCTCTTCTATTCGCCGCCGCGCGCTTGGCGTGGCGCACATCCATCCGAGGAAAATGACCCCCGCTGCTGCAGGCGAAGGCTGTGCGTATAAAGCACCCGCTGGAGAGCGTGTGAACACGCAGGGGGATGTGTCTGCGGGATGAAGTTTAGTCACGAGATTCTCTTTTCGCGTCTGCACGGAGCGGTTATCTCGCATGTGTGCTGCACCGAGATGGGAAACATCAGTGTAAATTGTCTCGCGTGAATGTCGACATTATTTCGGGATTTTCTCATTTACTTTTTTCATGGTGCTCTTAGGATTTAGGGGTTTGATGATTCAATCAGTATTCATAGCTTGAAATATGTAACGATTTCAATCGTTTGACGTTCACTACTTTGATGCGATCTCGACATTTGATATATATATATAAGAATAATGTTTTTTCTATATTGTAACTTCAATATCTAAAACGATTTAAGATGTAGTTTGTTACAGATTTGCACTTACAAGTTATTAATATTCATCGTGCCGAATTTAATTATTTTTTGCATCTCTTATCAAATTGAGTGTTTAATATGGATTATGAGATCACGTAGCGTATAGGAAGGATATAATCTGAGAATGATTGTCTCAAAACTAAGTGCATAGTTATGAAGTATGTCATTGTTGACTTGACTAAAAATACCCTGCGCCACAAGATATATACAGTTATTATATGACCACAACACCGGACATACTAATTTTCTGTATATCATCCATTAATCCAAGACACATGATTCACGGAACAATTACTTATCATTGTCAATTTTATCCTCATAAATCTTCCTTGCGCTTTGACGAAAATTAAGAGGTTAGGCAAGCGCATTAAATTTTTTATCCCATCCATTACCACTGCGCGCGACAAACCTACAATGCGTCGCCTTTTATTTATGCACTAATTACTTAAACAGCCATAAATCACACCGTAAATGGCGTCGATAAAAATATCCTTACAGCCTCCGCAGAATCATAAAGCATATAAAACGATGCCTTTTTTGGCGTCGCGAGACACTGACTGCGAGACTACAAAACAAGCGATTAGTCGTGCGATTGTCTCTTGTGTATCACCAGTTGTGGCGCGCTGAGGCGCACCATTGAAATAATGTTTAATAACCGTCAATCCGACCGTGCGCAAGCACACGATTTACATGACAATCGACGCCAATCGCGTGTAAGAGGCTGCGCACGCGAGAGAGGCTTTCACTTTTTTTAACTGCCGCGAAGCTGCACTTTGACAACGACACCTGGGGATTAATTTGCGACTCGGTATCACTTGACTTGTCTCTTTCTCTCTTCTCTTTCACATTCAATGGGAATGGTAAAAATACTCTTGAGTATTGTTTATATAGCTCGTGGAGCCATTCGAATTTCTTAATTTTACGCTTGGGCAATGCAAAAGTTGACAAGCTGCTGATGACCGGAATAATAAAACGAGGCATGTGATTTGTTGACGAGCTAAAAGTTCAAGCGTATAAGAAAGTGAATTGCGAATGAAAGGCGTTGTTGGTACGAAATGGTGATCAATCAAGCAATTAGCTTAGTAAATGCTCTTATGTTGACATAAATGTCACATATCCAAATGTGAATTTACAAATTACATTTATTTTTAGATTGGTCATCTAGATTTTACTGACATAACTGCTAGGTTTCTTTATAAGATTTTTATACTCGGATTTTTATACTTAGATTTCATATGACTTTTAAAGAATGTTATTATTTTAACCGCCGTTATATTTCAATTAAGTTCTATAACCATATTTCATGCATGTACATGACACCAATTTTATCAGAAAGTGGAAAAATGTGATAAAGTCATCAAATATTAATCTTAAAATACGGTGTTATTTAATACTTTATGGCTGGCTTATCTAAAAATAGATAAATGAATTATTCTATTTTAACATTAAATTACACTATTACTATGTTTTATCCATCAACTGATATTCGACCTATTTTTAATGCAGTACCTAGTATTATGTGTTGATTTCTATAAATCATAAATCTGTAGATTTATTACACTTTAGAGTCTTTCATGAATATTCTAAACCACGCTTTAAATAAAATATTATAAATCCGATGAATCAATAAGTATATTTTACAAAAAAAAAATTTAAATAATATACTCAACCTAGCCTTATCGCCAACTTACTAGCATTGCCTACTACACGTAGCATCCGTTTTTAAAAAACATCTCAATGTGAGTGCTACACAATAAACAGCATAACCATCTCAAAATATACCCAGTAATAAATACCTTATCGAAAAGCAAAGCGTAGAAAATCGCAGTGCATAAGCAATCGCATATCTGAAAGTTTCTGTATATCTCCCCTGTCTTTGTACTCTCGGTACTTCGCCATGCTGCACGCGAGCACACCTCCGCGCGCGAACTAGCGAACATAAGCCGTGCAGCAGCGAAGAAGGAGCGCGAATAAGAGAAGAAACGGGTCCGTTACGTCCGTCGTCTCGCTCTTCACTTTCGCGCGTAGGCTGTGCTCAGAGTCTCTCTCTCTCTCTCCCTCTCCTCTCTCTCTCTCTCTCTCTGGCCCCCGGTTATATGCGGCGAAAACGTAAAAATACGCGCTCGCTCGTCGTGCATTAGTGGCGCAGAGTCTCTGGAATGTGTGGGCTTTGGCAACTAAATGGAAATTTTGCCGTCCGCCGAGAGTCGATACAAAACGTGCACGCGGGCTTCTCCAGTTCTCTAAACCTATCTCTTTCCTCTCTTTGCTTATCCAGCGGTGCTGATGCTGATTCTGCTATGCACGGTACGGCACAAAAAGGAGAGAGAGAGAAAGAGAGAGAGATAGAGAGAGTATATATGTAGGTGTTATTCGTATGCAATTTTTTTACTTTACGAGCGGGTACGCATGCTCCGAGGGCTCTTTTTCTTTGCTTTGAATGACTCTCGCGCTCTGAGAGATATGTGAACTTTTTTATGGGTTAGGGTGCTTTTTTCGCGCCTGGCTGGTTCGCTTGAGTGCTAATGATTCGGATGACTCTGAAGGTTCGCTCGTCCTTTATTTGGGTATGTGTGTTATGAGTTTATTTTCCGTTTCTGACAAGGATGCATTCAATTCAATTATTTTTTGTTTTCACTTTTTTACATAATAATTTTAGTTTTACGTAAATTTTCAATCAGCTTATATTACTTTTAAAACTTTTGTGCATATATTTAACTTATGCAACGTAAATATTTTATTCAAGTTTCTAATACATCAAACATTAAATTGTGATTTTTTCAAGAGAACAGAAATAAATCTTATTGCAGATATAATTGTATCAATATAAATATTTTTATAATAGAAATATGTCCCTGGTGGAAATAAAGAATAGAAATGGATAGAATAGATCGAGAATATTAATTCAAATGGATAAAATCGGATTCAAATTGATAATAATAATAATAATTAATAATAATACCCATTTTCACTAGGGTATTATAAACAATAACCGAGTGTGTGGCGTCCGTAACACGAGTGAGTGGTAATTAATATTTTAAGTTCCGGTGGGTATTTCAGGACCCATACATTTTTTCTTTTTACATAAATTTAAATGTGGTAAACTTGAAATTATGTTAAATAAATATGTTCATCAGTTCGAAGTGGATTATTTTATATCCTATGATGAGGGCATAAGCTATTTTTAATCCCAAATAAGTCGACTACAAAATTAAAAGAATTTATTGCACATATCCAAAACTCAAAACCCAACAATCATCCCTGATTCTTTGTTCATAATTTTCTGACGATCTATATCTCTGGAACTTACAGGGTTAAAGAAAAACCATTGAAGATTAAGTTCAATTTCTGTTTTAGAAAATATATGATAATGTATTATACGTGATATAATAACAGTCAAGAGACAATAAAATTTGCAATAAAAGTAAAGAAGGATATTCATAAGATGATATATTTATACTCAAAACGTGATATTTTTATAATTCTATCAATAGTATTATAAATAGTACAAATGTTAATTTATGCATGGTATGCAGAAACTTATGTTTTTTTTCGAAGACACGGATATAGAAAGAAGATATTATCGATGCTCGCGACAAGCTCCACGGCCACGGCTATATGCTTTTTTCCAGCTATCGGATATACGTTACAGTTCCAAAGAAGAGCCACACATAATTGCTGAAAATCGATGGGAGAAAGCGGCCCCTTGCCACGTCAACGTCGCCGTCGTCCAGTCGGTACATTCGCAATGGTGAGGCCACAGTGCAAGAGAGACAGAATGAACAAACTCCCCTTACTGTATGGATTAGCAGCGACTAATGCGACGTATAGCTGTTATTTTTACCTACGCGAATCCACTCAGTAGGCAAGTTAACCCATTAAGCGCTATTCTTACAGTTTCCTAGACTGAATGTTAATTTTCTTTCATTTCCGCTTTCGATAATTACTTGCGATGGAAATAATGCGATTGTTGAAATAAAAAATTAAATAGGTAAACATACAATTATAACTAATAATACATCGCTGCAGAATGGGTGACTCATAGCTACATGAGTAACATTCTATATTTGATACATGTATATTGACAGAATAATTTACAATTATTTGTTAATGACGTAATGCATAGTTGTTAAGAATTTTTATTTACGTAACTTTTATATATTTAATGAAATTTTAGTTTGTACATTATAGCGCGAACGTATGTTATAACGTCAACATATACTTTACATGTACATATACCTGTATGAAATTTAAATTATATATGAGACAATTTGGATTCTTGGAAACATCTTTGCAAACATTTATGCAAATACATTCACTAAATTCTAATTCATATTTTTGCGAGTATTTGTAAATATTCCCGAGGCGAGTCATAACCGGCGTCGCTGCTACCCCATATATACACAAGTGTATATAAGCAAGCGAGCGTCTCGCGGTTCTCGTACGCCCCTGCGCCCCCTTCGTTTAATTAATTATTTACAAACCGCACCAGTGTACTTGCTCCTTGGTACGTAATACATATCCGCGAGCGCGCCAGGCGAATTTCATGCGCCCAGCTCCTGCGCATATATTCGCAGAAGCCCACGAAAGCGAGCGAGCAACGGCGAAAGAGAGAGAAAAAGAGCCCGCAGAGTCGCAGATACGCATCTCTTGATTTAGCGCTGTCAGACGTCGAACAGCGTGCGATCTTCTCGCAGTTTTTTTTATCTCTCGAGTCAATAGCTGTAAAATATGAAACATTTTACGAGAAAAAATTTCGCGCGACGGCGTTGTCGTACCTAATTTATCGCGGCGGAGTGGGACTCGATGATGTATTGTATTGTATTGTGTTATATCAGCGTTTTGGATTTTTTGCGCATTATTCGCTGCGACACAAAACTGTATTTATAATACAGTATATATTCTTTCGCTGTAGTAAATTTTAGGATGTTATGACATTGTTCTATTCTTTATTTAGTAGGGCGATGAAATAATGTTTATTTTTCACATGTATTTTTTTTTCTTCGCCGAGCCGTGAATGTGCGTGGATGCAAAAGAATATCGTTTTATGCAACTAATGTAAATATCCAAAATAAATTAATGATTCCATATTTATACTGTTTTTGATATTTTCATATTTATTTAATGGGGAGAGTGCAATGCAAATGGAAACTTTTTTGTTTATTTATGTTATAGCCCGGATTTTTATGTGCGTTTATTGGTCTTATATTTAAATAAAATTCTCTGAAATTTTCATGACATTTGTTTGGTAATTTTAAAAAATATTCAGATTTCTGAGAAAAAGATGCGGTTTTTCGTACAACTATTTACACAAAAATGCACATGCAATATTAATTAAAAAAATTTTATTAAAAGATGCTCAACTCAAGAAAGAAAGTGCTTTTTACCATTTATCTGTTTCTGTTTTGTATTATCATTTTTTATATACATATAAAAAAGGTTAATGATTATAAAAATAAAGAACAAATTTATTTTAAATGTGTTGTGACTTTAAAAAATCGGATCCTGTACAACTTTCATCTTACAATAAAGTAGTTCTGTGTTCGGGCGCTATTTATCGAACCTGCAACAGTGAATCACCTCAATAAAATAAATGACCAAGATCGATATCTTAAAAAGTTGGCCTGCGATTATATCTTGAATTTGTTGCGTTGGTATTCCAAAGACTAAAGAATAAAAAGGATCAACTTAAAATCATTTATTTATGTATTTCCTACCCACGCCAATTACTTGCAACCTCACAGAGGCATTGCAAACCACGCAAACAAATCCTATGAATCCCTACTCCCATTGACTCCAAGAAGTGAATCTAACGTTATCTCTTTCGTCCTAGAGGTAATTTACACTAGTCAAAGCCTCCTCACTTAAAGGTTAATGAAACAATACATCAGCCGTGGAATTCCGTTCGAGACGCTCTACGTCCCTCCCCCTCCAAGTTCTAATACAAAGGTCCCTATAATTACAAGACCCTCCGTCTTTCCTCCTCCGTTCGCCTCTTCTCCCGAGCAGTCCCCTCCAGGCACATATCCTCGAATTTCATAGAGCCAGAATCCGAGAGCCAAGCGAAAATGGACCTCGCGCATGCGGGCGCATATCTCGCGCGAAGCAGCAGTGCCGGCGGAACAACGGAAGCACGGGCGGGCGCACAACCGAGGAGAGGAGGTGCGCAAGACGAAGAGTATACGTCGAGTCGTTACCGCACTACTTGTCGTCGACGTTCGTTCCGGGGGCCAAGAAGACGACGACGACGACGACGACGTCGACGAATAGGAACAAGCGCAAGATTAAACTGCCGGCCGGTAATTCCGAAGGGATGGGAGCGAAGTGCGCGAGCGAGCGAGACAGAGTCGCAGAGACAGAGGACTAATTGGTTTAATGGGTTAATCCTCCGGGCTGCAATTACGAATCCCGAATAACTCCCTTTCGAACAAGTCTACTCTTGTGCCACGGTCCTATATACCGAGATTGCGTCTGTTATATATATATATATATATATATATATATATATATATATACGTGATGCAGATGTGCATATATAGATGTGTGACAGCGAAGTGAGCGGGACTTTATGCTCACCTTGCGCGGCCTCGCGCAAGAGACGGTCAATTATGGTATCTTGAATGATTGAGTTTTTCCTCTCGTTTTTTTTTTCGTTTTCACCTGGAGTGTGCTTTCAGGATGCAGGTGTTTTCTAAGGTGGGACAACTTACTAAGCGGGGTTTCGATTAGATAACGCGGGAAAAAGTGTGGTTTCTTCGAAAAACTTGTTTCGAAGGATGTTTTATGGTTTCTTTTCTGTTTTCTTTTATCGAGTAATGCGATATTGTAATACATTTACATCGAAAACTATTTTTATGGTGGGCGGCTTAGTCAATATGATGGAAAGGTCACTTCTATGTCTTAGGCGAGTGGTAATGAATTTATAGTTCATAGTTGCTTTTAACGTATAGATTTCATTCCAAGTTTTATTAAAAGTTACAATAATATTAAAATTAAATTATTTGGAATACTTCATTATACATTTTTACAAGCAAAGATATAATGGTATAGTTATTATTTCCTTTTCTTTACAGTGCGCGTTCTGCATTATATTGATACCTTAGTCAATAATATTCGCAAGTAAATAACTGACAATCGTAGAAAAAATAACGGTGCCAACTGATTTGGCACTCAGCTTTCTGAAAGAGATCGTTTAAATTTCAGTAAAAATTTTATTAATTTAATTTGCGAGTTATACAGTCTAAAAAAATTACTAAACACACTATATAACAAATGATAAACGATTCATTTGGAATCTATTTCGGTGTCAAATTGAAGGACTCTACAAGTACTTTATTGCAAAAATAATTCGCTTTATAAAAAAACACTTCTTCATAAAAAATTTTCTAAAAATCTCAATTTTCAAACTGTGAAAATTGCTATAAAAACCAAATAAGTTACTATATTTTAAAATTTTAAAGCAACTTTTAGAAATATGTAACAAACATGCATGCAAAGTTTGGTCAGATTTAACCGGGGAATATTCGAAAGCAGATGAGCGACATGTATAAAACGTAATTTCGTTCCTCAAGAATATAATCTAGTTTAACGTGAAAAAAATGTCGAAAAATGTTATTAGAGCAATATTACTGGGTGTATAGTATATAATTAATACATTATCACTGTAACTTTGAAAGAAAAAAAATATAAGAGTCTTTTAAAATGTCGTTGCCCAACAAAATGAATTTCTTTAACAGTATACTTTTTCTTCTGAAGAAGCAATGATTCATACGACTTGTAAATTATCAGAATTATAGTTCTATATAAAACTAATA
The DNA here is from genome assembly GCA_949152435.1 of Gastracanthus pulcherrimus. Taxonomy (NCBI): domain Eukaryota; kingdom Metazoa; phylum Arthropoda; class Insecta; order Hymenoptera; family Pteromalidae; genus Gastracanthus; species Gastracanthus pulcherrimus. Next base: position 135,686,989 of record OX424576.1, on the reverse strand, counting down.
TTCAATAAAAATTTCATTGAATTTCATTATTTAATATGCGAGTTATATAGGCTAAAAGAGATTACTAAACACACGATATAACAAAATAAAAACGTTATTTTTCGAATCTTTATGCATCTTAAATTGAAGGATTCTATGAGTATTTAATTGTGAAAAAAATTGGCTTGCCTAAAAATATTTCTTTATAAAGAAAATTTCCAAAAACCTAAATTTTCAAATTTTTATATTTCGAAAAATGGCCTTAAAATAAAAATAGAGTTCACCATTTTTGCTGAAATTTTAAAGCCACTCTTAGAAATGGATAACAAACATGCATGTAAAGTTTGGTAAGTTTTACCGCGGAATATTCGAACGCGGATGAGCGACACACACACATACACACACACGCACACACGCACACACACACACGCATGCACTCACACATCCATACAACCGACATTTTTCAGGGTAGCTTATTTGAACTTCCCAAGTCAAATTATAGTATATTTTTACCTTAAAAAATGGAAAAAAAATATTTTTTTTCCAAACAATGCTTTCTCTTTGAACAAACAAAAGTAATTCATGTAATATAAATAAGACAAAACATCGATTAGAAATAGTTAGCATGCAGTCTAATACATATTGAAAAAAATAAAAATAAGAGTATAGTAAATTTCTAAAGGAAAAAATCGAAAAACAAAATAATCTTGAAACGAACTTATATATTATCAAATACAAAGAGGAGATAATCATGAGTACAACAATTTTCACAGCTCAGCACAATGAAAGTATCGCAGCCCGCAGGGATATCAGCTAGAGGAAGACCGAGGAGCAGTTGTCAGAGACGACAAATCGCCGCGATGCAAAGACGCGACATCGATCGTCTCCTCCGACAAGAGACAGCGAGTAAACTAGACTAAACGGATCCGGCTACGTGCGTTGTCCCAGAGCCAAGTGTCCTTTGTAAGAAGAAGCATTGCCTAGGTGTTCAGACTACAGGACGTCTACAGGAGAAAAGCTGTCATAGACCGGCAAGCCAGTTTTCGAGTGTCCACCCTCGCAGACCGAAATCCCCTGAGACTATACTGACCAAAGGAATACTGAAGATAGGTATAGGGCTTGTTTTAGCCGGAAGGGCCGAAGTGTGCTTACGTTCTGCTTTTGCGCGCTGTTGTTCAACCAATAATACGTCGGTACCAGAAATTAATGCGAACGATAACCCTCTTGATATTAGAGTGAACCTTCGTCTGGTCTAATAAATGACAATCCCGTAGAGATAATAACAATTTACTGAAATATTCTTGATATTAAATCAAAATTAATAGTTTTTTTAAAGATGACATCCCTTCGTTGCAGAGATTATAGATCATTTAGTTTAAGTAAGTAAAATAGCTATTTACTGAGATATTCTTGACATTAAATCGAAATTAATAGTGTATTTTAAAGATGACATGTCTTTTTAAATTGCTTTGTTGCAGAGATTATATTTTTCTTTATTGTGAGAGAATTAAGAAAAACTATAGGGGCCGTCCATAAATTACGTAAGATTTTATGGGGTGGAAGGGGGTCACGAATTTCTTATGTTTTCTTATCTGACTGGGTGGAGGGATGCACGGAATTTCTTACGTTAGATTTTTTTCGATTTTGAGGTTTTGTAACACTGCTCATTATCAAGAAACAATGTCAATTCCTTTATGCTCAACGGCCTTCTTTAGACCCTCTGGTCGTGTCAAGTAAGATAAAATGACAGGAGCACAGATAGATTCTACTCCTGATGAGATCAGCATACCAGCTACAGATTTGCTTCTTTTCCAAAGGTTACTTTTTAATAATTTATAAAGCTCTCTATAATCTAAACTATGATTATTTTTGTCTCATAGCATAATCACAAATTTAAGAGAGATTCTGCGGTATAATATGCGTCCAATAGTTCGCATATAAGAAAGTAGTAATCTCACGTATGAAAATTTTAAACCAGCGTGTAGTTCTCGATCGAAAAAAGTCCAGAAGTATAGAGTCTTGGCGAAAATATAAACTTTAGTATATTTTGCAAAATTAAAACTGATTGAGAGAAATGCGGAATGGTTTCCTTGACTCATTAACAATCCTAGAAATATTATGCTGCCTATTATTATTCAATTTATCGAGAACTGCCCTGATGGCAATATCAAAACGTAAAAAATTGTGAAAAATCTGAGCATCAGTGTGTAAAAGCATAAGAAATTAATTGTGTAGTTAAGTGAAAAACTGTGAATTTGTAACCGGTTTAAATATGAGAAAAATTCGTACGTCTTTTCAAAGTTTCTTACAATTTCTCGCATACGTTTTATCACAATTAATCACAGTAGCCATTTCCATTTATAAGAGAATGTAGTGGCAAAAAATGTGAAATAATGTTAAAAACCGTGAAAAATTGCGCAACTTTTATTAGAAAATACCACTTGTAAGTCTGCAAAACTGTGGAAAACTATAAAAAATCTGTAAAAAAATTAATAAATGTTCATATATTTTTGTGACAGATTTACAGATGTACCAAATAAAATTAATATATTTTTCTCACGCTTTCTTATAACTTCTTTTCTTACAAGTTTTTCGAATTTTTGCACAATGGTCATTTCCACTAGAATCTAAGGACAAATATACTTAATAAAATAAATAATGTTTCTTACAAATTTCATGATGCTCTCGTTGATGCCCTTTTTAATTTAAAAAAATACATTTTAACAACTTTATATTTATCCTGGTAGAAAATTATCTAGTTTTATTAAGGTTCCTGACTGATTAGGTTGGGAGCCTCGATTAAACGGAAGAAATCTAGACAAAACTAATATGTACATAAATTGTGACAATTGAATGCTTAATAACCAAGGTGGAAATTAATCGAGAACTATCTAGATCTATCCAATATTCCATGGGAAATAATGAAGAGCCTCGATAAAAATAGACAATTTTCTACCAGGAAGTACTAATGCTTTGATAATTGAGAATAACATATTTAACATCTATTTTTCTCGAAAGTATACGGTATATCACTGTAACAATCAAGTATATATTTAAAAAAATAATAATAATAATTATCTATTTTTTTAATTTATATACTACCCATAATTATAATAAATAATTCCTGAAATATATTGTTTATTTCGTATTTTCGCAGTTATATTCATTTTTTACCCTTCGCGTGCAATGTATATTTTTTATTAATTCCGTATTATAGTATTTTCAATCATTCTTTTGCTTCCAAAAATCTAAAATAATCCATAGTTACTTGCAAATATTTCTACATCATCTAAATACATTACTAAGTTTTTAAAAAATTGTACCGGGTTGTGCCTACTTATTATATCAGAGAAAAGCATTATCCCATTGCACATGGAGGGTTAATTTTGATAGTATTACTTTAAACAGTATCAAATTATATATTTACATTAAAGCTTAAGTGGACCAGGCTACCCATTCTCCTCTGTGAATAGAATTTTCTTTTATTTGTGTATGCATGTCTATAAATGACTGATATAACTACTGATTGCAACAATCTGCTTAACTGACTAAATATCAACTAAGCTTGCTAATATCATTCAATAAACGCCATATGAAATAAACACGCAAACGTTATTTGAAACTCCCCGCAAACCGCAAAATCAATAGCGCAGCGCGCAACCAAAAGTTCACCGCAAGCTGCTTGCTTTCCGCAGCGAAGAAGTGCTGCCACTAGCGCGCTCGAATCTCTCCCTCTCTCTCTCTCTCTCTCTATCTTCCCATGTGGGTTAATGAGGAAGAAAACTTTTCGGCTTCCGCGCACGCTATTAATTTCCAAAGAGAAATTTCGAAACAAGTCCGACGACGGGTACTCCCCGCGGGTGACATCGCGCTGGTGTCGAAAGACGCGACTACAGCTGCGCGGACGAGGCGCGGCGTCAAACTCTCGGCTAAAGTGCACACCACGGAAATTTCTATAAGTCTCTCTAGCGCGCGGTAGCAAAGTTTTCTGCGAGGATCGCATGACTGACGCGACTTGCGGCCGGCGGCTGGGAATGCAGGATCGACAACCTATCACTCGTGTGTGATGTATATACTAGAAAATAAAGCTGGATTGATTTTAACTACGTCCGAGGATTCTGGATATACGTTTCATGTACGTTTTAATTAATCAGGTAAGGATTTTGTACGAGATGAATGGAAAACATTCAATAAATGGGGTTATAATCTTTTTAATCAATTTATTATTAATGAATCATCTAACGCCCTGTAACCTGCAGACTGAATCGTTGGATGAATTTAAAATTTTCAGGATTGAATATTTCGTATTAGATACCATTTTGACCTAAAAGTATTTTGATTAGTTGTAGTGATCACATCATGTAAGTATTCTTGTATAAGTGTCTACATATATATGTGAATTTTAATCACCGTATCACTTTCGGGTTCTTACAAAATTTCTGAGTTATCTAATTTCAGATTAAAATGTAGTCCAAATTCAATTTTAATATTCAGCTACATTGTAAAAAGTTACAGTCTAAATAGCTATGAGGATCGGTACTGGGCAAATCTCTCCTAATACAACCCAATGAAATATTCCATGCAGTGTTTTTAGTGCAAACTCGAGTAAATATTCATTCTGAACGAGGTTGTTTCCTCTTCTTCTTAGAGTAGTTAATTATCATATAAGTATTTTAACCGCGCAGTATTATCTATATTACTTTTGCCGACAAACTTCAGGGAAAATATATTATCAGGATAATACCACACTGAGTCTATAAATAAATTTCAAATTTAATTATTGTCGTACAATCTATATAACATATATATTACAGCTCAAATAAAACAGTTCATATAATCGGACACAAGGACTTACACCACTGCATCTGCAAATGCATTGATAATTACTCCCTGAGCATAAAATTGATACCAATGAAGACACTTAGACTCTCCAATTGCCTCCAACCTCTATATACCCAGAAAATTGACATCTCAAAATTGGTCCTGCCCACCTGACAGAATGTCATTCATCGAGGCGAGCAAGTAACTCGTGTCCCGAATAACTCTCCCCGTGCCATCCGTATAGGTATACAGAGCGCGGGGGCTTCAATTAATTGCGAGGCACACCGGCAATTAGAGCGAAGGCGCGCGTAATGCCAGGCCAGCAGCCAGCACTTCCTCGGTATCAGACTCGCAGTGTACTTCCCCTCCCCCCTCTCTTGACAATACAACGCACGCGGCAGCGCTCGGTGCAACCGCTGCGGGCCGCATCTTGGCAATTCGCCATCACGACGGACGCGCGCGAGCGACAACTGCTATACTCCTTCGATATTGCTGCTGCTGCTGCTGCTGCTGCTAGGTAGTTTCAGGCAGCCGATGCTCGCACTATGTCATTATCGCGGCTGCATTATTCACCAGCCCGCGGGCGACGAGCGCTTGCACGGGGTGCACGTGGGTACGGCTGTGCGCGTGGTTATCTCTTCGCGATGATCAAGAAAAGAGAGGATGCGAGAAAGAACGCAGTGTATTATGGGGTGTTTGTAGACTGAGCATTATCAAGTAATTACTGATTTTTCGAAAAAGTAGACAGTGCTGTGCTGTGACCATGTTTGATGAAATAATAAGGGAATTATTGGACGCAAGCTCGTTCTGCGTGTCTTTGTGTATTTTTTGCATTATAATTAATGCAGTTGAAAGTAGTTGCTGTGCAGGAGGCATACTTTTGTGTATCGATGCGCACCTACTTACATTAATGTTTTGCGCTTAAATAAGAAATTTTGAAGGTGATTTTAAGACGTATTATGAGAAATAACTTCATCTTGAAATTTATAGAATGATACAGTAGATACGATTCTTTCAAAATTATAAAGGCGCCCTCAAAGGCGTCTTTTCATGAAGGGAAAAAGTTGCGGCGATGAAACAAAAGCTTATGAAACATTGATATACATCTAAATTTTAAGTGAAAAAGATTGATAAATTTACTTTCCAAAGAATATACGTTAAAATGAAAAATATTCCAGTGTTCATTGTAAATACTTAAGACGAACAATATTTCCATATTTTTTTTAATTTTGCATTCTGTCTCCGATTCTTCGACGAAAAAATTGCCCCAAATGCTTTGCTTAAATAAGAGCAGTGAACGCTTATTACCCATCATCGCTAAAAACGTTTGAGATACTTAACTTCTATGTAATATATGATCTTACGGGGGCTTAAAAGTAAGTGCATATATTACAACGGAGAAGTTTTATTAGAGTGTTCGTTTGAAATTCAATTATTTAAATTCCTGGCGACCAAACTGCTACATGAAATTGGTGCCTGATAGTACCTCTTGTATACATACACAAAACCGACTTCATAAGAGATATTAGTTTCTCGTAATACATTAAATGTTGAAGATACTTAAATTTAAACAACCTTTTATTATCATTTTAATGAATAGATCGTAGCCAAAGTTCTCTGAGTCTCTGATCCGCGAAAAATGATAATGAAATTCCTCGGAGCTCGGAAGAATGTTTAATTAATGAAATTATCGTGTATTGAGCGAAATTAATTCGAGAACAGGCTCCACTCTTGCCACTCTGCCATCCTTAAGAGCATGCACTGCAGTGAGGGCGCACGCGCTCTTCTCCCAATTAATTCAGATTTTCCTTCTTCTTGCTCGCGGGGTAAGAAGGCGGCGCGAGCTGCATTCCTGGAATCTCCGTCCCCTTGTCTCGCTCGCACTCTCTGCACCCCGTACATATACATCGGCGCTGCAGCAGCACGCGTATATATATTTAAGGTTTAATTCCGCGCGACGACTGAGGAGAGCAGCAGCGGCAACACAGGTATTCGCGCATTTCGTCGTAAAGCTTTCCCCGACTGCAGCGGCATTGGCGCGAGCTCGATCGGGAAGAGCGAATTCCCGACGTTCTTCCTCCTGGAAGGAATTTCTCAAATGAATCCAATTCCCTATCGGTCGCTTATTCCTGCTGCCGGTATTTTCCTCTCCCTCCTCTGCGCGGTCTTTCGTACACTGCTCCCAAGAAGTGGAGAGTCGGACGAGAGAGAGAGAGAGAGAGAGAGAGACGGGTCTGATGTAGTGTATAAAAGAAGGAAATTAGAAGATGAGAGAAAATAAAAGGTAGAGAGTAAGAAAAGTTAAGAAGGAATAAGAAAAGCTGTCTCGGCGTTGGAAAAAAAGAGACAGGCGGACAGGACGAAACAGTGTCGGAGATTAATGTAAGCCGTTATAGTGCTTGACTTGCTTCGAGCAGTTGAGTTAATGAAATTGACTATGAATATGTATATAAAATATAAGAACTATTTGGAAGAATAATGAAAATAATTGATTTTAGATATCGCCGGATGACGATAATAGCCGCAAAGTCAGAAAGACATGTGTGCAGTGCAACAAATGCAAAAAATTTCTTTTTAATTGCGTTAAATTTTTCGAGTATTATCGCTAATTACGAATTCAGTGAGAAAACAATAGAATGGGTTTCTCGTTATATCTGTGCAAGTTATACGAAGAACTGCAGTGTTAGTCCAATGGGTCTATAAAACGTAATTTTATCACAGATATTCTTTCCACGTAGTAAAAGAAAAAACTTGTATAAGTAGAAAGAAAGTAATGAGAAAGAATGAGGGATTAAGTGAGAAATACTGAGAGAATATTAATTTGCACTTCCATTTCTATTTAAACTGTAGGTAAAATAATTCAAAAATGTTATATGTTAAAATATCTCAGCTTTATAAATTTTAATTTTGTATTCCAACAGATCACAATTTATTAAAAGAAAAAAAATTGTATTTCACCGATATTGCAATGTCCTCACAATGAACTCAATGACACACGAAAACTTCGTTTAGTCAGGAGCGAAAAAGAAGGGTAGAAGCGCCAAAGTGAAAGAATAAAAATAAAAGAAAAAGTTGCACGCTCTTCTGGCTCAGGACTTTTTTCACTCCCTCATATAACACGCTCTTCTTCTCTCCTCGTCCTCGTCGTCGGGATCATTGTAGGCGATCGACGCTGTACGCCTTGAGCAGAGAGCGAGTAAGTAACTCCTTTCCACGTTCTTTGCTCGGGTGCCAGTATACCGCTGCATCGCACTTCTACAAAGAGCGACGCGGATATGTTCCTCTTTCATCCCAACTTCTCTATCCATCTCATTCGCCAGTAAACATGCACTCTGTTTTCTGGGTATTAAATTTACCCTAAATATGGGTGGTTTTAACAATATTTTTGTAATCTTTTCACTAAAAAAAAGTGAAAATTTTCTAAACATATTATTAAATATTTAATAAGGCATTAATATTAAAAGTGGAAATTAATCTGCGATCGTGAGCATAATAAAAAATATAAGTGTTTAGATTACGTATTTATAGCAAATTGATATTTCCATCTAGTTGGATATACTTACTTAGCTATCGAAGTACAAAATCTACTTAAACTTCTTTTTTTTCAATAAAATTGCCCGATATAGAAATAATAATATTGCTTTCCATTTTCAATTAGGTAAAAGAAAAAATAAATTATTTACGACATACTACTTTTACCGCTCCTCTCACTTTGCCCCCGCGCACTGCGTGTCTTGACGTTCTCCTATACCTCGAGCCAGCTCGAGGTGCGTTTCGCAGCGCTCCTTTTCTCGAGAGATACACGTATTGGGCGTTGCGAGCGCTTATAGGGGGATGAGAGAGGCAAGAAATCGTATCATTCGAGAGAGACGCGCGCGCTCGTTGGCGCCGTAAAGGAGCTGCTGCTACGCTTTTCTCGCTCGCGCGCTTATAAGATCGCGACGGCCGATTGCCTCTCCGCGTGCGCGCCTGAGTAAGCGTTTATTGGATACGTGCTTCTCCTTTTTTTCACTCCTCTCTTGCTCTCGCTCTCCCTCTTTCTCTCTCTCTCTCTCTCTCTCTCTCTCTCTCTCGCGCGCTCTCTCTCTCTCTCTCTCTCTCTCTCATTCTCGACAGCGATTACATGGCTTAATGAGGCGAAATTGATATTAGATTTATATTCATTCTATCTGATGTGCTTTACTTTTATGGCTTTATTTTAGTGATATATTATTAACGGTCTGAAATTTCAGAGCTTCTTTTTCTGTATGCATACCTTTAGGACATTTTTTTTGCGTACATATACACCCTCAAATGAATGTAAAAAGATTTATAATAAGAGAATTAAGTTTATTTGATTATGTACAATAGAGCGGGATAATCCCAATTATTGGGTAATAGCAATCACCCTTGTTTTAAATAAATCAAAAGGTTGTTCATCCTTTTTTTATGAATTATTTAATTAAATATGGCGTAATTTTTAATTTTCGAAATAATTGGTTTGAACATTTTATGAAATAGTAATGCAGAGTTAGTTACCGGTAATTTTGATCTGAAAAAATTCTACATTAAAAAAATTTTATGTATAAATGCTTCTAATTTACTATATCTTGTTGTTTTATTAATAATTTAATATATTTTACTTTATTAAGTAACGAAATGTTAAATTTTCGCAATATTAGGTATAGATTAAAGCCATTTCGCAAATGCTGACTTGCATTACTCCGATATGTTGAATAATGTCTGTCATCATTATTATTATTAAAACTTTGTTTTATTTACCTAATAAAATACTTTCAATACTGTTCCAGTTTACATGAATATTCTTATGAATATTCATAAAACAAATTTGTCGATTATGTAACTTGCTTGAAATGGCATTGCTTTAAATATTGGTACCAGTTTAAATACTTTGAATCTTCGATAGTTTCCGGGTGTTGCATGCAAATAGGAATCTATTACAAGAAAGTATAACGGCTATATAAGTAAAAAGCAAATAAATTTAATTTTCATTATCATCTAGTACAGATAAACGTAAAATTATTATCACTGAAAAAAGAGGTCAAATTGATACAAAAGAAGAAAAATAACCACCCGATAAGTGCAGTCGATCGTGAGCATATATCAAAAACTACCATAAAATAATCGAAGCTTTATCAACAAGAAAACATCACAGCTCGATCTGGAGCACTTTCTCTCTCGTTCGCGAGCTGATACTACTGAGGTATCGACTTTGCGGGCAGCAGTAGCAGCAGCAGCAGCAGCAGTGTGTCAAAGGTGTTTCAATTTTCTCGATTGGGAGAACTCGCGCGCGGCACCGGAAGGACGAGGTGCGGCGCCGCCGGCGCGCGGGAAAGTGTGAGTAGACCAGCTCGTTGGGTCACAGAGGTCTATAAACTTTCGACGCGATAGCGCCCGCGCCTCCCTCCGCCCTCCCCCCTTACCGTCGCGCTGCTACATATCTATATAGAAACCCCGTAGAAGAGGGCGACGCGGGGGCACACAACGTCGCGACGGACGCCGACGTCGACTATCGTAACTCGGCCGAGATGCGCCAGCGGAAGAGAATCGATATATCGACGGGCGCATACTTCGGTCCGACGTTCGGTCGCTGCGCTGTGTATATAAATAGAGGAGAGAGAGATAGAGGGATGGGTATGGTATCACATGGCGTCAGCGTAGCTCGTGAAGATGCGCGATCCAAGACACCCGATTTTTCGAGAATGCGTTCACGATTTACGAGATAGGGATTCTAACGGCTTGTTGGCATGGAGTATGGGTGTAGCACGTTGCATTTGACTATGAATTGGCTTGGTTGATCATTCATTAGCCCTTGAGACACGACTTTTTCATTCGAGGAATAGTATATTGATATTTGGAACAGTGAAAGTTTTTATAAAAACTAGAATTTTGGCACAAACGTTTTATGCACGAGTTATTTATCAAGTCCAATAAAGCACTTATCTAATACGATGTACCTGCAAAACAGGTAATAAATAAGAACTGTCCTTATGAGAAATTAGAGTTATAATTAACGAAAAAAGTTTGAAACTTGCTCAAAATATTATCACTTTCATTTTACAGCTGTCTCTAACAAACTCACATGATATAGCATCATTCTAGTAAACCAGCATAGTCTATAGATACTCTCTGATAAAATAAGATTTAAATACAGTTGATGTACCAAATGTTTTACGTTGTTCATATACGGGATATTATAACGGAAAGTATTAAGGTAGTTCTTTCATGAAAATCGACCTTAAAAATAAACATTTATACAATGATTTGTTTATGTGTTATAATATTAGAGACGTTATAGTATAAAACTAGGATACTTTAAGTAACAAAAAAAATTTTTTATGATAATTTCGATATTGCAAAATTAAATATCGCGTAAATTAGAGAATAATTTGACAAATGATCCGACTCTGTTATATTTGTTATCCGATTTGAATTTTAAAGGTCTCATTTTGTTTCTTGAAAGATTTTAGGGTGACATGCCCATATAAGAGTTGATAAACATCGAAAACCTACAAAGTTACAGTCAATTGTTTATAAGTCCATACACGTGTTTTTGTAAGTTTGTGCGTATGCGAGTATAAACTATAGGCTGCAACTTTGCAGGTTTCTCGATCTTTTTCAATTATTATATAGGTGAGTTCCCCTGAAATCTTTCAAGGAACAGAATGAGACTTTTAAAATTAAAATCGGATAAGAAATAAAAAAGATTTGAATCATTTGTCAAATTATTCTCTAATTTACGCGATATCTAATTTTGCAATATCGAAATTTTCACGAAAAATTTTTTTTTGTTACTTAAAGTACCCATTTTTTATACTATAGCGTTTCTGATATTGTAACACGTAAACATATCATTGTATAATTTTTTTATTTTAACGTCGATTTTCATGAAAGAACCACCTTAAAGTGATTTTGTATAAAGAATTGCAATATAACCGACTATATGATATAATTATTTAAAAGGTGTATTCAAATTATTTTTAATGAAAAATTGATATAATATATTAAATTAACATGTAAAATTAGATTGATCGGTTAAAAAATCAATTATGCGTATATTAAACAATTGTATATTATGTATATTATGTATTAAATGTGTATATTAAACAATAGTAGACTATACATTATTTTACCTTTTCTTTTCATAAAATTTTTCAAACATTATTTAGTGGTAGCAGTAAAGTAGGTATTGAAAATGATTTAAGGCCATTGTAAATTGCAATTGATACTTTTCACGCTGGAGCGAACGTAATTGTAATAATTCAACCGCGTATTTATAACGATGCATCGCTCCGGAGCAAATTAGGTTTATTTTGGTGGCATAATGCTATTTCGCGCGAATTGGTGCGGGACACAGTGGGGAAATCATTTTCGTAATAATTTTAGAAGCTACATCGTGAGAAAGAATGTAGGTTATCAGAAGACCGTTTTCAATATTATAAAACTTTTATATTTTATTGAAATTTTTCGTAACAGTAAATATTTATTTGATAGAATTATAAACGAGCTAATATAATATACGAGATAAATTAGATTTCTAAAAAAATGATGATTAGAATAAGTATATATGAGTTTTTACCTTTTTTATAAACAAATTAATGCTATTATATTTAATTTATTAAACAACCTTGTTTTATGCTTTTTACTTAAAAGAAATCTAAGTTACTAAAAATTATACAGATAGATAGATAGATAGATATATTTATTATTCGTTTTAGTATGAATGATAAATTGTGTAGAATCTAATAGAAGTAAGCCAATCACAATGGTTATTCCGTGACGAAATATGCAGGACTTTTAACTAACCGATCGCTAAATCGTTGACCAAATCATTGCGATTTGGTATACACTTGACGAACAGTTGGGCTACAGTTTCTTATATTAACTGATGGATTCGATTTCCATTAGTAACATAATAGAATTATATTTACTAAAAGTGACATATAGCTAGCTCAGTCTCCCTTATCAATTTAGCTATAATCGAAGTGTATAACAGTTATATAAATAATAACTTAAGTGGAAGAACCGATAATTACTGGATTTTAATTAATCAGATCAATAGCCTATAAAAGCTAAGTAAAATATAATACGCGTGATCTAGATATAGCAATATATTTTAACTACGTTGTCCTCAAATACAGAAAGCTATTTTTTTATTTTATCTTTGTAATGAAAGAGAAATGACATTATTCCTTCATGTATTAACCACTGAATAACCACTGAATAACATTTCCATTACAGTACCACGTTAAAATGTCCTTTTCCAAACCTTTATAATCTATCAAACTCGCTCCATCCTCAATCAATTTAAGTATAATTACCACGGATAATCACGAAAATCTGCCGAAACGTATTACCCTCGGATAAAGTAGAGAAAGATCCGCCAAAATCGACAATATCCCTCTTCGCGACTAAATCTCGGACAAGCTCGCGCCGCAGCCTCGAGAGCGAACGAACGAACGAGCGCTCGCGCGGCCGCCGAATCCTCGAGTGCGCCCCCGATAGGATTTCGGTATTATCGAGGCCCCGCAGCAACCAGCGCGGCCGGATAAGCGCGCCGCTGAGCTCCTCCACTCTCCACGAAATCTCGAAGAGTCCGAGCGAGCGATATATTGAAATTGGCCGGGCAGGGGGGATAAAGCAGCGGCGTTTTGGAGCGGCCCGCGAAGATACCATCTTCGAATCTTCTCCGCGGGTGAACCTTTCTGTACTGCGGCCTGGCTGCTGTATATAGTGTATATAGGTATAGGACGGAGGAGTGGAAGTGTCCCCTTGAGTGTGTTTGCGATTTCATTGTGCGCGCGTAACGCTCACTGAGGTTCTTTTTTTTTCCTTTTGTCGTGTGTCGGGCTGCGGCTCTCCGGGGTCATCGAATTTTCGAGAATCGTTCACTTTTACGGCTCGATGGATGGGACTGGGATCCTGCGCGTCGCGCGCTTGAAAAATGCCCGCCTGGAAGAGGGGACAAGTCTATTTTTATTGGCTGAAGTGTAAAAGCTTTTCGGGTTGTATTTTGTTGAGAGCATAACCAATACTTATTTATAAATTTATTTGGTAGTTGGTTGGTGCATATTTTTAGTAAATAATAATAATTAGTGTAATTTATTTTGAGAATTCAAAGATATAAATTTGGACCTAACGGCGATAAAAGAATGTATTTATTTATTGCGAAAAATATCGGTTATATAATAAGTATAATAACGGAAGTTCCAAGGTAAAAGCTGTTTAATATAAATTATGGTGACCACAACATAGTATATCAAATGTTGTATCTCTCAAGTGTATAATGTTCTACTAGATACTTATCTCGAACTGCGCCCACCTACTGTTTTATACAAGGCATTATATCATATATCAATTTAAATATGATTATTTTTCCACGTGATAATCCATTTCTTTTCTATATTTTAGTATATTATATTTTTTAAAGAAGTATGACATGTCAAACAAAATTATTGAAATATTAAAAAATTATTTAATATAATAACAATATAAAGTATAGAAGTTTTTTAAAGTTTGCATTTCATTTAATTTATACAACTATATTTATTGAATTAAATCATAACTCTTCCGTCCAACAAAAAAGAAATTCAGATAGACCTCAACGAGCGCAAAATCGCCAATGACCATCATAAATTTCACGCCGCGCAATTAAGTGCAAAGTGCGCCCGAGCTGTAAATTATCGAAAAAACAACTTAACAGCACGTGTTTCGCGTCGCGCAGCCGTTATAGAAGAAGAGTAGAGCAAAATAAAAAAAGCGCGCGCAAATCAAATCGTCCGCGTGTTGTACATGCACTCGTACTCCTTTAATTACGCAAATAAACTCGCGCTCGGCCGTGTTCGACGCTCGCGAAATTTACGAGAACGTGCGTGCGTGCACGCAACTCTATTTTTCAAACTTGCGAAAAATGCAGTGGCGACGCGGACTCTTTATATTGGATTCGCTGAGTGTTCGCTCGCGGCTACCGGCTTTATTTCATTCGAAACTTTATGAAGGCGTTAATTCTCTTGGAACGACATTCTCACGCTCTGGTGAGATTTCAATTACTACATATACGCACTTGCTTTTTCTAATTTAGATTCGGTATATCATAGATAATTTGTATTGTTTTTTATGTTTATTTTCATATATCACACTATACTATACATTATTCACAATTATTTTCTATTTTAAGAGGAGAATATACACATTGAAATTTTTGTAAAGTATTTGTGTAAAGTAACACATTGATCATTTTCGTCGTGGTTGTTAGTGATTGGATGTAAATTGTTACGCAGTAGTTATTTCATGAAATAGTGTGTATTAATATTAAATAGTAGAATTTTTAAAAAGCTACAATTACAATGAATAAGTAACGTTATATATACTTTATAACATTATTTTTTCACTTTTTCTATTTACTTTTATGCATTATGGTCTGTAATAAGAAAATTATGTATAATCAAGATTCTGTTCTACTCCGACTATAGCCATCACATCAAAAACAAACATTTTAAGGATGGATTATGTAAAATAGTTTACCGGTGCAACTGGAAACCTGCGGTAAATGAACTTTTCTTCGAAAACAAGGTCCGTACATTCATGGCAGAGTAGGAAGCTTTGACACAAAAAGTTTCTAATTTTGTCTCAATGAAAACAAAAAGTATTAAAGTACAGAATGTCTGAATTATTAGGGGTGTCAAAAGTGGCTTGTCCCAAGGTCAATAAGTGTGACAAATGGTACTGAATCGTTTTTATTGGTATTGCGTTGGTTATTAGAATAAAAAATTGTGTGCCTACAATGGTGAACTACCCCACCCCAGCCTGCAAACTTGCGTATTTTTTAATAAAAAGAGTAATATACTATTTGTCCATCATTGGTCAAAGTTTGTGCCAACACGCATGCGCGTTTGCGGAATCACTCGGTTTAACACATTTTATCTATTTATTAATTAAATAATATGATACAATTAAAAAACTCAATTGTACAATTAGAATTAGCATTAGTACATTTATTAACACTTGGTACAGTTAGAAAAATGCATTATTTAATGAAATATCAACATTTGATAAAGTACGAATCGAAATACGTCGACTAGTATTTTTTTATTAAATAATACGCAAGTTCGTAGGCTGGGGTGGGGTAGATCCAATGTAGCCCCGCGTAAATACGGGACTACGCGACGAAGTTCTACAACACAAAAGTTAGGTATAATGCGCTTGACTTCATAGCGCTAAAATTTAAAGTTTTTTTTAAAGAATCCATTGCAGCAGGGTGTACATATATTTAGTTTAAATTTTAAAACATTAGAAATAATTTATCGATCGCTAACTGTACGTAAATTGATTATTATAGACTATAGAGTTTTATTAAAAGTTAAAAAATTTTTAATACAAACAAATATTATTCTTTTGTTTATAAACAGCAAAATTTCAATGAAAATAGATGAAATCCTACTCTGAAAGATTTACTCTATCGCACATATCGGGCGAAGATAAATGTACCGAAAGATAATTTTGCAGATGGATAATAATGTCGAATTTATTTTACCGATGGGTAAATTTGCCGAAAGGTGAAATGTGGCAATGGGTAAAGTAATCAAGTAAAAAAAGTGCCGATAAAAAAAGTTCCGACAGGCAAAAATGCCGATGGATAAAAATGCCGAAGTTAAAAATGCCGAAATATTGAATGGCAACGGGTAATAACTAAAAATATCGAATATTGAAAAGAAACAACAATTAACACATTATTATAATACATGCGCATATTCTAATGAAAACACTTTTTTGTTCAAATTTTCATTTTCGGCAGTTTTAAATTTCGACATTTTCTTTTTCGGAATTCTTGTTTTCGGCATTTTTAAATTTCGGCATATCTATCCAAAGGCATTGATTTTTTCGGCATTTGCAACCGTTCGGTAAATTTATCCTTCTGCAAATTTATCTTTCGGTATATTTATTCCCACCCGCACATATCCACATCCCTTTCTCTCATTTCTCACCCATCATACTCTGCCCGAGAAAATTTCTCTCTCGACCAGGCACGGTGTGCTCCAAATTGCCTCGCCGTGTCCAACTTCCGGTGCTCCGCGCGGACTAGTATGCGACTGTTTACTTACATCGAACTTCTTTGTAGCGTTCTCGCGCGGTTTCGCACCCGCGCCCCAGAAGCTGCAGAGACAAAAAACGAAAAACGAAAGAAAAAAGGCATATAACGCGCGGTCCTACGTGTGAGGAGGAATCGAGGAATGAAATATCGGTACTGTTGAACTTTTCGAGCGTGCAGTCTGCATGATCGCGCGCGTTGCACGCACGTGTGTACACACGCGGTCGTCCCTTGTTCGCGAAATCAGAGCACTACCTATAACCGCGGCGTCGACTGCATTATTGGAGCAGCGCTGAAAAATGCACGTTGCCCCGTTCGCTATCTGCGTCAGCGCGGACTAGGCTCGACTATGTGTTTACAATGCTGTTTGCTTATGGCATTGAGTTGCGTAGCGAATAATGAGTTCGTTGGGCCAGTGTTGAATCGAGAGATCGATCGGCAGAATTCGTGTTTCCAGCTGATTGCGTTTTACATCCTTTAATTTTTTTTTTTTTTAATAGTTTAGCATGAAATCACTTGTTATATCTTTGCGTTGCATCCAAAGGTAAGAACAGTTTTTATCTAACTTTAAAGAGTATGGCTATTAAAGCACTTACCCAAAAGTTCCGCGATACGCAGTAAATAGTAAAACGGCGAATTTGAACATACCTGAAACAAGAAATTAACATTAGTTATCCCACTATCTTAAAGCTTTTTGAAGCACACATTTTATCGCTTTCTACATAGTAATTTAATCGTATTATTGCAGAGTAATATGTAATATGTTTAAAGCTTTAGAAATGAGCTTTATGACTAAAATTGTTACTTTGTTATTCTCACTTGTAATAAATTGCTAAATCTCAAGTTTTACTTTTTTAAAACCTTTTATTATTTATTTTTGATATTCTTACATTTTTTATAAAGTTTAAATATTCATGATAAAACTGTTCATCGTTATAAAAAATCAACAATTTAATATTGTTTTATCATTAATTTTCAAAATAAACGCTTCAAATAAAGACGAATAAGGTTCATCTTATATGATTGGAACTTTAAAAAGGATAACTTAATCAAAAAAGATCAAGATTGCGAGATAAAATTGGCAAAGAATATACAATGGAAAACAAGTCCAGTTTGTCTATGGCCTGACCGGTCGCAAATCATAAAACGACGTGTCCATTTCAAATGGGTTTGGAGACCATTCATCCATTTTGCCAAACAAGTGCCAATCATAGGATCAGTGTTTCCACCATTATTATATATTCAGAACTGCAGGTGACGTATCTATTTCTAGGTCACAGCTTTGAATATGCGGTTATTACTTATTTATTGATCACTAAATACCGCTAATTTCACGTCATTGAGACTATAGGTGAAATTTAATGTTAGTATAAAAACTCACTTCTGATACAATATAACAATCAAATTAATATATATTTAATATATTAAGATCTTTTGCTTTTCTTATAAGCAGTTAGGATACGATTTGTTAAGTTTTACATCTAAGACATAAAAAAAACAGTATGAAGTAATTTGTCTTGAAAATGAAGACAACCGCTTTGTGAATCCCATAGTAAATGAGACAGATTTAATATAAATAATCAATTAAAAATGATATTGAAAAGCATTCATTTTTATTACGAATAAGTACATGTAATAGTAAAATAGGAGTATTCATAAGCTAATTGATTGCTTGCAGTCGAAAAGGGTAAACCATCAGGGTTGAATCTTCGCTTACATGTACACAAAATCTTTATAAGTCGTGTAATTATGGTATTAGCAAATTATTTTTCTTACTACGGATTACTGATTTAAAATCATAAAAATGAAATTTAATTAAAATATTTAATTAAAAACTGATTAGTATACAGTGTTGGGAGTTTCGCGCTAGAAAGATTTCCAGACAAATGACGTTGTTTTTATTCCTCATATAAAAAGTATGTTTCGGTACATCCAAAGTAAATATGCATAATGACAATCTGAAAAAACTTGAATCGCTTGAAAAGGATTTACGATCTTCATCACTACTCATTTTACTTACACAAGTCCAACCCACCATAAACCAATCATCCGAAATTCAACATGTCCGTCAACGGCGAATCCGACCTCTAAAACGTCAAATAATCCAATTTATCAGGCCGAAAAACCTTTCAACTCATAAATATCAGCTAGCTCGTTTGCCTCGCTGCACACGCGCACACCATATGAGCAGAGCACATAGTTTTGCCAGGGAATCGGCCATCAATATTCGCGCAAGTATACCTACGCGCTGGTGGCGCACGCACGCGTGTTCTCGGCCGTTTTTCAGCTGCGAGAGAGGCCTGCGGGAGCGACGATAAATAAGCCAACAGCAGCGGCGCGCCAGCAGCCGCCAAGTGCCGGGACAAGTTAAACACTTAATTGCGACGTGCGCCCCGAGACTCTCTCCCTCTCCGTCTCTCGCTATCTCTCGCTCTTCTTGCGAGATTGAAGCCCGGGAGAAGAGGGCCAATCGAATTGGAAAAGTAATAGACGCGAGCGTCGCGACACTGCTGCTCTCCTACGCCTGCTTCTCGCTGTATATTGCCGAAACGCAATTATTCTGCAGCGCGACGTCGCTAGCATGTGCCTATGCCGAGGATAGCAGCCTGCTGATGCCGCTGCTGCTGCCGATATACGTGTACGTGGTGCACGCTGCACGCGCTACAGTCGATATACGGTAGGAGAGAGAGGGAGAGAGAAAGAAGAGCGACCGGAAATAACCGGAGGCCGAGGCTGCCGCTCGTATAAAACGTCGAGCTGTTCAGCCCACTTGGGCGGGTAAATGGGAGGAAAAATTTTCGAATATGGCTTATTGCCGCTCGTGATGGGAAAAAAGGAGACTGTCCGATTGGACGATGAAAACGGTGTGCCGATGAAAATCAACGTTTATTTTTTTGCTCGTAATGAAAACTGGAGCGATTTAGAGGCGGAGTTATTAAGAATGTAATTTGATCGAAAGAGAATTTCACGAACTGTAAATATTTTTATGAACTGTGATGCGAATGATATAAAATAAATGTAGATTTATTAAAATTTACAGTTTTTCAACCAAATAACACGGGATTATTATCTAGAACATGCAATTAATTTCAATGAGTATATTTCTTGTATACATTTTATTATAACAGAAGCTATTCTAACTGCGTATATAGGAAACAATTTAACTAACAAGGAGATCGTAAGCCCTCGGGGGCACGAATTTTAATGAAGCTTGGGTAGTTGTTTTCTGCGGTACCCAATAATAAAGGAGGTATGTTTCAGACCCTACGGATCTAGAGATAACAGGTTGTTTAAAAATATTTCTACAGTATTTAATACATATCTATAAGTTACTAATAATATCAACCAGTGATCATAGAGGTTTAGTTTAATTTATTGCATTTTTTGTACATATACGAGAATGCATAGAATGATTGTAGTATCTTGCAATTTCTGTTTATTCTTACTCTTTCACTCAACAATTAGTTATCTACTGATTTACATGACTTCGTAAATTGTAATTAAATTATAGTTTATATTAATTTTAGACTTAATTCTTTTTGAATATCTCTCTTAGGTTATTTCGCTAAATTAATTAAGTATTTTTCTACAGACTTTTACAGATATTGTACAGTTTAATTATTTCTTAATATAATTACGAGCTTTTCCTCATTTTCCGCAGGTTGAACACATAGGGATTTTAGACTTCAGCGTAATGTTATTAGGAGATTAAAATACGATCATCAAAACTATTTTAGTTAGAACAGACTCTTGTGTACATTAATCTGTACTCAAATATAATGAAAGAATATATTTTTATTTTAAAAAATAAAAAAGATAATAATTTATTACACTTATCATGAATTATAATCGTATAAAGTCATAGTTATAATTGTCTATTCAGTTTTCATAACAGCTACTTCATCCCGATGTCATGGTAACTTGATAGACGCCGGCATGATAAAAATTTAATTACTCATCATCACGGAGCCGAATATTGAATCAGATTACATCACGAGCATTGTCGCGGTGAATCAAACATGCTGCCGTTAGCATATAGGCGGCACAAAGGTCATGAGAAGAAAGTGGCTACTATATATGCCGTACCTACATACGTACTTGGTAATTGAAGGCGATTAAAATTATGCTGCCTTCGTGGCACACATTTTATCTAGCATAACTTCTATTTACTTATATACTTAGGATTAATCCGGCCTATTGTAGCAATTGTAACAAATATAAAACAGCTTAGTGTCCTATAAGGTGATGTAAGAAATAAACATGAATGATAGATAACTTTATGAATATGAATAGAAAATGCATTATCATTTATTAAAACATATAAAAGAAATTTTAATTTGTTTAGGAAGGATGTAAGTTAATTACAAGTTGTTAAACAGCCATATTACATGTAATATATATTTAAGATTTTTGAAAGTAAGGGTCACCGTAATAATTCGGAACAATCTAAAATTAACATTTTCAACCTGTTGATATCTTCGGGAAGTGCAGCAAAAGACAAGCAAATTAATTAATAATGAAATTCATTAGAACGAAAGGGGAAGCGCAGCGTTTCCTAGCAGGAAAATCGCGCTATAAATCACGTCGCAATAAATCCTGGTCACGGAAAAAAAGAATTTTCGTTGTATATTATCATGACAAGCATCGTCTACTTATCTCATTATTCATTATCTTCATCCCCAGAGACACCCAACCTTTATTACTGCAAACAACAAGCATCTCTCCTACCTGCGTCTCCTCTCCTCTCGCAAAGGACAACAATACCAGTGTCTCTGCCTCTGAAGGCGCTTGGGAAGTTTTCTCTCCCTCCATCCTTTCCTCCTCGTCGTTCTCTCTTATTCACTGCGTTAAAACTCGCAGAGCTATATCCTCTCATCTTCCTGCGTCTCGCGGCCCTGTCTACTCCTCTCCTCTTCCTTATCTTTTCGTATATATATATATATACCCTCCTCGCCCCGGCGTATTTTTATCGCTCCTCTTCTCGCTCCATAACAATCTCCATCTCTGTCTACCTGTTTATCGTGTCCTTTCTACCTCGATTACACACTCGCCGTCTCTCGGCTTCTCTTCGCTCGTGGCTTTTCTTGTTTGCGTAAACAAACTCGTCGGGTAAGCGCGCCCTGGTGACGGCGAGCTTGCGCGAAGCTCGCCTGGAGGGCCAGACACGTCGTGTGTACATTGGAATTCGCGCGAGAAATTAGCGGGGAAAGAGCTGTTAGGGAGATAACGAGAGCAAACGAAAAACGATGGTATTGTCTGTTGCTGCTGCGAAGACTGCCGACGACTTTTCGTCGCGCTTCCGCCAAACATTGGCGTCGGTCAGATGAGATGCGCAAATGGAAATTACTTTGATTTTTAGCGTCTTGTTGCAAAATTTTATTTTTGAAATTAAATTAAATTTTTCTTTGCGAGGATAAATATTTCAAGTAGCTACTGCAAAGTGCATTTGCAAGTGTACTTATCCTATTATAAAGTATCATATAAAGTAGAGAAAAAACGTTTTTTATTTTTGAATATATATAGAAAATGAATGATGTTTCAATAACAGAGATATTCAGTTTTTTTATATTTTGGCAAATCATTGACAAGAGATGGCAGTGTATCACACCCATTGTGACAAGATTGCGTGGCCCAAACTGGCTCAAAAGCGTGATAATCTAGGGCTAAAATATTAATATTTTTACTTCTAAAGACTTCGAAAACGCCATAAAAATGCACTCTTACACTCCACAACATAAACATCTGATCGAATTTATTTCAATTTTTTTCAAACTCTGCAACTTCATTCGATCGATTGCTCATTTTCGATAAATGATAGGAATTTATGTCTTCCATTATCTCGACATGGATTTATTTTTTCTTGATTTTTATATTTAAAACATACAACATTTATAGATAATATTAAAGATAGTTAAATGTAGGCGAATTTAGAAATTTAACCGGTCCATGTCCCTAAATATAAAATAAATTTTTAAGAATTATATTGTTTAAAAAATGATCAAGTTCTAAATTACTTAAAAAAATTCTTAATCTTAGTTATAATATTACACTTATAATTATAAAATATTAAAATATTTCTTATTCAACCAACTACTTTTTTTATTTTTGATTCTATGCGAAGCAAGGCAAAAAAATTCGATACGAATGCATCACTTCTATCATCAAAGCATCAACGCTTCTCAATACTGTTTACCAAACAGCAGTCGTCGTGTTATATATCGATAGTTTTTCAATACCAAGATGATAGAATATTCCAAAACGTCTCCTTGTCTCCATCGGCATTTCCTGCGCGATACTTGAAAGACAGCTCCAAACTTACGCGAGGCTCGAAAGAGAGAGAATATACATAAGAAAAACGGTAACGTGAGAATAAATAGAAAAAGAGGGAGAGAAAGAGAGAGAGAGAGAGAAAGGCGAGACAGAAAGAGGTATATATCCCCGCAAGCGCATAGCCGGAAGTTTTTGCATCTCTGCGACAGCTGCGCGCGCGCGCGTTTGTCGGTGATGCGCCAGCGAGATTGTCGCGAATATCATCGATCACGATCTTCGATATCGCTCGTGCGCCTCTTTATATTTCAATGGAACGGCTGGCGCGCGCGTTAAACGTACACGAATCCGAAAGCGGGTGTGTCTACCATGGGCTTTAATGTCGTCGATGACGAGCGGCAGCTTTGTCGAGTGTCTGGTACTCTTTTACAGGATACTTTTTTCTTTTTTATAAGAGTAAAAGTAAGGTTTGTACAGATGCTTATTTTATTAACTAAAATATACTTTTTTATAACACGTGAATAAAAGAGACCATTTTCGGCGCCTATAAAGTGCAGCGAAAATAGAGTTCTCCGAGCGTCAAAATACTCATTTTCGCTCCTTTTTATTGAGTATTTTCGCTACCTTTTATTTTCGGTAGCGAAAATGAGTATTTTCGGTACCCTTTATTTATTTTTGCTCCATTTCCTTAATAAAGCTTTTAGAAAATTTGAAAACTGTTGACAAATTTTAGAAAATTCTGGAAAATTTTGGAAAATACTGGTAAATTTTGAAAATTTTATATATATACATGCATACATATACATATATATAATATGTCATTAAGTGGACGACTCGAAAAACTCTATTCTCAATCCACTTTGTAGACGACAAAGAATGGCCTTCTTTATGCACTTGTTATCAAAAATACGGTACGCAACTTGGGGCAAAAGGGTATTTATTTCCAGACTCGCCTTCGGCGCCCTCGACTTCTACTTGTGCTCAAAATCATCATCCTCGCTTGGAAATACCCATTTTCGCCCCTAGTTGCGTAATATACTATTAATTGTTGTGCAAAATGATTTTTTTTTTCAAATTCATATGCAGTTTTACTTAATTAATCTTTAAATAATATATTTTTACTTTTTTCCAAAAATGGTTTTAAAACGTAAACCATACTGTGATACGAAACAAAATTCACGGTTTCTGTAGGCGCGCATATATTTAACTCACAAAATAGTATATTATGCAACGAGTGCGTAAAATGCAATTTTACGCACGAGTAGCGCATTATTGCGTACGAGTCGTAGACGAATGCCGTGCGATCGCACGAGTGTGTAAATCGTACGCACGAGTTACACACGATATTTTTTTATACATGCGTAAACAAATTGGATTTTACGCCCGTTTTAAAGACGTGAAATGAAATTTTACGTAATCATATAAAAATAATTTGCAACTCAGGCATTGAATGTTGCGCTCCGAGTGTGTAAGCGCACGACAGAAGGGCAGTCGAAGTCGGCCCCCGTGTTGTGCGATCACACCGGAGTATGAAATTTCATACTTGAGTTGTAAAATAGTACATTATATAACAAGGGAATAAATCCGAAAATTATTCCCGAGGGTGGGTTTACTGCCCGAGCGAAACGAGGGCAATAATCATCCCGAGGGAATACTCGACTTAATTGTGGCCACTTTATTAACTTAAAAATAGGAACTTCTGGTAAGTACTAAAATTTATTGAACATGTATACTAGTATAAAAAAAATTTAGAAAAATGGATTTGCGGGGAAAAATTTTGCGGGAAAAAAGTAAATTTGCGGGATAAAGTAGATTTGCGAGAATCGTATGCTACTTATGTCTCGCTTTTCAGATCAATAAAGTGACCACTACGATTCAGTCGTTATTAAACATGATTTGTATATGAGTGCATAAAATAGCATTTTACACACTCAAATGAATGTATAAAATAGTATTTTGTATACCAAGGGCTAGTGGGCTTTTTGCTTTTTAGCACTAGCCCTTGGCACACACCATATTTTTGTGACACATGTATGTATTTTTGCGGAAAAGTCTCGAAAAGTACAAATAAGTAACTAAATCAACAGCGGGCAAGAAAACTACATTTTAGCCAGCTGTTCTTTTTGCCCGCCGGTCAGAGAACAAGCACTTTAGGCTCGTTTTCTAGGTCCAGAAAACCGCGAAAATTGTGCATATATTACAAAACTTCATTATACACACACTATCAAAAATTCATATTATGATTTTATTCTTTGAATCCTTGAATATTGCGACCTGTAGTGTATCAAAATCTGATTTATAATTTAGCTTAAGAAATTTGCCGACTTATTATTCACTCTACTATTGATAAAACTAAGTTTTAGGAACTCGCACGGCGAGTTTAATTCTATGTATTATTTACATAATATATGATTGTTTTCTATTTGGCTTCGGCGATATATCACAAAAGAGTGATCCTCTGCGGCTCCTTTACATCTTGTCGGAAGTCGGCATTTCAATTCGCATGCGGTTTCTAGACCTAAAGTTTAAGAAGAGGACGTTCAAGCGAGGAGCTGGTGTAGATGGTAAAAACTCGCGATAAGGCGAAAAGCGGAGGTTACGCAAAGCGTCGGTCTATAGAAACGAGTTCGATCAGAGAACATCTCTGTGGTTTTTATTCAATTTATTTTATGTATTCAAGCTTATTCGATTAAACTAAATTCTATTCTTTTCTTAAAATAATTGCATTCAATATTTAATATATTAAGGAGGTTCAGGGGCTACAAAACGACCAATTTATTTTCATGTTTCTTTGTATTTTCTTAAAACTTGTTAGTGTCAATCATTATATATCTTACACTAGTATATCTCATGTACATACAAATTTTTTTTAATCAACAATTGTGATGTTTGCAAACACGATTATTGTTAATTGAAAAAAAAAGTCATTAAAAAGGCAGAAACTTTTTTGTTTTGAATGCAATTTTAATGATCTGGTCCTATTTTTTTTTTTTGAATGTTGTTTGATAGATCGACCAAACGAAAACTTATTATAATTTATCGGTACTATGAAAAAGCTAATTGTTTAACTAGATTACGTGTTTAGTTATAAACTATATGCTTTTCTGTAGCACTCATGAATTAATTAAAATTTTCATTCAATCAAACTGTCAAACAACATTCAAAGAACAAAGTAAGACCCCGATCATTAAAATTGGATGGAAAACAAAAAAGTTTCAGCATATTTAATGATTTCTTTTCAATTGACAATAATCGTGTTCGCAACACCACAATTGTTGATTAACATTTTTTTGTTTACATAAGGTATACTAATATAAGATATATAATGATTGACATTAAGAAGTTTTAACAAAATACAACGAATAATTAAAATAAATTGGTGGTTTTGTAGCCCCTGAACTTCCTTAACGAAACCTTTTTACTAAATTAATTTTTAGTAAAAAGCATCCACACGATGATGCAGTTTCGAACATTATTCGTTAAGTTTTTATTGGGGACAAATTTTATATATTTGTCAAATTAAAAATTCAACGAATAAAGTTTGGAACCGCGAATTTTGTTCAGTACACGCTTACGACTTCCTCTTGAAAAAGATTTGAGCTACAAAGGTTTTTGATAAAATTCCAATTAATTATCAAAAGAAATATTTCTAAAATATTTCATTTTGCAATACCATGTGACTTTTCATATTACATCCTTAAGTCCTTTGTGATTTTTTAAAGTTTAAACAAATTCTTGGAAAACTGTATGCGGTACATAAATTAAAATATGACTGTGAAAGTAATTTTGAAATACATACTTGTGTGCTCCTGCAAAATTAATGCCAACGTAATGCTGTATAGTAAATTTCGTGAAATCCCTTTTTTAATGCTTATTAAAATTTTCGCCAGCCTGAAAATGAATTCCCTTTCATGCAAGCGCTTTCATCTCGTCACGTCGAAAAAGAAACGACTGTCCCCGTCGGTTTTGCGAAATAGATGGAAGCATTTCTAACTCTGTGCTTCAAATATTCATATATAACCTTAAACACACATTTCACATTTAAACCATAATGTAGTTCTGCAAAAAATTCAAAACCAACTATCAACAACGTTCATTTACTATGTCGCAGTGCGCTTCATTAATCCGATAGAAAAATACAAGCAAAGAGAATTCTCGCACATATCTACCCTGAAAATGCTCATGTAGCACGTAGATAACAGCACAAATGCCGTTCTTTGGTACGACTCTCTCCTCTCCCACGCGTGCATTCGAAGCTTCAGCAGCTCTCTCTCTCTCTCTCTCGAAAAAAAAAAAAAAAAAAAGAGAGTAAGCCTTCCGGGTTGGATGAAAATTTGGTCGTGGCTGAGAGATTGCCGCAGCAGCACCGAGTGCGGACGAGGATTTTTCGCTCGCTAGCGCAAAAGTCCTTTGAAAGGATGGGGGCGGCGAAGCCCGGGGGGCCTTCATTAATATTCTGTTCTCGCGTCGCCCCCTCGAACTCGTTACCTTGGATGCGCGCCTCCGCTGCAATCGGATACGTCACGCGGCTCTGGCGAGGATCTTCGATCGGGCGCGGAGCACGAAAAAAGAGGAGCGTATAAGCGAACGAGTTTGGAAAGCGGCGCGCGCGCGCGCAAGTCTAGTCGTCTTTGCATCGCCACGCGGTAACGCGATCCACTGCTAGTGGAGTTCGAAAGGTATATTTGAGGATAGAGTGGATGCTGGGCGGCGTGAGCGCGACTTTTATGCGACGAGCGCGGAGGTGTTCCTGCATTTTTTCAGAGATCAAACGAAGCTGCGTGGGTAAAACGCTGGATTCTCTCGGGTGCAGCGCTAATTCGCTGAGCAGAACAGGAAGTGGATGTTTGCTGTTGGAATGGAATTGTACTCAGAGGTCTATTGGAGATCTTTTAGAATAAATATTGTATTTGTGGTTCGTAAAGAAGTTTTTGGGATTGCTGCTACCTCAAGAAAGTAAATATTTCAGTGAGCATTGGCCTTGCTGCACACTTAATGGCTGCTCAATGGAAATAACGTAAATTAATAGTCGGGGAACGTGATACTCAATAAATACTCCTGCGCTTTAAACAAGTAACATGATAGTATCTTCTCATTTAACGAAAATTTATTGTCTATATAATTTAGCAAGACATCGATTAAACACTCCATTTTATTTAAAGAAATAGGTTATCTGCGTTTTTGACATATTTAATCTTGTTGAGCTGATATTTTATAGTATATGTTTATTTTTTTAATTAAATCTTTGTTCGATACAGTTAATCACTCAAAATATGTAAAACTTGTAAAATTTTTATCGAATAGTTTAGCAGCCCTTTGAACCTTAATAAGAGATATCTCGAACATGAAATTTCATTAAATCTCGTCAGTTTTATGATTTTTTTCAATAAATGAATGAAATATTAATATGTACTATCTACCGTTTCACGTGTGATTCATAAACTTCAGGTACCGGACATCAAATCGACGCCTCATACGAAGACTAACAGATTTCAGCTTTTCGAAAACTGTAAATGTAAATGTACTTTTGTAAAAAAAATAATGTGTTCGATAGATTCAAAACTATATCAACGTGTGTACTCTATCGATATATTTCATTTTTCATATTTATATTTCATTTCTGTATACATTTTCTTTGTTATATTTATTAATTTTTCAACTCACGAAAACTAGACGATATTTCAAAAAGCTGAATTCGTACGAGGCGTCGAAATATACACAACCTTATTATGCAACTGTATTTTTTCTACAGAGTTTTCATGACCTTTCAAAAGGTTGGTAACTAAAATTTTAATTTTAAAATTGTGGAAATATCAAAGCCATGTATTTTGAGAATTTTTATAATTTATAAAAACATGAAAAGCTAAAAATTGTTTTATACTTGAAAATGTTCTAAGAAAAATATATCTAATTTAACCTGCTAGAATGTAATCTAATTCTGAGCCAGTAATCGGCAATAGCTATAAATGGTCATTAATGACCGATTACTTGTTTCGAATGAAACTGATTTCTACCAGGGTGTGTATTATATTTTAATATTATTATTAAAACTAAAACTACAATAACATTTCTATTATCAAATAAGAAAAAAAAAGCTTTTTAATTGGATATTCCCTATATATGTATAAGCTATTCATTCTCACCATAAGAAAAGGGAAAAATGAACCGTAACTCACAGATTCCCACTCAATACTTCCCCGTCCCCCAAACGGCCGAGAGCGCAGTCACTTAAAAATGACGATACACACCGGTAAATCCAAGCACAATCGATCGTACAAAGGAAACCCTAAATTTGCCTCAACAAGAGAGCCGAATCTTCCTGTCTCTATAGATAAAAACTCATGTATAAACCCTCCTCGAAATTTCAAGCTCAAGCGAGCTAACCAGCCGCCGGTCGGTCGGTCCCCAGAGAGACAAGCGACTCGCAGGGACCGGAATTTATCTCCGAAAAAGGTGTTTTTCTGCACTCGTGCGTGCGCGCGCTCCCGCACCTACAGTGACAAGAGCGACGAGAAAAAACGACGACGCTGACGCCACGATGGACCCGCATTGTCAGTATTATACGAACAGCGGCGCAGGGCAGACGCTGCAGACAGGAGGAAAAGGTTGCGCGTATCTGATGCGCCGGCTGTTGCTCTCTTGCTCGTGTGCAGTACTGTATATAACAGTGAATGGCCCAGAAGGGCGTCCCAGCATGAGGAAAAGTGTGCGCGCGCGCGCGCCACAGGGGAAGAGAAAGGACAGAGCGCGCGCAGGTATAAAGGTGGACGTTGGAGATGAGGTTCTCGTGGAGAGAGAGAGATATAGAGAGAGAGAGAGTTTTGTTGGTTTGCGGAAAAACTGGAGGATTAGGAATATTGGGCAAACAAACACGGCGATGGGAGAATTTATGAAGTGGGATTTAGGTATGTAGTAATAGTCTTTTTTCTCTTTTGGTGGGTTATTACGACGTGAAATACAACAATTTTCGAGTGGATAATGCGGGCTCGAAGATAATCATAGGTTTCGAGAGAAATTAGAGAATATATTCGAGGGAGTTCTTTTTATGTTTGGTCTGTAAATTTCGACTTTGATTATTAAATTTCTTAATAGCAGTGTGCGAGTAACAATTGGATGCCTGAAAATAATTATTGTTGTTACGATAGTTCTAATTGCGGGCAAGTACAGATTTTCTGAGTGCTATAGTGTGGGCCTTAAAACTTTATTGATCTTTTGATCCTGAAGTGAACAAAAAAATAAATGAGAAATTTATTCGTGGACTTTCATACAAATTATCACATAAAATTATAATTTTTGAACAATTTAAAAACTTTTACGTATTAAATTTAAAATTATCAGAAACTCCGTTTTCGGTTATTAATAAATGACCCAACATGAAAGTTTTAAATCATAATTATTGATATTATCAACAATATATACGTTAATTTCACATGATCCTTTAATATTCACTTTAAGCTGCTTTTATTTCTTTGAAATCAAATTAAAATTCTCGAATATTGTTTGCTGCATTCAAACGAAACAATAAAACGCTGACTACACGCGATAGTTTACTTCATTAATGTTACAATTATCATACAATCGATCCATTCTTTTCAGATCGATAATTCCCCGCGGCTTAATATTAATTTTCACCGCGCAGCACAGCGAACTTCACCTGACCATCAATAATTAAAGCCCTTAATGTCGCGTATATAGCATTCTGAGCTCACCGCGCGCCCTGCGGTAACTTTCGCCATGAATATCTCAATTACTTTTACATATCCGCGGTAATAAACAATAATTCAATAAATCGCTGAGCTATGCGGCTCCACTGCATCGAGCCTCGACAAAAAGGCCCCCGCAGCACACATCCTCGAATCCCCCGTACAAACCAAGCCGGGACATAACAAAACGCAGTGCAGCGCTCGGTGACCAGTATACCTCCCGAATCTATTAAAATCCAATCAAGCGCCCCAGCGTGTGTATCATCTGCGAGTTTTGCACGCACACGCGCGGAACGAGAGAGAAAGAGAGAAGAGAGATTGAGAGCTGAAAAAATCAATGGCGACCCGTGCGAGGGCTCCTCTGTACACATACACACACACACACACAGAAATATTCGCTGCTGCTGTTGCCCTGCGGCAGTGAGTACATCCCCAGGGAAATTGGCCACCCATCGAGCTCTGCTGCTGTTGTTGCTGCTGCTGCTGCTGCTGCTGTGTCGGGGTCGGACTATACAGAGAAATTTGGAGCGACGCTGTTCTCCTCGTCGTTGTGCAGTCGTCGTTCATATTATATACTTCTTCGTCTGGAGGACGGCGGCAGCGGCGCCGGTACGGTGTAAATATAAAAGCCTGCGTGATTTAAGATTGTTCTGGGGGACGGACTAAGGATGAAAGTCACTCGTTTCTGGAAAAGGTGGTTAAAAGGTGTGACTGTGGAATTCTTTAGCTGATGCGTTTCAAATTATGTGTAAGGATGCTGAGAGTTGTTTATTTCGTTCTGTACCAAATTAATGGATACATAATTTATTTAAACTCTGTACAACAATGGCTGCATACGACTATATATTATACGCAGCGATGTAGCAGAATTCTATTATTATATATCACCTGCTATTTTATTATTCTATACTTTTCTCTGTTCTAAAATATTGTTTTGTGATACTATTAACCGCTATTTTAAAATTTCAGTAGTGAAGAATTAACAATGAAATAAATTAAATAAAATATTCCCAAATTCAGTTCTATAGTTCTAAGTTAGCACCTATAATCAAGTAATAAAGGCTGAAAGTCAAAATCAAAATGATTTATTTGTTAAAAATTATTTATTTTTAGTTCCATATAAAATGTAAATTTAACATTAAATAAGTCTTATTAATTATACAAAAACTTTATTTATATACAAATACACGTAACAGTAAAGTTATTCAATTTATATGAACCCTTACAACGACAATAACCCCAGTAAAGAGCTTCAAGAATCTGGTAAACCTCACTCTCAAAGCAAACCGTACGACCAGAAAAATCCAAATGAACCGTCGGCGTTTGTGGCCGATCCCAACTCCACTGTGCTTCTCCCATCGAGCCATCGGTCAAGCCCTCGATTTGTGGCTTTCCTCTATAGGCACGCAAAAGCGGCAGCGAACGCAAGGTACAGCCGCACACCGAAGACACACGCACACAACGCGAAGGGGAAAAACGAGCTGATGTACCCCGGAAGAAGAAAGATGGGGCGTGTAAAGGAGACGGCTAAAGCCGTGAAAAGTGCACCGCGGGGAGCCGAAGAAGAGAAGCGCCGACTAATTACGCCAAATCTAGCCGCGATTAGGCTTGATCTATACACGGCTAATGCCCTCTGCACATTGACAAAGGATTTCGTTCTCTCCCTCGAGTGCAAGTATTGTCCAGTGTATTGTGGCTTCTTGGTTGAATTCAAGTATGGATGTTAGGCTTTCTTTCTTTTAGGTTTCGGCTTATTTTGGAATATTAGTATATATTGATTATATGCAATACCTAGTAATACTTCTTTTAATTCAAACTTTTATAATACACTAACAAACGTTCTTACTGGTAGGTATTTACTAACGTATTCAATTACAAATATTTACGTAAAAATTAACGATCCGATAAATTTTGTTTTGTGATCTCCGAGTATAAATATTATTGTGAAATAAGAAAACGTATGAATTTTTCAAATAGTATGGACCAATATTGTGTAATTACATTGAAAAGTGTCGGAAATAAATGGGGTCAATTAAATTCCAATGCGTAAAGAGGACCACACATGGAATTTATTATCTTTAATCTAACCACGATATTATGCATAATGAAGGACTTAGAAGTAGAAATCGTGTATTCTTGCGTTTCTGTCTAGTTGGTGTTGTTTTGAATGATTGCCTTATCCGAATAAGCAACATGTGTTTTTCTGTTCCAGTAACCATGAGAGCATGACTAAGATCATTCGTAATAAGCTTATATTCAAGGATCATTAAATGCTCGACTTGAACTCGTAAATTAGCATTATAAGTTATAGCATGACATACTATAACTATCAATATAATTATCTAAAACACAATGATGACATATTTTGTTTCATTCTAATTCTTGAGCAGACATCATTATATAATATGTAAAAGTAGATCAACTTCAAAGTCCATTTAACTTTTAAAGTTAAGAATACGATACAAAAATGATACTATAATTATTCATTCGCTATAATTATTTATTTACTTATTTTCTGTCTATAATATGTAATTTACATAAAACTTTCATAATTTTATTCAAGTTGTAAAATTTACACAGTGTACTTTTGAAACTACCAAAACTAATCAGTATCTGGCGTCATTATCTACACTTTTGGTAATCTAAAACCGAATATTTTATATTAATCTTTGTATAAAAACTAACGTATTTTGATAAAAATATGATGCCACACAAAATGCCTTTTTAACAGAATACAAAGTTTATTGCAATTCAACATAGTCTCTAAATCAGAAATGGTTATTTTAAAACTTGA
The DNA here is from genome assembly GCA_949152435.1 of Gastracanthus pulcherrimus. Lineage (NCBI taxonomy): Eukaryota > Metazoa > Arthropoda > Insecta > Hymenoptera > Pteromalidae > Gastracanthus > Gastracanthus pulcherrimus. The sequence goes on along the minus strand of OX424576.1, from coordinate 135,653,337 downwards.
AATTAAAAATAATTGTTTCGTTTCTATTCACTGATCTTACGTAGGTAGAGAAAACACGAGGATACCATTAATTTCGTAAAACCATATAGTTTCGTAAAAATCACTTTAATAGGCAATATAATGAGGGTTCTTACGAAGACTGGCACGGATTTTACGTTTACCACGAAGAGTAACAAATTCGAATTTTCAGTACGAAGACTAGCTCTTTTTATGAGTTTAGAACATCACGCGATTTCTCGCTGTTTTCTCGTACTCTACCCGAACTCGAAAAAAAAAATCAAACCGACCTTTTGAAAGTTTATCTACACAACCCTAATTTATATATTCTATATGAATAGTGCTAATCTTCTTGAGGAAACAATGAAAAGTGCTAATCTTGGTAGTAAGTGCTGAACAGTGTTAGTCTTCGTAGTAAATGTTAAATATATATAGATATGAATTTACGTAGCAGTTGAGACATACTAGACTCATCTAGATACAACCTTGTTTCTTCACCATCAACAATCCCTTAGTCTTCGTAAGGATCATCAATAAGCTCTTATAAATAATAAATTTTTGCGATATCTAAAAGTAAACATAACTAATAAAATAGACTAGGTACACTGAGAAAACCATATCGTAAAATATTAGGATATCGATATCGTAAAATTTTTCTAATAAATTTTTTTGCAAGTTAATGTAAATTTGCATTACGTATTGAAATATGACATTTTACAAATTTTTAATTTTACGACTTTAATATCGTAAATTTTACTATATATATATCGTGCTAGTTGCGATATAGTTTTCTCAGTGTAGAAGGTACTATATATCTCATCCAGACCATAGAAGCCGTCCACGAAAGCGCAACTAACAACAATCTAACGCAATCCGTTTTTCGGAATGTCTCATCCGCATGTGGGGACTCCAAACTCTCCTCCTCGACGTTCAGCCCCACACACACACACAAACTCACACACATACACACATTACGCCTCTGGACAAGCTTAAATCCCGCAGGACGAGAGATCGGTCGATGGCCGTGCGCCGCGCGGTTCTGTCTGTCCCTCGATATGGGGCCGCGCGCACACATCCTTATCTCGACTGCTATGCAGTATAGCAAGCCGGCGGCGGCGGCGGCGGCGGCGCAGTAGAAACTGCAGTTCGCGAATCTCTCTCGTGTATATGTACGTGTGCATGCGCGTCTGCATACACGCGCTCGCCTCGAAATGCCGATATCGGATTTCCTATATAGGACAACAGCAAGCAGCAGCGGCTATGTGTGCGTAAACGCGCGCATGTTGTACCGTACACTCGAAAGGGTATAGGATAGGTATATAGCTGGCATAGAGCGACGACGGTTTGGTCTGTGCCATACCCCGAAGCTGGCGTATATAGATCTCACACGCGTGCGAACACGTGTGCCCGCGTGTGTATACGTATACGCGCTCACGTGCATGGCGGTGTACACGCGCTCGCACCGTATTCTGGACCGGGATATCAGATTAGCCCACTAATAGACGCGACTATGGTAATAATTTCGACATAATAACATGGTATTAACCCGCAGGGAAGATCCGCACCGGTGTAACGTGTAATTTCGTCACACTCGGCGGAGGCGACCGCCCGAATGCGACGCGATGGCCAAGGTGAAGGATTATGGCGGATGCAGCGAGTTCAAGTGTGTGTGTGTGTGTGTGAGCGCGTGTATGTGTGCGGCAAGGGAAGGGGGAGAACGTGACAGGGCGAGTGAGAGAGTGGGGTCTTCAGATCTAATAGGGAAACGCGCGCGATAAGATAAACTGTGCGATATATATGCTGAGGGAAAGGTGCGAGAGAATAGAGGCGAGGGGAGATTCGCGATGTCGGAAAAGGTGCTGTTAATGAAATAGGAGGGTCTTATGGAGCTTCAAGGCTTTTTTCGATGTATCGCTGTTACATCGAGATAGTAATGGTGAATATTGGCAGTAAATTACAGTGACATATATATACTGATATTTTTGGACTGGTTGTTTTGGTAAAAGATGTCATATGTATTTTAATTTTAATTCTGCTTTAATTGGGATTATATGCATGAAACATTATTACATCACCGTTATTCAGTGAAAGGTTAAAAGGATACACTCTCTAAATACGAATAAGAAAAATTCACTTATTCAGATTTTTTAGAGTATGTTATACATTACCCTATTTTGAAAGAATTGATAAGTACAAAGTTACTGTTCGCTAAATGTCAAAATGAAACTTACCATAGAAGAATAACTATTCAAGCATTGTAGAATTCGTCTATTTTACATACCTGTAACATAAAAAATTAATATATTTAGATATTTATATTTAGATTAGTATAAAATTTAAAAAAACATATTTTTTAGTTAGTGATAAATGCATAGAATATAATATTCACATTTACTTATACAACGGAAATCCATTTTACAATAATGATATCATTACTATTTCTCGCTTACGTAAATATTGATTATCTGTGTTTACGATATACCACCGGCGAAGAAAAAATCTTACACCTATATATATATACACACCGACGAATAGGGAGAATAAAATCCCTCTGATCGAGATGCTTTCGGATGCGTGTACCGTAATGGCAGAAACGTGATATTCATCTCCAACGTGAGCCTCGCCTAAGGAAACTTGAGAAACTGAAATTTCGTTCGACACGTGTGTCATGGGCTTGACCTCCGCTATTTGTTAGAGTGGAATTTCTGGGATTTCACGATTCGGTTTCAGGTACGCTTAGACACTCAGAAACTTCGGAAATTTTTGTGATTCTCCCTGATATGCGTGGGTGATTAATCGTTATTTCGCAGTTTATTCTAAATCTAACTAATAGAATGTTTTTATGAATGGTAAATTAAGTGATTTAGTCTACATAATATTAACCCTCGTTTAACCCAGACTAAGCATATACCAATGATGAAATTAACCTGTGTAAATTAAAATATAATTTAAATTTTGTGATAAAAATTGGTGTGCATTACAAATCCGTTGTCCAATTTTAATAAATTTAAAATGGGATTGAATTTACAAAGTTCTTTTCATTCTCGGGGTTCCTCAGCATAAAAATAAAAATGATCTATCATTTACGCACTGAAAATATCTATTGCTGGAGTAACCAAATCCTGGTTGAGCGAGCAATGCTTCGTATTTATATTATGAAACAAAAACATAACGTATTGCTATGATAGCAATACTTATACTTATACAATATTGTTACCAGCGTTTATCTCCTGCATGAAAATGGGATAATTCTAAGAATAATATATTAATTATAGTATTATAAATAAAATAATTGACTAAAAGCGAGAATTAATATATTGATATTTTACACATAGAAATTTTCCGAAATTTGTAAGAAAATCTTATTTTATCTTAAATATAAGCAGTATTTAACTATTATCATACATCAATAATATAATTATATTAAAATAGAACTATTAATAAATAATATTTTTGATTTGTTTCAATTTCCAAAATTATAATTTTTACCTTCTGAGTAAATTAAGCTTATGCGATATTAAAACGTAAAGTTTAATTATAAAAAGTAAAATAAATCTGCTTTTCAGAGTTAAATTAAAAACAAAAACAAAAATTTATTAAAACATGATTTATTATACTAGTATCCATTTGTGCTGAAAAAGATGAAAAGGTGACCGTTTTCTCGAAAAGAATAATTAACCATAAAATTTTATTCATGCAGAATTACATATCAATTTATATTTGAAAATAAACAAAATAATTTATTATCGCAACTCATCATCAGTTGGAATCAATTATCATCTACACACTGTCCAGCCAAAAAACTCCCTGCATTAGACCTCATTACCCAATTCCTCTCTCGCCCCTATCTCCCTTCAAAGCAATATCACAAAATCCTCACGCAGCAAAAGCGCAAATTCTCGGAATCGCGCTGAAAAAAATGTGAATTTGCACTTGACTCTCCTCGGCGGCGAATTCTCGCGAGGAAAACTTCCCCTTATGTCGCTCTCTTCGCTCTCTTTCTACATACACAGGCGCGCGCACATGATAAGTGCGCGAGAGGCGGTGCTTGCTGCGAAATTGCATGAAAGAACGTCTTCATCGGATTCGATCTCGCTCCGCACACATACATCCCGCTCGCTCACTCGCTCCCTGTTCAAATAAGCTGCTGCTGCGAGGTCATTCATTCAAAGGCTCGCTGCGCGGCTCTTTTATGCGCGTCGCTATGCGCGGAGCTGCAAAACAGACGCATTTACTCGCGAGCTCGACGTGTACGCCCCCGCGCGCAACGCGGCGGCAGTACGTAAGAACGCTCGGTAAGCGCTGCTTCCGCTTTCACTCGACTCGCCCATCAAAGGGCTAATTGCTCGGCTCTTTCCTCTCTCCACTCCTTCTCTCTCACTCTCTTTCTCTCTCTCTCTCTCTCTCTACCCGGCCGCACTCGAGACACTCGCAAGCGCGCACCCATGGTAGTGGTGAGCGCGTGCGCGACTCCGCGGTGCGTCATGCGCTCTGCACTCGCTCTTACTTCATCCAATTGAGCTTTTTATATTTGTACGAGAGCGCGAGGTTCGTTCTTTTTTTATTCTACTTTTCTTTTTTCATTAGGGGGCCGGAGCAAAGGAACGTTTTTCTCCGTAAACGCAATGGCCATGTTTCGGTGTAGGGAGTATTAGTCGAGTTCTTGTGCTGGTTGAAGATTTAGTTAGATGTCACTTGCATTTAGTTATTCATACATTTTTTACAGATAAATCCTTGGGGCCCACCGGTGTCCTTTTCTTTAGAATGTTTTGTATTTTTGTAAACAGTTTTCTAATACTGTCTAATACCTATAGATACCTAGAATTCTGGGTGAGATATAATGTAGTAAATTCCAACTGTGCACATATAAGGGGCAAAGAAATTTGAGTTCCGTGAATAGAATTAAGAATAATTTCTCATATTTTAAACTGATATAATATACATATTTCTACAAGTACAGAACTTTATTTAGTCAGTAAAGTATTTATTCAAGTTGGAAATTCGAAAATTGATTCGGAATACTTTAGAATATACCTAATACTTTAGAGTAAATATACGAGATTGTATCTATTTGAGAAAATGGATTTCAAGCGAATTGGACCTGTAAAAGAATTTAAAAAAATAAAATTTTTAAATTCAGATAAAAATTTATTTTAGACAGTAAAATAAAAAAGGATTAAAAATGATACATAGCATTAACAATATGTTGACATATCAACTTGAGTTCTAGTAACTATCGAAACAATATGATAATTTTCAAGATGATAAATAATAACGTCATGATGTTTTTACGTTACACGTTTTCATTTGAAATGCTGCTTAATTAAATAGATTGATTTTGTAATCCCATTAACAAAAATAAATAGAATATATTTTAATACCGCTGTAAATATGTTTGCGATAAAATTATCTCACGAAAATTAGTAACGCAAAATATTATTCGTCTAAAAAGTCCAACGAAGCTGTGAGGACATTCATTCTTGTCGAGGGTGACGATAATCGCGTCGGAGCCCCCCTCCCCCGATTAAAACATTACCGGATAATTAAAAATCCATAAACAAGGAAAACCCGAAAAGCTCGCTTCTCGTCGCACCCTATTTTATCGCAGCGTGAAAGAGCGAAGCTCTCAGCATAGGCGCGAGCGTCAGGCCGAGATTTAATGCGAATTCCGTGCGGGAACCAGGAGGCGCGCAGACATGTATGGCAAGTATATATAGTACGTGTGGGCGCAACATATTGCCATTCCTCGATGGCAGCCGTCGACGTCGACGACGACGAATGAATGTATATACACATATATATATGCAGAAGAGAGGTGGAAAATAAGAATAAGGGATAGAACCTCGCGGATGCCGGATGGTTCGACGATCTCGGACGGCTCGGCTGCTGGGGGTGAACGCGTGTGGCTGGGGACGAGAGTTATACATGCGGCCAGGCTGGCGCGAACACTCGCGCATAGTTTCGATGCCGCGAGCCGCGGGTAATGCGCGTACAGTGCAGGTCAGAGTTCACTGTGACTGCGGTAGTGGTATCCGCTGGTCGACCCTCGGGAATGGAAGACCTCGCGAACTCGGACATGGAATTCCAAAAAGTATTATTTTATATGATGTGTGTGGCAAAAAATTTCATCCTTGGGGTTCTCCTCATTTAGTTGCATTTATATAAGGGGGGTGCAAGTAATGTGGCTACCGTAAGGAACTTTTGATTCCCAGTAGATGTATAGCGGGTTCTGGAGCTTCGGAAACTATTGAGGCATGTTATTTGAACCTGTAACTCTAATACCTCTGGAGTTTTTTGCAAATAAATGTTCTCTCTGAATTTTAATTAAAGAAGTTTTAAGAAGTTAGAAATTGACTACTTTACCAACACTGTTGGCCATCTATCAGTTCTTATGGTAAAGTCGTAAGTGCTTCAAAAAATCAAGACTAACCTAGCAGAGACTTCCTTTATGTGTTACTTAACTACATGATGCCGTAGCGTACGCCTTGATGTCGATATTTTAGGAATAGTAGGCCTTAGAATTTTGAAGAAGCAACCGCCGTTTTTATCGGCGTCGAACGTCTATTGCCTTGCAATGCATTTGTATGACTACTTTAGCAACCGATAAACGTCAACGAAAGTTGCAATTTTCGCATTAAAAATAAACTCTACAGCAAAAACTGGCACATAAATCTTAAAGTACGCAAAAAATTCTACTATTTTATGTAAATATGCTTTTTTCGCTCATAAAGTGATTTCTTTACACACATGCACTGCTAAGAAATCAGAGTTTTGATGCTTTCACGCGTAAACATGACACTATCTTATAATTAGAGGACGCTAGCAGCGTGGTCACTGTGCCTCTCAACATATATTGTCACAATACATATACTGTAAGAGTTACGGCGTCCCAGAATATTGTATACAGCGAGATCTCGTGCAGGTGGCCACATTACCTACATAGCCACGTTACCTGCAGCCAACTTAGATCTTTAATATTAGTGTTAATTTATATATTTTGAAAAAAAAGTGACCGTATGAAAACAGGATTTACGAAAATAGTAATTGCATTATCTATAATAGATTGACGCTAATAGGTCATCTGCTTCTAATAATGTAAATTTGCATACTGATGGTTCGACAAGAACTATTGTATTTAATCATATGCACATTACGCTAGTATAGCTTTAAAAGGCAATGTACATATTTCGTTGCTAATTTATAGCTCATTTTTTAAGCTGTTTCTGATTTGGTGGTTGTCCATTGCCGAGATATGATGTAAATGCTACTGTAATATTTTCCTAGTTTAGTACCCAAAAGTTAACGCGTAACCAATACTCCTAATCCCCATAATATAATAAGAAAACAGTCAAATTGGACATAACGCATATTCTCTGCATACAATTTAATGAAATTTTAGAAATAATCGGTTAAAATTTAATTGACAGATAGGTACGTATATACTGAAAAGCTCAAATCGTATATTTATGAACTTTTTAAATTATTTTCTTTACAATATTCAAATTTTATAATCAAAGTTATTTGGAAAAACCCGTTATATATTGATTCAGATATGAGCTGCTTTATGCACATAGACTTCTGTCTTAGGTATCCAAAAATTTTTTTTACCTTGTTAAAACCAATTAAAGAAATTAACCAATTTTATTTTTTTTTAATTTATTTTATTTCTTATTTAAAAAAAAAATCATTAAATAAATAATAAAAATACTGTTTTTTGAAACACTAAATTGGACAATATTTTCGAAATTAACAAAACAATATGCAGAGTTTCATAATAATTCAATTTAGTTTGATGCACCATGATCATTGAAAATACGATTAGGAGGATCTTATACAGTTAAAATCCCCTGTTATTTATTTTTTTTTAAATTTTATAATGATATACTTGATATTTTTATCATCATAGTTCCACATAATATTTTTTTTTAATAATAGTCTTTTTAATAATAGGCTTTTTAAAAAGTCAAAATAAAAACGAGTTTTTTGGTCAAATTTAAGTATAGGTTTTCCTTAAAACGATATCACATGGTGACCTAAAAAAATTTCACGCATATAAAGCCCATAATCGTAATTTAAAAACGTAATATAAAAGTAAAGACTGCAATCAAAATTGTATAAAATAACAATTTTCAAAAAACTATAGAACGGAAACTAATGAATACAGGCAAATTTACATCGAGATTCAATGACAACTTTATTTATTTTTGCATACCAAATAGTGCAATTCCAATTTGCATTGCTAACGAGCGTAATAAATATTTCGACTTTAAAATTTAGTCGATCCTCGTAAATAAGCTCGAGGACTATAGAGAAAGGAACAAATTCGGATTTAAATGTTTTCCCGAAAATTCGCGCTAGTTCAGTCGAATAAGACGGTAATTCCGCGTTATTTCCGGAATAATTGGCACGAAGTCGATCGCAGCGAAGGAGAACAATGGGCAAAGGGTCAAGAAAGCTACATCGGCGAGAGCGATAAAGCGCAATTTCGGCTCCACCGACATTCCAGAGGGGGTTGGGCAATATCCAGCGGCAGCGCGGCACCTTGCAGTAGCAGTGCCCGGAGCAATTATGGCGCGCGGGTGAGTGCGGAGAGCGCGGATCCTTCTCTGGATGTTGCACTTAGTCGAAATTGAAGTTCAATTGGACATTGACCATTCGAGTAACGGCAGTTGAGGCCTTCTAATTGCGCTTTGCATTTTCAGACGCTGCGATCATTAAGGCGCAGACGCATCCGAATATATATAAGAACAGGCAGAAGGTCCGTCTGCTGTCTGGTGTAAGAGCAAATTAAGTGGGAACAGACGTTTACTTGATTAATAGACTGTACATTTGATCGATACCTTAATTAAATGATTATTCAGTGTTTTATGGGATCTGTTTTCGGGCCACGCAAACAATATGGGTTATACTTGTTGATGGGTTTGAAAGCTAATATTGAAGCTATTTTCAAAGAACCAAAATGTGCACCGATATATTTTGTAAAATTACAATATACATTTTCGATAACAACTTCATTGTGCTTTTATCAAAACATTGAATTGCAATTTGAAATCTTCTTTGAAAAGTTTTGATAAATATAGAAGCTTTTCAAAAAATAAAACCTGACATAACAGTACTTCCATCATCAATCAAATGTGAATACCAAACCAAAAAGCAAAACCGTAGTTAGAATGATGAATCCTAGTGGTTCACACAGTAACCCGCTTTCTTTCCTACTCTTTGATTATTTTAACGTTTTTGGCCTTTAAAATGCCAGTTATTTTAGTTGTTAACAGTTTTTAATATTCTAAAATTTGTATAAATAAATTGTGAAACCTTTATTTTTCGTATTTATTTGCTCGCTGTAAATAAATAAATGGTCGAATTTTGCTCTTAAGTAAATCATGACGCAAAGGATTAAAACATTGTTGAAAAAGTATACGAATAAGTTTTTATAATTAAAAAGATATATATTTTTGTTAAACCTGAAAAACAGACAAAATTTCTGAATATTGTAGAACGATGGTTAGAATAAAATAGAAAATTGTAGAGAATTATTAACACAAAAGTTTTGATTTAATATTCTTGTCGATTCTTCTTTCATCTTCGTAAAATTATAAATTATGAATAACGAAGTCGCCTTTATTGTATACCTTTGTTATTCATAATTAAAATTTGATTTTTATCAGCTGAATTTTATTATAATACCTACCCTTCAGTATATTTTACATCTTTATTATTATTTTAATTTAAATCCATAAAAGAAGCATAAACTACAACCTTCATTAAAATTTGTTATATAGAATTAATAGAGCTCTATCTATTGTTTAATGTCTATAAAAATATTTTTCTTGAGATTTTCATTATAATTATAATACTGTGAAATATAAAGTCATTGTTATAATAATAATTGTCATTTTTATATAGAAAAATATTGATTGGTATTTCTTAATCTACGTTATAATAGGATTAAATCAGATTCCAGTCTATAGCTTCTGGCATATCTAATCAAGTGTAATAATAATTTTACCTCGAATTTTACTCCTGTCTACTAAAAAGTACGACATTGCTGAACACAAAGCACTGCAAAGCAAACGTCCAAAGTGCCTACGAACACAATCCTTCAAATTGCCTTAGTCACAGAGGCCGGCGCACCGCGCCGGCACGACAACATCTACATTATAACAGGCGCATATCCTCGAGAGCGCACTAACTTTCGAGACGATCGCCAAAAGACAAACGCATATAGCCGTAATGTGTGTGTGCGCGCGTGTCCTATTAAGCCACCATTCATTCAAGACTCAACGTATATAGTAGCACGCGACATCAACAGCCTCGGCATCGCGCGGTTTTCGCAGAATTAAACGACTCGCTGTCTGTCCCGCGCGATGATGATCTTTCTAACTAAGCACTTCGCATGCCGGCGCAACTCGGATGTACACATAGCGAGCGCGCGGGCGTATAATACGCTGGATGTGCCGAGGGAAGTGGCAAGCGCACGCGACGACGACTCCTACGGGACTTGGCCGAGCTTTCTGCCGGCTCGTTATTGTACGCACGAAGGAAACTAGTTGGAAAAATTGTGTAATTTTAATGACGACGGATTTCCGCACTGAGAGGGCGGTAATGAAAATTGAAAGCGGAGTACGCGAGATGAAAGACGAAAAGTTTGATAAGATTTGCTGCTGGTACGCATGGGCATGCTGGAAATACATTTTGTAATGATGGAATATTTCTACCAAAATATAACAGATTTTTATTTATTTATTTAAAGGTCGATGGGAACCAATAATCATTTAATTAAAAGAATTATTTTGATATATTCTAGTATACAAAATGTATTCTATTATGTAAAAAGAAAAGAAATGACGTATGGTGTAGAATTTATTTTCACTTAATAATATATAACAAATTAATTCTTAATTTTAAGGTGGTTAGGTGTTTAAATATTAAAATAGTCAAATCTGAGTAGGCAAGAATTACTTAAGAAAAATCAATCACGGACGAAAGCACCGAGAGAGGGAGTCATATAGAGGGTGAGAGTTAGAGAAGGAGAAGGAGAAAGGGATGAGAATGGGTCCCTTGGTGGCGTGTCTCTCTGGTAAACTTGACTTCGCTTATGAGATTATGCGAAGCAGTAAGTACACTTAGCGAACTTACTTTCACTGTGTACTGGGGAAGTGAGTCGCGCTGTCGCTTCACCATTTCGACATTACCGAGGCTCTCCGACTATACTCTCGCTCTCTCTCTCTCTCTCTCTCTCCCATCTGAGAGATCCCCCTTTTTGCATCGTGAATAATATTAGCCGGAGGATCGAGTTTGCGGAATCATGCAAAGTTTAAACGTTTGCAGATTGAGCTAGTGATATTTGAGAATATTTTGATTAAGCTATTTGCAACTCATAAATGATCTTGCTTTTAAGTTAATGGAGATGAACTTTTTGCATTAGGATATACGGATCTACAGTGATTTCCCAGGGGATTTTACTTTTCTCTGCTGTATATATATCATGTATATATACCATGTCAGAAGTATTTAGTTTCTGAAGGAATTGAAAGATTTTACACATAGTTTGTAACATAAAAACATATTTGCACCAATGATTTTTGTTCATGTTCTGTTGAAGTTTAACAATATAATACCTCCTGCTCTTAAATGTATATTCTGACAAAATATTTGTATAAAATCTGTTGTATGAAATAAAGTAACTATATATCTTTCCTTTGAAAAATACAGCTTTTATCGGTTACTGAAAGATGAGCAATTGTAAATTTATTGATACACCATAATAATAGAAGGGGAGCTGAAAAGAATATAAAACAATACTATTTGTTACTATACTATCAGTAAATATATCTATCAAAATCTCTATATCCTAATAAATCTGATATTAAAATACGTTGGAATGATTACTAAAGAAAAATAACATTATTCGCATCATTAAATTATGTATGAAAAGGCCGGTAAAAAGTAAAAATATGAAAATCCACGACCTGAATAAGTGACTGTCACAGCGCTACACAAGCGTATCAGCATTATTAGAGCAAAAATAATTTCGCTCGCAAAACCCGCGTTGGCGTGCCATCATCCTATCGCACAAGCAGCTTTCTCGCACGGCGGCCACGGTGCGCGACATTCGCGGCACTGTCTTTTGTTCCAAGAAAAGTTCGTTAAAACCAACCCAGTTGCCGAGGTCGCAGCGGGCGCTGCACAGCCGAACCGAATGCAAAACAGCCGAACCAACCTCCAGCTCCACCACGCGAATACTGTGTATAAAAGCGCGCTCGCGGGGCGTAAGAAAGAATTTCATTATACCGGCCACTGACGAAAAAAAAGAAAAAAAAAGAAGACGGAATAAACGAGCGAGATAACGAATTATCCGGGCCAAGCGGCCCGCGCTCGCGGAATATAAGGAGAAAACGAAACGCGAAACAAACGCCAAATGAGTGTATCCCACGGGGTTGTAATTAAAGCGGGCGAGCGTATAACGCTGAAGAGGGGGAGGACAGGTGGCTTCGCGCTCCGCGTGGATATCAGCCGGAGGGATGAAAACAACAGACAGAGAGAGAGGGAGCTGCGGCCCGCGCGATGCGGACTTGACCAGGTGCTGCAGGCCACCCTCGGGCCGGTTCTCTCTCTCTCTCTCTCTCTCTCTCTCTCTCTCTCTCTCTCTCTCTCTTACACACACTGTGTGTCGGGTTTCATTTCAAGCGGTCGCGTCGCTCTTGCAGTGGCCGGTTTGGTGGTTTCCACGCTCTACGCGCCGAGAGGCCAAACCTAGAGTAACCAAGTCGAGGTCGGGGACACAGAGATAAAGGGAGATGGAATGTAGGTGTGTATGCGTGAAACGCGAATGAGGGAAGGGAGATAGAGGTGTATAATACAAAAATGAGGGAGGTAGAGGGAAATATACGGAAGGGAGATTTAAAAAATAACGAGGAATATTGAAGATGGAGTAGAGGATATGAGATAAACGCGAAGCGACGCGAACTACTGTGCACAGCTTTACGAAAAAATGTATGATTATAGGATACCGTGCATTTTTTATTATTATAATAAGTTTCATAATGAGTTTGCAGTACGAAAAAATGAAGAAATCTTGCAATGTACAAGTAATGTAAAAATATTCGTACCTTCCAGCAAAAAATTAAAATCCTAACGTAAAGTTTTGAATGAATTTTTAATTACTATTTCATGTTTAACATCTTTTTAGATACAAATTCATTGTGCCAATTAATGCAACAGTCTCTATATATGTAAATAATAAGAACATTTTTTCTACAGTTAAAGTATAGTCATATTTTTGTTGTAAATTTCTTTTATAATTGGATTTAAATAATGATAAAATATATTTGTTGCAAAATAAATGTGCAAATTAATGAATTAAAATTTAAATAAACATGCTAATTAAGTCATGAGAAAATTTGTTCACCGAAAATTACTGCATGACTAGTTTACAGGTTAATTTAGAGAGATTCATGGTTCACCTCACATCCGGTGAAGGTTATACGCGATGTCCTTTAACGACAGACGATCCTATACGTATCCTTAACGTACCCAACATGCCTAAACAAACTTAATTGCTCGAGGGATCGTCTGTACCCTGCTAATTTGATTTAAGCTTAAAGGCAAAGGTAATTTGTACTTTGCTGTGAGCTCACATATAGCAGCGTATACACGTCATGTTTACAAAAAATTACTATTTTACGTAATAGTATTAGTATTATTTATCCATTTTTTAAGCATAATTAGTTATGTACTATTAATATTTCTGTTTTAAAATTATTTTATAACTCCAACAATATTTAAGATAACAATTTAATACTATTTTCAAAACAGATATTGAATTATAAACTTGAAATGTATATTATTTCCAGGAACATTTTTTTCGTGGAATGCGTATTCCTTTTAGAAACATATAGAGGACACCGTAAGATAACTTTCCAGAAGATTAATTTCTACCTTTACTTTAACGACACATTCTTATCGAAACAAAAATATAGTAATCGTCAAAAGAACTACGCCTCATTAGCATAAAATATTAATCATTGATTGTATCGTTGTCTACAATCTACGGAAGTTCTCAATTTTCTGGGAACTTATTTTTATTTATCAACCTTCTGCATAATAGTAATATGTATACTTCTATGCATCTAAAATGCATTAAATAAAAGCCAAATTTTCATCTTTATTGAAAAAACTAGCTAAAACTACATGATACTGGGCTTATTTCAAGTGCTCGAAATTCATTGGTGCGTTTATCATATCAGCAACACATTACTTACACCGCGGAATTTCATATATATGATATTAATTTATAATTGAATCCCGAGAAAAATGTCTTCTTTTATAATTTTATTAATGCAGATAATTTTGCAATCATATACTCCTCGGCAACATAAAATATCCGTCGGAACCATATAAAAACACTCGCGTAAACCAATACACAGGATGATTACGTTAATTTAGAGTCCACTTTAGGTTTTTAGCGCTCGGGCAGTCGTATTAATACCTGCGCGCTGGGCTTATCGTGGGTCCCCTGAAATCCAACGTATCATTTTAATTCCCGGGGGGCTTTCACTTTATCTTTATCCTGCACCCTTTTTTGTCTCGTTCTTTCCCTCTCTCGAAAAATCGCCACGACCGAAGCGTCTCCGAGGCGTCGCGTCGCGTCTAGGGCAGGGCAGGGCAGCTAAAGCTCGAGCTCACCTCCCTGACGGTAATAAAGAAGGAAGGAGCACGATAAAGATTAAACTTTATCTTGAGACTTAATGCACATGCGAGTTAATTGTAACCTCGCTGTACAAACCTGCCGAGTCCGATGAGTGTATAGTTCACTTTAAACGGAAAGTTATTTAACAATTTAATAGAACTTTTCAAGAAAATGTAAAATCTATATGATCGCCGGATGTGAAGATATAGAGTGTATTGCATTACATTATAATTTGCGCTGGTTTTACAGATACCGTCAATTTTATTTGAAAATAATAGTTACAAAGGCTTACGAAGTGTCTCCCTTTAGTTTATTTATACCGACAAACATTACACTGAAAAGTAATTAAATTAAAACTTTTGAGAAATAGAGTAATTTATAAATAAGGCAATTTATTACTCTCAAGTTTAATATTTATATTATAATATACTTCGAAACTAAATTTAAAATGACATGTGAATTGTTTGAAACATTGTAATACTTCAAATATTGTACAGTTTCAAATACTGCAATGTTTCGGAACTAAATATATGTTTATTCAAATCCTAATCCTAGTAACCAAATTAACAGATACCAAAGTTTCAAACATATAATCAACTAACTGTACAATACATTAAGCCACATCCGAACAAGGAAATTATTTAATTGCAAGCGCTCTATTTTCCGTGCAGTGGAAGACGTGGGATTTAAAATTCTTCTCTCGCTGGACATTCATCCGGGCAGTTACGGAAAAACTCACATAATACCGCCATTAAATGCATTAAATATCGTAACGAAACGCTTCTAATTGGACGCTAAAATTCAACTGCTCGCGGCGCGGCGCGGCTCGACAACTCAACCGCGCTCTCGCTGCCTCGCCTCCCCCCTCCCCGCTTTCTCTCTATCCTCTCGGTCAGCACATTGTCATTTTTCATTCGCTCTCGCGGAATAAAGCTCTTCATGAGCCGCACGGCAACCCTCGGCGGGCAGACGGCTCTTTCTCTCCCTCGCTCGCGGAATCCGGTTTAGTCGCAACAATTCGCAATTCAATTCCGCTCGATTTTACTCCTCTCTCGTATTTCTCCACGGTTTACGGCTGCGCGCGGGGCCCCGGACTTTTCAGACCCGGCGCAGCGCTCGCGCGGAACGCGAATGTTTATACCGAAATTAGCTTCAACGCGATAGCACCGAGTTTGCAAATTCTATTACACGGCGATAAGCTTATAATTAGTCAAATGCATTGTAATTCGATGTGCCGGATAAAAAGAGGAAAGGGAACTTTACGATATATAATCGCGTGGAATAGATTCTGGGCAATATACTGGTAATGGGGTGAATGAAAATTTCATGCCTGCTTTTACGTATGCGCGACATAGATTGACTATAGATAGCTTTCAGATTAAATTTTCTTTAGCTATAAATGTATTTTTTTTAATAATTCATTCTTTCATGAACTTAATACTTATATTCTATACAGACATATAATATTTACATATGAAAATAAGTTTTAAAATATCTTTTAATTAAAAAAGTATTTTAAAGATTTCCATTTCGCCTTGATATATTTTTAATAGTTTCTTAACAAAACTTTGTACTTTACTTAGATATTTACATTTTATTATCAATCGATAATATAATAAACACTAAAATAATTGTTAAAAATTCTAGTAAATGTAGTTACCTATTTCCCGGTAAAAAATATGTTTGCTCCGAACTCTGCAAGGCAGTATTGATTGAAGCTTTGACATTGACACATTTATTGTGAGTGAGCAATATTTTTCCTAACACATTTTTGATAGGAAAAGCCAGCGTACATTGTTAGTAAAACTGTACAAGTAAACAACTATTGGATTTGCGTGAAAAAAATGAAGAATTTGTTTAGTTCAATATCGTCTATTGTACACTTGGTAAGAAAAGAACTTATTTTAAATCATCAGTAATAAAAAATTGTTCTAGTTCTACCTATAATTACGGAACCAATTACTGATATCTCATACCAAACTAATGTGTTTCAATTTTGATAACGTAAAATCATGTAGGTATTACGTTTTAGTGTTTTCTAGAATATCTCTATTTACGCTTTTCAGACTTTTTAAAAGAAAACGAAATATTCTTAATGCGACATTCCAACCTGATCCTGCCTTGATTTGAGGCGGCTTTCACGCGCATGCCAGTCGAAATACGAGTATAAAAGAGGCGAGGAATTTAAGAACTATCCGTTAAGAACTCTATTAAGTGTAATCCTCGATAAAAACCGGGCCTCCGAGTAATACGACCATTTAGACAAAATGTGGGCCTGCGTTGGCTTCATTTCTCTTCGCCTTTCTCTCTCCATCCTTCGTCTCTAAGCATCCAAGTAGATAATAATTTTTAAGAGCTTCTCTTTTTCTTTCTCCTTTTATCCCACCCCGATCTCAGCCCTTATTAGGTCAGAATGGAAAATATTTGCCTGATGTTAGGGTCGCCATCATCGTGCGGGCAACACCTCTGTGTGCTCGAAAATAACGAACTTAATATCTCGCCGTGTGGTTTTTTACACGGATAATTTGCCCCGAAACTTGCGGAATCACTCGAGAATCGCAAAGCAGGCGTAATTCGGCTTTGATGATAGCGCAAATGCTATGGTTATAATTGGTACTATAAAAGAAACTACAAATATTAGCTGTCTAAAAGAACTATTAACCTTAAATAATAGGTCTAACCACATCATTTAGAAGGAAATAATAATCAAAACCTGTTGTTACATAAAAGTTTCACTAATTTATTACTAAAGAATTAAAAATATTATTTATTGCTGTATAGTTTGCAATTTTTTGCTTACAAGTATTAATAAAAACTTCTTTTAATTATGTATACATCAAACATTACCGTCGAGCTTGTAAAGTTTGTAAATATAAATCAAAATAAGTACACGTTTTATCACATTCGTTCAAGTAAATATAATATCTACACATAAATATATACAATATAAAATTTGTTTATAGGAATATTTATTACAAACGTAAAATATAGCAAGGATTGAATGACCGTAGTCCATTAGCGTAATGGATTCAAAAAACAGACCTGCCACATCAAATGAAATCAGTCCAACGTGTCACTTCGCACCAAAATACCAAATACAAGAAAGTTGCCGGCCGCTCTCAATCGAATCGACAACCAAACACTTTCCGAAAATTGAAAAAGCCAGCATACAGCAAACCATCAGCCATCGCCGAAGTTTTATCTCTTTCTTTCTCTCTCTCTCTCTCTCTCTCTCTCTCTCTCTCTCTCTCTATCCGCGAAGGGTGTAAAAAACAGCGCGAGGCATAGAGACGAGCTCACTTTTAGCTCTTTCGCACTCTTGGGACAAGCTAGCTGTCTATATACGTATAAAAAAAGCTGTCGCCTCGTTAAGGACGCGAGCTCGCGCGCGCCTGACAGTACATACATTACGCTCCTGCGGACTCTCGAACCGCGGGCTGGGCGGGTAGACCGACCTCGGAATGTCAGGGAGAATGAAGGGTGACTTTGCAGCATCAGCAGCTAGTTGCGCGCTTCTTTCGCTCTCGCGTTCCTCTCTTCTTTTTTTCGGGGGGAGGATCGCGCGCGACAACGTGTCGCTCCTCTTTCGTTGCATCAGCCGGTGGCGTGGCGGCTGCCGCTTCTCTTTTCCCTTTCGAGCCACGTCCATTACGTGCAAATTTCACGTCAGGTGCCCTCCCCGCGCCTTTGCTTTATTTTTCCTCGGCTGGCTGTCTATAGGCGAGCTACGAGCCGTGAATAACGATTTCAGATGTGCGCCGAGATGTGATGTTACTAGGTAATTGTACTTTGGTATAAACATTGACCCCACTGTGTTTTCTTGACAAGGTCTGCAGTTTTCACGTTAACAGTTTACAGGTAGTTATTTTAATTCTTTTATTGCAATAAAACACCTAAGTTATTCTAGATAGAATTTTAGATATATTTTTCTTTATTTTTCACGTTTTCGGGATTCTTCTAGTTCAGATATTTCGCTTTACAAGAGTGTTGTTTTTTTAAAAGAAATAAAAGTAAATAAAATACTTGATTAATAATAAGTCTCAGCTCTGGCAAAAGAAAAGTTCCCAAACTGCGCCTAGCTAAGGCTCATTTTTTTTAGTCTAGTTCTTTTACTTTATTTAATTTCTATGCAAAGTGCAATTGTATATAACTATAAAAATTCTCTAAATTTAATAATTCCATTTGATATATTAGAATACGAGAAAACACAATTGTTTGTTATGTTATGATCAATAATATTTTTTGTGATAATAAATCATACCAAATCTACAGTTTTTAATAATTAATAATATTAATTAAACTTCATAATTAGTAAGAATTAAACAGATCAATGAGATAAATTATTACAAATAAAATAATGTATTATTATTATTTATAAAATAAATACCTGAATAAATCAGTATTAATAAAATCCTGATGCGAATGTTTAACTGACGCAAATTGACTCTTATAAATCGACTTAAAAGGTCGAAAAACTGAAAATACACGTCATTATTCATGCCACTACGAGTTAAAAAGGCCAAAAGAGAAGCTGAAAGCGGGACTCCCACATCAATTAAATAACGATATTTCCGACTGAAGATTCAAAGCAGCGAATTTCTATCTCTCTCTCTTTCTCTCTGAGCAGTAGCTGGGGGCGAGGCTATATATATGACGATCGTTGCGGGCGAACAGTTATATATACACATATATATATTTATATATATATATAAAAGCAAGAGAAAGAGGAAGACTCGTATCAATGAAATAGACAGCGGCGGTTCATTATTCATTCAATACAATAGACGTATATCATTCTCACGGAAACGTATAGTTGCATGCGGTGATGCGACATTGAGAGGCCTCACGCACACAACGCGGATGGACGGACACACATTGCACGCGCGCTATATAGTCGTATAGGGAGAAAGAGAGGTGGAGAAATAAAGAGGAAGAGAGACAGAGAAATAGAAACAAAGTATCGTGTGAAGAGGAAGACAGGGGAGAGGGAGAAGTGCGAGTGGTATAAATAGAAAAATAGACAGAGATAATGTACATTTAAAAGAGTGTAGAGGCGCGAGAAAAAAGAAAGATAAATATGACGTGTGCACAAGAGAAAGAGAGAGAGAGAGAGAGAGAGAGAGAGAGAGGGCGAAAGGGTGAAGGAAGTTGGTACAAAGAGAGCGAAAAAAAGAAAGGAGCAGCAATCGGAAAAAATGTATATTCAACAGAGTACATAAGCGCGAGCGAGAGAGTCAGAGAGGGAGAAAGCAGAAAGGCAAACACGCAGGGAGACAGCGATAATGCGAGGAAGGGAGAGTCAAAGAGAGTAAAACACAAAGAATGCATATTTCAGAGAGAGAGTTAAAGAGAGAGAGAGAGAGAGAAAAGGAGAAATGGGCGCGAGAGCGTTCACGCACGTACACAGGAGAAGCAGGAAGGGGAAAAAGGAAGCAGCAGCGCGTGTGTAGGTAGTGTACGTACGTACGTACGTACACACGCATGGTGTGATCGTGTCTTTGATGAGATAAGTATGGCGAGCGAGAGGGGCAGAGAGATAGAGAAACGGTATGACCGGTGCGCGATTGGCGCTGAATGAGGAGCGTCATTAGTTCGTAGACGCTGTCAATGGGCGCACAAGCACAGAGAGCGACGGCGACGAAGGAGCATTTGCGCACGAGAGACGTCCATTAGGCCGTCACGTCGTGTCGCTCCCTTGTGTGATAATCTAGCGATAATGAGCGCTTGTTACGCACCGTATCAGCTCTCTTCTCTCTCTCTCTCTTCTCGTGTGTGTGTGTGCCTCGAAATGTCACTCTCCGGCTACTCGCTCGATGACAGAGGATGTACAATTTTTGTCGCGCTGTTGCAGCCGCTGCCGCTGCGATTTGTTTCGCAGTGTACAAGCGACTGATGCTCGGCGCTGCTGTGCTCTACTGGGCTCGAAGATCATCCTCCGTGATATACACCATACGCGTATGTATACGCTGCAAGCGCGTGCTAACGCGTCGCTTCCGAGAGACGCGGCCGGATATTAGGGCAGGAAACCGCGGAATGTTTTCAGAGGAGGGAAGTCGCCGAGAGGGACTATGTACTCCGATCGCCTCTGTATTATACGCCCGAGCCGTAGATACAACTTTTGGCCGAAAGTTGGAGAGTAGGATGTATGGGAGGATGTTGAACTTTAATGGGGATAATGGCCCGTGGAGAGGAAGAATTAAGTGATTTTCGTGCACGATCAATTTTGGTTAGTGTGGCTTCGTGCGCTGATGAAGAGTAATTTTGTGTATTGAGCGGTGGCTTTCCGCTTGTAACGTCGCTCGTGATGTTTCATTCTTCTACTACTAGAAAATTTACATCTTGTTGCATGGATCAATCTACCGAGATGGATATTCACGATGTCGCTCGCCATACGATAGTCACTTATACTACTTAATTTTTTATTTTTCTAACTACGAATAGTGCAGCTGAGTATCAATTAAGACCTAGTTTCTATAAGCTGACTTTTATGTGGTCATTTCAAATATATATCAGCGAAACCAGCTTATTCTGCATATAACTTTTTCTGTAATCGTTAATACTTGCTTGCTCTGTACATAATCTTACATGAATAGGTAACATAAACAATAATTCTAAAAAATCTACGTTTTTAAAACCAAAAATCGACCAAAAATTGAATGGAAGCAGAGGCTAATTCGGCGTTCGCTTGAAGAAGAGGCTAACTCGGAAATCGCGTAAAGAAGGGCTATTTTAACTAATTATTTCTAGTATTTAATTCTATAAAGAGCAATAATAATAAAAAATAGCAAAACGCATGGTTAGCGAAAAAATTAATTTTCCTATTTTTCATTGTTACTCTTTACAAAATTACACGCGAAAAATAATTAGTTAAAGTAGCCTTTCTTTATGCGATTTCCGAGTTAGCCTCTTCTTCAAGCAAACGCCGAGTTAGCCTGTTCTTCAAGTGGAAACTGAGATAGCCTCTTCTTCCACTCAAACGTCGAAATAGAATCACCTTCATATGTAACTTAGATTTATCAATAAATTCAATGATGTTCGCTGGATGTAACTATTCAGAGATTGTCATCTATTTCAGTATGTCAATGTAATAAGTGTCCAATGAGTCTATTACTTAAACCACTATTCAAAGCAATGCTTTAAATAACACTAGTAGATTGCTTCTGAAAGGTCTTACTTCCACAGTTGACGTATATACTTCGGATAGAATTGAACGTATATCTTGGTCAGAATATTACATTCATATGAATTAGATAAATTTCATTATCAAATTATTTATCGATAGAGATTTGAATGATATTGCAGTATATAAAGGCATTGTAATAATAGAGACATCATCAATAAAATCATATTCTTTTTCAATATCGAAGCAGCTGTATCTAAGTTTTAGTATCGATAAGCAAAAATATAATTTGTCGAAGAGCATAAAACAATCTTATATGTAACACGATGTACATTCTAAGAACCGTTAATGCAAATCGCGAAATGCGGAGATCTAGCTCATGGAATCAAAAGGCATTTTACCAAGCAAGAAAATCAAGTCTCATCGCGTGCTTGTAAAAAGAAAAGCGAGAAAGGAAAAAAGCGAAGACAGCAGATAAGAAGAAAAAGGTAAAACAGAGAAGCATATTACAAACAGCATCTGCTTTATATTATACGAAAGAAGAATGTGCAGCGGCTCCCGGGACATATTCATGATTTAGTACTGAATTAATTCTTTCAAGTGGACGGGGGCAAGCTCTCTCTCTCTGTATCCTCGCTGGTGGCTCGGCTACTCTTCTCGTGTCACCGCGAGAGAGAAAGAGAGAAAGAGAGAGAAGCGAACAATGGCGAACTTTCTTCCGTCTGGAAATTACACGCGGCCACACAACGCAATGGCACATTCCCTGCCGTCTCTCTCTATACTATATCCCCTCGGTTTCGGTCACTCGTAAACTCAACCACCACGACGATGTTGGCACGCTGACGTCACGCGGCTGTTATGTGACGCTCGGGTGTAGAATGTGATGTAGCGGTCGAGAGGGGTGTGTGCAGTGCAGTGCAGTGGGAGCGCCGCCGGCGGCGGCGGTGCGGTGACGACGGCGAGTTGATGAGATGCGCGAGCATGAAGCACTTACGAATTTCCGAGGGTCCCCAGAAGGAGCTCCTATGTCTCCGTCTTCGTCTCGCTCTCTCTTTCTCTCCCTACACCTATAAATGTATACATATATGTCCGTCCTCGAGCGCCCTACATTACACTCCTGCCCCGATATCCACTTTTCCTCGGCGCCTGCTTTGTGCGCAAGGCGCTGCTCTATTTTAACCCGCCGCGCGCACCGCGCACAGTCCGAGACAACGGGAGAAACTTTACGGCCTGCACGCGCGCGACTTCTTCTACAATGGGAAAGTCAACTTTTAGACGCGCTCGCGAGCCGGGATTTCCTTATACTCTTTTGATTAAGCAGGACGGGAAAATCATTATTCGTCGAGGGATTTTTCTCGGACGCGCTCTTCGGTTTCGTTCGACTGCGGCGGCGGCATCGCTCTGCGCGCTCGTGATCTATGCGACTTCGGATCGTATTTTACTTTCGAGGGTACTGCTGAATATTAAATCAGCCGGGTTGCGTCAACTTTTTGAACTTTTCGCGTGTGTGCTTTGCAAGAAGGAGAAGGTGAATTATTATCAAACGTTGGAGATTACATTTTTTCTTTCTTTCTCATTAAGTTTTCCGAAATTTTTTATGCGACGACAAAGAAAGTGAAAGTTAAGTATCATAGTAAACAACCTTATTCAGAAAAGAGTTATTTGGTAAATTAATGTAAATTATTCTGACATGCCGCTTGACATTGTATTTTTGCATCTTAAATAGATTATGTAAATATATTTTTGTTTACACAAAAAGTATGCAATCTAGAAAAATATACATATCTGAGAAATGTGTAACTCGTATATTATAAATTTTAAGTTGAGGATAGTAAACTAAAATTACCAGCTGATTGTGTAACAAACACAAATAACTTGTGTATAATGTCTTCTGAAAGCGAAATCATTGTCTTTGGAACGGTGTTTTTTTATCACTTACCGAGAACAGCAAAAACGTCGTTAGCTCATTATAACATAGTCGGTAAAGAAGCATTTCGTCGGCTTACCTGCAACAGAAAAAAAGAACCAAAATATATATAAATACGTGTTAAGCAAGCTTCTCCGCTCGTTAAGTACACACTTAAAGCTTCTAATTGCAAGGTGCGCATTTCCAAGTACAATTAGTTCGTAACAAAGGTAAAACGAAAAGGCTGCAGAAGGAGCGCTGCAGTAACAGCTTCTACGCGCATAAGAACCCCCCTAGCCATCACAATTTCCGTGCATATAATTCAAACTCTCGCGAAGCTTCGGTTTCGCCTCTCTCGCTCCAACAACAATGCCACGACTCCGCGAGCAGGCTCCTCTTTTTTCTTCTACTACCTCCGACGACGCGATGTTTGCCGAGTGGCCCGAAGGAGAGCGCGCACACGCGCACACGCGCACACACTAATGGCTCGTTTCTGCCTTCGAGAATCAATACTAAGAAAATGAAGGACAATATTTGCCGAACACGAGGACATCGCCGAGCCGGGGCAGCCGGGCCCCGCGTATTATTTTAAACTGCACTTTCAGCTCGCGAGAGCGCGCGCGCTTTTTCTGGCTTCTTCGTATTATCGCGAAGCGGAGGCGAGAGAGGCAGAAAGAGAGTTAACCCATTGAAGCCCATTTGTGCTGGCGCACGCATTTTACTTTACGAGGGACTAGTCTCTACCGGCTCTTTTGTCATTTATTTAGAATAACAGTTATTTGGCGCGCGCGCGTTACCTCTTCTTGCTCTATACGAAATAAGCTATACTCACGAGCATCGTATCCTGCCCAGCTGCTTCGCTTTTATTATTATTATTATGTCTATGTTTGTTTATGGTCAGTGCTGCGGAATGGTGAGTACCGCTTTTTTTTGCACGTAAATTATCAGAGCAAGAGTGGGATCATCGCTGTCTTTTTGTGCTGTTTTTAGAGTAATTGGTAGTTTTATTTATTGCAGTTTCTCTATGGATGGACTACAATATGTATACGGAATACCTTCCAGTAGGACTCTAAATATATTGTAATATTGTTTGTGAATTACGGATGAATTCTTAATTACTTTTAACAGTATATACAGAGCGAAGACCCCGGTGGTCGATTATTTTACATATTATTCTTAAATTATTTTTAATTGTGTAACATGAAAATTTAAACAATCATTACTATAAGTATCATGTATCACGGATATACATAACAATCATAATTCAGTTTTAATTTTTGTCTGTATTTTTTAACTATATTTTAAAAATTAAATTTTTCTATGGCTTCTGTAAATTAATAAATGTATAAATAAATAAATAAATAAATACGAGCACCAAAGTTATGGAGTTTAATAAAGAATGCCCCTGCTGTATTAAATATTAAAGTTGATACATGTATAATTATTTTATACAATTATCTCCTTATTCGTGATTCGTATTACAAGTATTTTCTTAGTTTATCTTATTTAGATATTAGTATATATAAGAGGATGGCGATCGTCAACTCTGGTCAGTAGATGGCGCAATGAAGATAATACTCAAACTAATGAAAGTTTAGGGATTGCCGTTTCTGATTGACTGGAGTCCTATATCTGTTAATCTTATATCCTAAGATGCTGTCATACATAAATTACTTTATAATTCCATGGATTGTTTAAAAAAGGTTGCTCCATTTTTTCAAATATTTATGAGAATAGCCAATTTCGAACGTGAACAGTATCGAATGTTGTGTCATATGAAAAATTCATAAGTTCGGTGTAAGAATAGATGAAAGGTCAAGCCCTAACTAAATAATTGAGTAGACTTGAAGCGAATTTTTAATATATTATTAAAATTCATTAAAAATGTGTCATAGCTCTTAATTTATAAGATTTCAACGCATGGATTTAAATGTAAAAGTAGGGTAACGATCCGTATTAGTGAGCCTGTCCCTATTAGTGTGCCCATTTTTCAAATAAAGCATAGTAGGAACAACTTTGAAATAAATAAAAGGAATTATATTTAAAATGAAGATAATAAGGTTATCTTAATTTTAAAAGTCATCCCTTTTATTTATTTCAAGGTTGTTGTTTACACACCCTGTTTTAAAAGAAGACATACTAATAGGGGCAAGCTCACTAATACCGTCAACCTATAAACATTATAGTTTTATGTACATAAATACTTTGGTATAAATGTTACAGTATCTATAAGAATAATACCCTTAAGATTTTAAACATAAATACTATGTCTCAAAGCCTTATTTTATAAAAAACATTTACAACTCCCAAACGCCTCCACACGAAATTTGCAAATAAGTCGTCAGACTTATCGACGTCCAGCAGCATTTCAATCCTTGAGAGAGCGAGTCTCCGGATCTCACCAAAAAAATTGGCTCACACCACGAGAAGATTGAAGCGCCATTAAAAGGCAATACGACCTGCGCTGCGCGACGAGGAGCTCGAAACTCGAGCCACCAACTGGCTACACACCTCTATATATATATACTTATACGCGTATTCGCATGAACGTCCCTCCAATGCTAGAATATTAATTGGCGTATAAATATATACGGGGAGCAGGCGAGTCGCAGCGCAGGACCACGATACGTGTCCCGCATGTATATATACGACTGCGCCTCTCGAGCGAGTCTTTCTCTCCGCGCGACTCGCCGCGCGGAGAGTGACTGGCGAGTGCGGCGCGGCTCTCGCAGCATCGATAATTCTCCGTTAGTTACGAGTCATCGCTCGTCGCGCTTATAATTCGCGCCTTCGCCGCCCACTTGCACGCGCCGCGGTCGTACTTCTCCCTCCCCCTTCCCTCTCTCCCGAAGACTCCTTCGCGTCGACATTTTAATGCCGGAAGAAATGGAGTAGAGGCTTTTTACAGCCCTTGGCAAAAGTTCTGGGTCTGCGAGCTGACTTTCCGTTGTTCGTCCTATCGGGTTTTTGAATTTGGTCAGAATATTGTTGAAATCTTTTCGAGGGGGATATGTACACGGAAGGTATAATGCTATATTTTATATCAATCATCATTTACCTACGTTTTCTTATCTTTCTTAGATCAAGACATTCTAATTAATTCAAACATAAGTTTGAATCTTATAATTTTAAAGACGATTCCAGATTCAGGTAAAAATAAGCATATTTTGTAGCAAATGTTGGCTAAAAATATATTAAATTGAATTCAAGTGACCGGAAATTTATTTTCTGATACGCGCAATGGAATGTCTCATAATATGTGAGGTTATTTTTGAATGTTTTAAAAGGCGCCGATATTATATCAATAATCTGATTATAGTTGAGACAGTAAATTTGACTTCAAATGGATTAGGTGCAGAGTTTTTTCTACAGTTAGTTGAGTGATATATGTCGGTACATTCTCCATTTGTTCTACTGATTTTTTATAAGTTGCTGAAGCCGTGTGTATTGCAGAATGCATACGATCCGAGATGATTTAAATTACATATTATTACGCTAGAAAAAGTATTTGAAGCGTTCTTATAAATACAGACAATTTTATCAAAATCTGGGCTTGAAATATCCCATTGTAAAATTTTGTTTTGTTCGCAGAATCACAAAAGTAATACAATACAATGGAAGAATGCACGTATTATTATTATTACTTTTATAGTCACTATACTGGCGAAGTACTGTTCCGGAGATCGTTGGTACTGGCAAGCGTCGTTCAGATGGAGTTGAAGAAAATTGGGATGGTATCAAAGATATATCAGCACTTCACGATTTTTCTCAATAATTAACACTATAAATATTATTTAAAGCGTAAATTCTAGATATTTCATTTAAACTGCAGGACACAAATCATAAATGTACATTAATTTTCAGAAATTATAAGTTATCCGCACGATTTGCGATCACATATTAAAATAAATTTACCCGGAGTATAAGTAGTTAACAAATACCTGGACATAAGTGCGAGTCAGTACTAGTATTTTTGTTCCACTGAATATATTTCAAAGTAATTTTAAATATATTCTACACTTTAAATTTAGACTAAAATAAGTATCTCATCTTGTTCCTCGTATCTCAGGGCGTATTCAATACACATTTTGTGTTCAAATGTGTATTTTGAATATACTAAAGTATAAGAGCATATTATTTAAATGAAATTTAAATGAAACTCCCATGTTCTAGTCGTCGATTTAAAAATGGAGAAAATGTACGAAGTAGTATAAGATAATCAACAATTTCCAATATCATGAATACTGTTACAGATAGAATGTAAGTTAGTGTAAAGAAAACGTAGAAGCCGTGAAAAGGAGAAAACGCGAAAAGAGAGAGAAAGATAGTGCGAGTAGCTATATCGATGGTGTCGGTAAAAGCGGGTGCGGGCATCGGCCAAACTCCCGGTGCGAAACCGTCCTGACGGTTTCGTGGCCTTCTAGCCCCCAGATAGGGATGGCTTTATCATCCTGAGGCTGCATTGACCCCAAAGGGAGTTCGCCTCCATGGTTCTGAGGGTCCCACGTGCACGGGAAAGCCGAAAGGCAGGCCGTGGCACATTCTCGGCTGAGAAGCAAAGCCATGCGACGGCGACCTTTGCATATAGTATAAAGCAGAGTACATTCAAATACGCGTGCGATAATTTCTCTTCTCTCTTCGCGCCTTCTCTGATGTCATCAGCGGCAACTTAGGCGGCTAATAAGAGTAAGTGGGGGGCAGCAGCCGATACGACCGGCCGAAGCCGATGAAGAGCCAGATGCACTTTGATCCTTGTGCTGTATAATAGTCGCGTTTACCTTCTACTATACCTTTGTTTCGCCACTCCTATGTTATATATAAACTCAAGATCAATTGAAGTAACATTTATAATACCTGTTTTCACCAATTATTTATTCCCACTTTGTTTTTACTTTTTTCTGAATAAATACTGTAGAACAAATTTTAAGAAATACTCAAATAACATCAATGCTATATATAAAAAGCATTACTTAAACCTGTCTATTCATTATGGCGTTAAATTAAGAAAATATTAAAACAAATATTTGTTTCTATTCACGATACATTAAAATACTGTAAAGTGCATTTATTTTCCAAAATCTTAAAAGCCTTAGTAAACGTTGTGCCAAGCAACTTTTGTCGAAGGTTGTACATCCCCAGCACATCCTCAGGGAAGCTCGTATAGCCAGGACTGTAAAACAGACGCCTCGAGGTGCGCGACGCGTAGTCGTCTCGTCTCTAACGCAAAAGAAAAAGAAAAACAGCCAGTAGCTATCCGGCTCGCAGCTCGCGCGCGAATAGGTGCGAGACTGACACGTTGAAGGCTCGTTTTGATCAGATTAAGTTTGATGGCTAATACGCCGAGCGCGAATGTATCAGGTGTTGATGCTATCGCCCGTCTGCCTGTCTGCCTGCCCGCGCGCCTCTTTTTTTCCCGACTTACTGCGCAGCCTTTCGCTTTATTTGCCCGTATACCCTGCACGAGAAGTCTTTCTACACGCGAACTGCAGCGAGTGATACTTAAGCGGAGCGAATTAACGTTAATCTTATGGATTTGTGCACTATTTTGTTTATGGAAGATTGCGTGAACTGCGTCGATAAGGACGCTGATGATTACAAAGAATTTTTCGACAGTTTTTTTGAGAAAATTATGTTTTAAATTATATGTAAATAATTAATTAAATTTGCTTATTTATATATTTTTTCATTTATTTATAAATGATCGGAATTAATTTTTATCACAAATTACCTATACTGACATACAAATACGCCAGAGGAATCGGGACCGACACACAGGTGCACTGTTAAGGTCTTGGTATACTCGCGTGCGCAACGCGACGCAACTCAGACGCCTTGCATCTAAAAAGTTTGAATGCAGCGTATGCGCATTTTACGCGCCGGATCTTTTTACATTCGCGTCCGCGTTGCGATGCGCTGCGCATGCACAGGACTATATACCAAGACCTTTACTGAATAGCGTCAAAGCCGCTCTGTAGTAGCGCCGGCCAGTCAGATTACAGCACTGCTACCGTAGCCTAACAGTGCGCAGGTATTGAACCGTAAACAGTTAATATAATATACGAACACACTAAATACGTTTATAAAATATTTCGTGTGCATGCAAATTGCATAAAAGCTTTATTTTTCTATTCTTAGCTTCAATTAAAAATAATCAGAGCTCTTTTAGATTTCAAGAAATGACAGTCAAGAATCTCTTAACAATTATCAAGCGTTTTATACTACTTTATATACTTTATGATTACAAATTTAACTGCATATAGACTCTAAAGTGCAAGTGTGTTGGCCATCAGTAAACTTCACAGATTTCAATATATAACTTGGATATTGCATCATCGCAGTACATAATCCTGTAAATATACCCATTTACACGGCACATCATTGAAGTTTGAAATTAAACCCGAAATGGCTTCTTAATTCAGTAAACAACACTCGCAAAAGCGTCCGCTCGGCATCTCAGCAGCACAGCGTCGCGTCGGCAGCAAAGGGAATTCTTTTCCTCGCTCGCTAAATAATTTCTAAAGTTTTAATATCAGCAATTTGCAGGGCAGGGCCAAGCAGATTCGGCGGAACGTTACTTTCGTCGTGTTCCGTGCCTTTCATCTACATAAAAGGACAATTTCCTGCGAAAACAAAAGGATCAATGAGAGTCCAAACTAAGGCAATCAGAACTCCCCTCGCTGCATACAAACGACATCAGAATCTCTTGGCCTCTGTCTCTCTCCCTCTCTTTCGCTTCCTCCCCATCGTCGCATCTTTCGAAAGTCGCTTACAAGCGCTCGCGAGAGAGAGAGAGAGAGAGAGAGAGAGAGAGAGAGAGCCGCGGAACAATGCAAAAGTTCGCGGGGTCTGGACGACGATAAGTCGGCCGGAAGTTGACCTGCGCGGCTGGGCTGCAGCCACAGCCCCGGGGCGCGCGCGCGCGAGAAACCAGAAAACGAGACGCGACGCGCGCCCAAAACGAACACGAGCGGCATTTGTTCCTGTGTACTTAGACTCGCTCGAGTACGTATATACACACACATGCACGCACGTACAAGCCCAGTACGCGCCACCATTAGATTACTGTTTTGTAATGACCTGCTAGGAGCAGCTGGCGCGGGCGAGTTTGTGTCCCGAAAGTTTCCAAAACTCGAAGCACACGCCTCCGCCCCTGCTCGATTCTTCATATGTAGCAGATCGGAAGGGGATGAGGGGGGTTATAACCGACGACGCTGCTGACCGAGAAAACACGTGTGGCTTCGCGTGCTTTCTTCCTCGGGGGGCGTGATAACTTGCGCTCGGGATATGACGTTTTTTCGTCTCGGGGCTCGCGTTATTGGGGTGTGCGCTGCTTGGCCGATATTGGAGCAGCATCGGGAGTTCCTTCTTTTTGCTGTTTTACGTTGGCTTGCTGTGACTTTCGTTGATAACGTAGAGTGTTTCGGGTGGATCTGGGTTTGTTTTATAATCTTGTAAAGTTCGTGGATCTTTCATATTACGGTTGTTTCCTTAAAGGTAACTTCCTGATAATTTTTGACAGAAAAATTGAAAAAAAATTTATTGCAGAAAAGTGCTCTTTACTTGCTAATGGAAAATATACAAGTAGTCCCAAAACAAGAAAAAAAATTTCTAATGGAAGTAATACATTAAAAATAACGTTTTTTCGTTCTTTTACCAAATAGAATGAAGACTTGAAAGTTTAGTATATTTATAATTAATTATTGTTTACCTAATATAGTACTAGATATAGTTACCTGATATAGTACCACATGTATTTGATACATGAAAGATTCAAAATGAATAATAAATGTAATGTAAGGATACAATACGTATATCAGAATTTTAGTCTTGTTTTTACAAAAGCTCGATTTCTCAGCTTCAAGTTTTCGAGTATGCTAAAGTTTATTTGCGTCGACATATTCAGTGAATCATTTTAAATCTTTTTTTCAAATATTGTTTAATGTATTTTGAATAAAAGTTACCTTTTTTAATGTACTTTTATTGAATTACTAATGGTATATAATGATATTAACCTTTAAATAATCATGAAAATATGATATTTATTTATAATTTCAATAGAGCATATTTCTAAAAGTAAATTAATAGACTTATAAGTATTATAACTGCTAACTTTTCTTCCATTTAATGTCCAGAATGATGATAAATTTTCCTAAATCTGTTCGATGAATAGCTTGACGCAAACCAACTTCACAAAACCTACCTTATTCTGGTCTAAAAAATGACTAAGTTGTGTATATTTTAGAATCTAAGAGGGTAGAAAATCTGAAAAATTCTGGAAAATGTATTTTTTATTTTACGAATATTAGGTAATTTTTGCAGATTTTTATCGTGTATAAACAAAAGCTTTGGAAAATCACCAGAAAGTCACCTTAAGTGCATTATTATGAATGGTACATATGCTTTTCTTTAGAAAATTACGAAGATTAATTAGATTTCGAAATTTGTAGTATTATAATAAAGTTTTTTAATGACAGAAATTAATCAACGGGGAGAACAATAGGAGATATAATTATTCGATCAGAATCCCAACTTCGTTAAAATAAATCATGCATTCTGTAGAATTGTAAAAAGGCATTCCAATTAAAACTAAAAAACGTAACCTAAAAAAGTTTTTGCGAGAATTAGAAATTTTTTGTGCGGTTACCGGTATCTTTGCTCCGCTGACGAGATATCTGTATAAACCTCTGGTGAAAAATAGCTCCAAAACAGAGAACGCCCCTTTCTATTGTTCGACAGTAAGTATGTACGCGCAAATGACGTATATCCGTTCACATAGTCGCAAACAAAGTTACCAATACAGCGTGTGTACTAGATAATGCGAACCACGGCGCACAGCAGTTGTAGCAGCATCAATGATCTTGTTAAACAGGACGATGACGGAGTTTCGTGTGCGTGTGTATATGTACGTGGGTATTGCGAGTACTCAATCGCGTGGACAAATGGAAAGCGCGCGAGAGTTGATTGTCAAATTTTCGGACAAAATCACGGAAACTGAGTGGACTGACGCGTATCGACCGCCGCCGTTCAAAGTATACATTAACGAGCTGCTGATAAAAGGTAATTTTAGCGCGCTCTCAAAAGCGAGCAAAAATTGTTTTATCTTGGATATCAAAATATTTTAATTTAATTATTTTCTTCTTATATGCAATTCCGTTCGAAAAAACTGATACATATGGTTATTTATAATAATAATTTTGACTAAAATAAACAGAAAAATAATTGAATTCTGGAACGTTATAATACATAGTATAGAAAATACAACTGTAATCTATAAATCATAAGTAGGTTAAACTAAAGCTATTGTTCAAGAGTAGAAAAAATGTAATAATAGAAACTCATAAAAATAAAAATAGAAGCATATACAAACAGAGATAAACCCTTTGTTCGAAAAAGTGAATAGGGAAGTAATTCGATTTACTTGTAAAAGTCATGTTTGCCTCTCATCATACAAAGGCCTGGAATACTTTATTATATTTACGTGGAGTATTAAATAAGTTTCAATGTACGTTAATAGATTTAAATGTGTAAGTATTCGGTTAAATACTAAACCATGTATAAAAATGGATGTTGCATGAATAATTAAAGTAAATAAGACTCAGACACCGTTATAAAAATAAATCATATAAAACTATACTGACTAATTTATAAGTGATACTTCAGCGCAGAAGCTCGAGTATAAACATTCAAAATATGCTTCACTATTGTATGTATTTGGCATCGAATATTTTAAAATCTTTGCCATACGATCATCTTCAAAGATTCAAATTACAGCTGGATAAAACGCAGTTCTAATGTATGAAGTTATAAATGCTTATTTCGACGCATATGGTTCCAGGTCTACACTCGATCAAATCCAAACCTCTGAGAATTAATTAATGCACAGGAGAGTTTGACAGATTATTCTCAACAATCGCTTAAAGCAACCAAAAATTAACCCACCCGATGTAGCATTTCGAGGACATCCGCAATATACGAACGGATCGCTTTGAAACAGAAGCTCGAAGCAGAAGCGCGAACGAAACACTTCATCGCTTAATTGTGTTAACAGTCAGACCGCGAAGATGTTGTTGACACCGCGTCTCTCTCTCTTTCTCTCTCTCTCTCTCGCTCTCACTCTACCGATATTTTGGAGCCGAGCTCCCGCGCTCGCCACAATCCTAGCTGCAGGCGAACAATGGGAGCGTTGTATTGCTGCAGCGCGTGGGGTGGATTTCCGAGAGGTAAACCCGCGGTGTGCGCGACGGATTCATCGTCGAGTCTCTCGAGATAATGCAAATTCGATCGGCACTTAACGATCGGTTTGACGCAAATCGAAATCGCTTGCTGCACGGGCTGCGAGCGTCTGATGGGCACACCGTACTTGATCGATTGTGCGAGGCAAGCCAAGTGCGTGACGCCACCACCGCCCGCGCCGCCATCAGGGTCTTTGTCAGGCATCCGACCTGTTCGCCCAAATAATGCAACGCTGCCCGGCGATGAGCTCGGCTATTTCATTTCGATGATTAAGAGATTGCGGCTCAATTTGAATTGCGTTGCGACTAATTCGACTGTTTGATCGGCTCTTGATGTTTTGTGGCAAATTCAAGCACCTTCAAACTCAGATCTTTTATTGGGCTTGAAAACATTGAGCTATGAATGCAATAACTATGAATTGTACACGATATGCTTTTGTGAATTGTATTCGCTTCGGGTTGTTCTTTTGACATACAGAGAAACTAATTCTGAAATATGAATTCTTTTAAATATGAAACTAATATTCATATTTAAAAAATACCATTCAAATTTAAAACATGTTTGATTGAAACTTGATTATAAATAAAAGGGTCACAACACTTAGATAATAGTGCTATATATAACAGTTTCTTTTGCAAAATGTGTACAAATAAATCTTTTCAGTAATAATTACTAAAAAGATTGGGTAATATACACACATCACAATTTTATAATAGAATAGTGAATTTTACGAAAAACCTGGTAACTTGAAATGAATTATAATTGACTAGAATGTTTATTAACTATTATCAATTAGTATTTTCTCAGTGAATTGAACAAATGTGACCTAAAATAAACTCTTACATATGTCAGTAAATTTTTAACTGCCTTGAAGCTATGATATACTATTTTTTAGTTCTGAAATCTGCCCAAAGCAACTTAAATTTAATAGATCAATAGAGATTTTGTATACAAAAATCCTTAAAGGACATATCAATAATCCATGTTGAATCAAAATTGCAAAACAAGCTGTATCGCTGATCTGAAAGCCCCATTAATGTTACCTTAATTTGTTTTTTTCGTGAGCTAAATCACAAAACGAAATACGCGAATAAGTTGACGAGGCGAGAGACAGACTCGCGGATTATGAAGCACAGCGAAGGCAGTTAAACGATTAGCTACGGCGTTGGAAATGTCGGAGAAGCAGCTCCTTTACGTCGATGCAATTATCTATAGCGGGCTTGTCGTTTGCACGTCTATATGGGCATGTATATATTCATGCTTCAGGAAATCATAGCAGTAAGAGTCATGCTCGTTTTGCTCTCGCTGAAAGCGCGCTTATTAATACGCTTCGCTAAAGAACTCATTTTTATTTACGTAAGTTAATTTTGCTCGGTGATAAAATTATAAGTGCCACTTACATACACACTTATATACAAATCTAATTAATTGCTTTTAAGAAATTTCTTATAGAGTTATATAGATATACTTTGAATTCATGCATAATATTACTCAACAAGTATCGAGGTAATTAGGCTTACATTTTTAAATTGAGCACCTAATTTGACAAAGTAATAAAGCCGTATCTATTTCTTATTTATTATACATATTCGTACAAATGTTAAATGTCAACTTCCGTATAAATATCTCCCTTTATGTAAGAATATAATTATTATTATTTGCAATGATTTAAGGGCGTTCACCGGATAATTGAATTTCTTTAAAATATCTTGAAACTTTTATCATATGTTACTTTAGGTGTGTTTTATCGTGGTTGAAATTTCAAACCCCACTTGCGGAATTCAAAATCGAGAAATTTAGCTTCAAAGTTTCAGTTCTTAACATGGGAGCCCTGTCTTGAACTCTTACAAAACGGACATTTCTATTTATTGTAAACCAGATTTTCTTTACATCGTTTTGAAAAA
The DNA here is from genome assembly GCA_949152435.1 of Gastracanthus pulcherrimus. Lineage (NCBI taxonomy): Eukaryota > Metazoa > Arthropoda > Insecta > Hymenoptera > Pteromalidae > Gastracanthus > Gastracanthus pulcherrimus. The sequence continues at coordinate 135,617,485 of OX424576.1, read as the reverse complement.
CTAGTATGTAATGTAAAATTAGCGAAGAAGTAATACATAAAAAGCTGGGCATAGCAAACGTTACTTTTTTAAAAGATATAGCTATCTAAAGTTGTGCTACAGTGTTATTAAATAACATGTACATACATTTTATATTATTTACTAATATATTAATAATTTATATTATAAACTGAAGGGTTTACCTTATAAATATTGCTATTTAATAATGATTATTTCGAAAATTAACTTTCTACCTTTGCTGTCAACCGGTGAACGTCTTTAATTCGGTATATAACATTCTATTAATATTACCATGATAAACTTAAGAAAAAACTCTTTCTATTTTATTATACGTTATAAACTGCAGGATCGAAGTTTTACGATTTTCCAAGACATACTGAATAAACTCATACTTCTGTATATATCCACAGATCATGCGCTCTTTATACATAAACCTTTTACATCATATACAGGTGCAATGTCCTGAGTACGCTATAAAACGCTTGGTAAAGCTATAAGCCCTCGCGATGCAAACTCGAAAACAAGAAAAAAAGTAAAAAGCAAAAGAAAACTCTGCTAAAAGCCAAATTAATTTGCTGAGCAGCAGCAGGAAGCATAGCGAAAAGTCCGCACGTTTAATTAAAGAGTGAAAAGCTCGTATAAACGAAGTATAGAGGGAGGAAAGGGCAGGAACTTTTATAACGACGATAAATAGTCATCGCACGCAACTCAAAGCAATCGGCAAGTGTTATTGAGATCCGAGGTGAATGCATAGGTATACGTACAGCAGACTGCACCCTTATACACATGCTCTCCTCCCCTTGCGCGGCAAACTTGGTGCTTTGGAGCGCGGGCGCGGCGCTGCGTTGTTCGGTGAGTGTGTATTTCAAGTATCGAGAGAGAGAGAGAAAGAGAGAGAGAGAGAGAGAGAGAGAGAGAGACGCCGAGGCCGACGCTGAATATTGAGTAAGCTCAAAGGGACGCTCCGCGATTGAAACGCCGCGCGCCGCTCAAAGCACCCTGAATAATTATGAATGCGCGAGTCGAGTCGCCGCAGTGCACGCATATATGTGTACAGGTGGCATTAAAGTGAGAAACATCATACTGCGCGTCGAATCAGTGCGCTATCGACGGTCATAACTATAAATGAGAACTATGTTTGCAGTGGTCACGATGTATCTGATGTACATTGGGAAATTTCGTTGGTGAAATGCATTAATTTGATTAACCGTGTAAATTGCGTATGCAGAAGCTTGTTTCTGAAGTACTTTATTAAGTTTTAGTAATCCATACTGGTACAATGCATACTTATGCATGTAAAAAGGATATTTGCATTTTAGCGTTTTAGAAAGTATAATAAGCTTGTAACTATTATTGTTTTGCGAAAGTTTGCGGACTTCTTCCGAGTAAGTGAGTAAAGTTCAAGGTAAATTTACATTAAGAAACTATAGTTCTCGCAATTAACATAGAACTATAATGAAGAAGTGTTTGTTTTTAACCGACTTCGAAAAAGGAGGAGATTCTCAATTCGACCTGTACTGTCTTTTTCTTTCTTTTCGTTTTCTATGTTTGTTCGCGCATTACTTCGAAACTACTGGACCAATTTGAGTGATTTTTTTTAATCGTATAAACTATTCACGTTCTGTTCAATTTACTATTATACCTACCACTCTAACCTCAGAATCACAACTTTAATATGATTTTCGGCGCTCGTGGCATAAAATATGGTTCGAAACTAGTGCCCGTAAGTAGATTGTTTACCTCATGTGACGTTTCACTCTCGCTTCGCTCGAGGGAAAAACATCACATGCGGTAAATAATCTACTTCCGCGCCCGTGTCGAAATGTACTATTTATATTGTATTGAATCATCATACTCAGGTAAAAAGGAAAATATAATAATAACACTTACTTATCAGCGTATCCAATGCTGCTTGCTAAGTTTCTTTTATAAAAGTAGAATTTTCGTCTTTTTCTTCTAGAAGATTATACTGTTCAGATTATATCATATGTCATTATAAAATTTTCTAAATATGTAATACATATTTTTAAAGAAATATCACAAAAGACAGCCATTCCACATACTTTTTCCCAAAACAAAAAGTATTCGTACAAAAAAAGATGTAATCTGAAAATACACTCTTACTATTTTTGCCATGTAAGATCATTTACATTTTAGCAATATGAATAAATAACTTATTTTCGCATTTCGTCCTTTTTCTCTGTTCGGCTTTACCCTGTCTGTCTAAAGATTACGTACTTCATTTTTCACGTATATTGCAAAACAAAAAGCCTTCCCACATAGCATCGCAAATCATCATGCATATGTATCCATTTTCGTCGGCGCCACACACGTAACAATGACACGCTCCATCGAGCGAAAGATTCCCGCGGCAGCTTTCCCCAAAACGATCCTGCACGCGCAATTAATTCGCACGTCTCCAGCATCCACGGAGAAGTACTCACACCTATTACCGCACACTGCGCGCATAAGCAAAGTAGCCTCTCGGGCAGAGGTGCATGCACGCGAAGGATTCGCGCGTACGGTCCGAAAGTCTCGGGGCTTCGCTCTCATTCGGTAGTCCGAGAGAGCGAGGCGGGAGGAAAGTTCGGAATTGCAGCGGGCCCGGGCGCTGATGCACAAATCATAGAGAGCACGTTCGAACTTTCAAACTGACTGGCAGCGGTGGCGCCGAATCGGAAAATGCGAAATTCAATTCGTTACAGTCGCGCGGTGGCTGCACTGCTATATCTATGTATATAGCCGGGATGTATATAGAGGCGAACTTCCGCGGCGCGGCAACGCGCGCAGAACTTTGAAAAGCAATGTTTCGCGTGCGCTTAAACAATGTATCCGCCCACTTCTTGGACCCCCTTGCGCCCCCCCTTCCTGTCCTCCTCTTAGTACTTCTTTTGCGAAGAGTGTGCAGTTCTTTGCGAGATACTTTCGTTCTTTTATTTTGGACCTTATTGTTGTCGATCGGTTTTTCGTTTCTTGCAGCAGGACAGATACCTCGGACCTGGTTTATCTATTATGAACACGTCGGGGAATATCTTTAATGCTTGGAAAGTGGAATGGAGAAATGAATTTTTAAATGTGAACTGTAAATTCGTTTCAGCAGAAGTTTGATGAAAATTTAATTTTGGAGGTTTTTAAAATCGAAAGCCATATTTGTGGATGGTGAATGCAAACATATTTAAATTGCATGAATTTTACCTTTTAAATAAAAGTAACGTTAACTTTTATTGCAAACAGTTGTTTGTTTTTCTTTTTCAATCAAAAGAGAAGAGTATTTTAAATTATGTTTACTTTAGACATTGAGGGGTGGGTCATCCTACTAGAAAAATTAACGAATTATGTACGAATTTATTTTCGTCAGTAAATACGCCATGAAATTCAACGAAACTTTTTCGTGCATATTAATGAACGTAATACAAAGGTAATTTTAACTTTTTAAAAACAAATTTTTTCTGGTTTGTACGTGGTGGAGTGGCTAAAAACAGGTCTATATATGGGGCGCAGATGATACTTTGACTCATCTGTGGCAACTGTGGCTATCGCTAAGGTCTCAATATATAATTTACATTAAAGAAACAATAAAATGCAGGTTTAACAAAAAATGTTCGATTTTTATATCTTTATCTTCCATTAGATATTTACTTTAGAAAATCCTAAAAATCCTCCTTTTTTCGGCAGTTAAAATACTTAAAATGACTCGGTAAAGAGAAAACAAAAATAATAGCGAATTTAAATAACAAGTTTAAATCATCCTCGCGCTCATCACTTTTCACTTGGTTTATTTGAACCTTGAGATAGACGCGCTCTTTTACAGCAGCTTCATTCAGCGATATTAAAGATCATATAGAGTACACTCATCGTAATATTCAGAGCACACTCTTCATCGCAAAACTGGCGTACAATAAAAGCCAAGCTACTCAAAGGCACAATACAACACACACAAGAGCAACAACAACAACACCCCATCTCGGCAAGATATACAGAGCGAAGAGCCATATAGTCATTTCCGTTATAAAGCCCGAGAATTTTCGAATCATATCCCGCAGAAAATTAAGATTTCGCAACGGCACGCGGGCAGTTTCAGGGCTTTACTGCCCCGCTAAAAGCCATAAACGCACATTTTCCGCGCGCTCACCGGCCGTATTTATCAAGAGGAAGAGCCACGTGTGCCGCAGTACGCCGTTATAGGCGCATAAGCCGACCACCAGCGTATCCTGCACCCCGCCGCCGACCGAATGCACACTTATATATACATACCTGCTTCTCCCTTGTTATTTACCGCAGCGGCGATGTTGCGTGGAAGTATACGAAGGAGAGAGGAATATAAAGGGAGAGAAAAGTGCGAGCGAGAAAGCATTTTATTTGACGTTTTCGCTATACGTTATCGCGCGGGAGCGTCTTACGCGCGATGATGCTGCTGCTTTTTCATACGGAGCTCTCTCTCTACCTCTCTCTATCTCCATTTACCCGCGCATTTTCCTCCTACTTTGTCCTGTCGCTTTTTATTTGCTTTCTTTTTGTCTTCGCGATGACTTCGTCGGAGGAAATATTAGATTTTATTTACTTCGTATTTTAATATTTGATAAATAGAAAATCATACTTTAATTGATACTTTTTCTTTATTGTGAATTTCTTATATTCGATAATTTTAGAAAAGTTTAAGAAGAATCTAATCTATAGTTTTCACTACGCAACTTACAAAACTAATAGTATTTTATATTCTCGTTCTGTAATATGAGTCAATTGCGTATACTTATTCTGTATCAATCGTCCACTTTTGAATAATCAACTAATAACTGCAAAAATATTGTTTACTTTATAACCAGTAAATTATAAATATAAATGGAACTTTTCTTTAAAATTAGTGTTGTTGACATGAAGCATATTATCTACCTTATTACAATAACATGCTTGTTTTAAGCACCTACTTCCTTTGTAGATTAATAAGAAACTTGCATTTATTCATTTCAATACTTTAATCTGTAAATGTGAACCAAAATCAACATTTATTTACAGTTTATTTTTGTTTCACGTCACGATAGTCTCTTAGGTAGTCATACCAGTTGTTTTACAACATTTGTTAGCTAAAATTATTTTATAACTATTTATTGCTTAACTAATTAATAAGTTCGAACGGGAAAGCACGTAAGTTCCCTGATATTGTATATTAACAATATAAATTTCATTCCTTGTATTCTATAACGCTCATTAAAGACTAATCCAGTACAAATGAAGTACTCGAGAGTATTTTTTCTGTCGAGTCATCCCAAAGCACCAGCAAATGTCACGACTGACGACAAAATGACCGACCGCACGAAATTCAGTCTAAAGCCTGTCCTCCATAATACAGTAATACACACAGCGAAAAGCCTTCCGCGAACATAATTATAACGACCCTCCAAACCGCAATTCTACCTCCCCCCTCAAAGTATAACGATACAGGCTCGCCACTAACAGCACAAAACCCCAATGCATCACCCACCCTGAGGTGGCAGGGGGAGGCGGGGGAGGGCGGGTCTATGGCTCTTGCGCCCGAGATAACGGGCTCCTAGGGCAGGGCATATCTCCTTGTCCCAGCAAAGAGTCCGATGGGAGAGACAGAGAAAAAAAGGGGAGTCGGGGTTGGGGAGTTGCGAAAAAAGTGCAAAGGGAAAGAAAGCGAACTATATACGCGACTCGAGATGAGAACAGGACGCGCGAGTCGAGTGTACGCCTTATCGGATGATAGAGAGTCAGATATAGAGCGGGAGGAAAAGCGTCGCGTTTTCAATCACGTACAACGTCGCATGCTATCCATCGAACGGTTACACAGGACATCACAATGGCTCTAGAGACGGAGATGCTGGTGGTGTATATATATATAGTCATATACGGAAGAATAAGCCGAGGCGTCGTGTCGCAAGATTTATGGCGTCTGCCGCTGCTCCCCCGTCTATCTCTCTCTCTCTCTCTCTCTCTCTCTCCTCTCTCTATCCTTCTCTTTTCTTTTCGATCCGAGTGTAGCGCGCACGATACGAGAGTGTCTCAATCTCGTGGCGGCGCGGGCCTACCTACTAAGCTTTCTTGGAGGCTGCTGCTGCTGCTGCTGCTGTTGCTGCTCGCGAGAGCCGAGAGAGCGATAAAGCGGGAGAGAGATGAGAAAGAAGCAGCAGACGGAATCGTTTGCGGGGTTTCCTTATAGACAAGATGGCATCGAAAATAGACGAGAGAGAGAGAGAGAGAGAGAGAGAGAGAGAGAGCCCGAAGTGGAAAATACTGACAAAGGATGTGAAAGACTGAGAGTGGAAAAGCGAGGAATAAAAGCCGGGGAGGTAGAACAGATGTGGACGTCTTCATTTTCACGTAAAAATGAAGACTTTGATGGTTTACTATAAACCTGATTCTGATTTATATCAAGATCAAATGTGGACAGATGAAAGGAATTATGGAGAACGCTTTTGAAGTAATTAACCAAAAGATTTTGCAACGCTGTGGAAAAACATGTATTCACATAAATTTAATATGTTAAGTTAAAATATTAATTCGATACTTGAAAAATGACAGTACCTCGAAGGTTACATTTTTTTCGAGTTTCATACTTTCTACCACTGCAAAAAGTTGCTATTTTGGTAGCTTCTCTTAGGCGAGTCTATTTAGAACGTAATAAGCCTGAAAATTACTTTCAAGCATGTCGCATTCATAGTGCGGAATAATTATAAGTGCGCCGAGTCCCTTGCCCTCTTCAGTCCTCTCAAATGTGGCTCTCAACGTTTCGAAATTAAAAGTAACTCTTTCTACGGGTAGAATATGAATAATTATAATTTAATTACTGCAAAAAGACAAATTCAGCTTTAAGTAAGACATTCAGAGAGTATTTTATGCAATTAATAATTCAAGTATTGAAGTAAGTGTTACTTTCATCGCTGGAACGATCTTTGTCTTTGAATATTTTTAGTTAAAATTATTTTGTCTTAAGCTGTTAAAGGATATGACGAACTTCAGTGAATTTGAATAATTAAAGAATTTGAATAATTAATTGAATTTGATAAATTAATTGTTTCGATCACTTAATTATTTTACATTTTAGTCAATTTTTATTAAAAAAAACTATTGAAACTTAAACATGCAGTAATTGAAGAACCAACTTCTTTAAAAAAAGTGTATAAATATCTGAAGAAACCACTTCTTAATATCTAAAACATAAATTTCACCTTTTTCCGCACCTGTACTTTATTATTTAATTTGCGCCAGCTCGAGCATCTGTTCTTTCGCCTGTCTCGCCGCGCGCAGTGAATAAAAAGCGCGAACGTGTCGTTAGACCACTCGGCTCCACTATACCTTTCTTTAACCCTGAAAACCCTCTACGTCTTGCCCGTGTGCGCTAAGCAGCTTTTCGCCGGGGGTAAAGGAAAAGCAAAGACGAAGTCGACGAGTAGCTGTAGCGGACTTTCGGCAGCCACCCGACATGCCTGGTTGCAGAGCGAAGCGTGGAAAATTAAACAAAAGTGGGGAGGGGGCGAGTGAACATTCGCGCGAGCTTTGTTATAAAAAGGATTGTGGAAAATTTGTTAAAACCCAGTTTTATATAGAGGAGAGTAAGCTACTTGGAAGGTACACAATGGATAATTTAAATGTTTTACCGATTATATTGCTTGCAAACTTTGCCCCGAACATTGCCCATGACTTTTAAAAATTCTGAAAAAATTTCGTTTTAGGTTAATCAAGGGCGGCTAATGTATAAGCCGATTTTTTTAATTATCTGCAAAATTATTTATAATTTCAAACATCCGATAAAAATTCGATGTTTCTGAGATTTTAAAGAATACAATAACCGGTTGCATAAAAAGTTTAATTAATTTTTACGTTTACAGTAAGACAAAATGCAAATAAATTTGCGTCAATTCGTGATATATATATATGCGTCACGCCACCCTCAACCTATTAAACAGTATTTTGTACTTTATTAAAATAAATTAAGTAAAGAGTTATAACAAGTGCGTGCAACTAATTTGGTTCTAACTTTGTATCCCTTTTGTTTAATATTGATATTACATATTATATAATTTCTACGCAGAACAAAAGTATCCTTGTTAAACTAGTTAAGTATAATAGATTTGAATATTGATAAAAAATAGAAAAACAATGTTTCTTTAATAAAAATATCAGGTCCGTCAATTTAGATCTATCTATAGTGTGCGCATCCAATCTGGTTCATATTTTTTGTGGATATTATTAGATATCTGTCTAGAATAGAACTATAAAAAATAAGTGGGCCTTTACTAGTAACTGAGTACGATAGGTTAAAATAATTTTTTACATAAATCAGCAATTTTTTGATACTACTTTTTAGTTAATACATCGAAGAAAAGAAATCGCTTAATAATCGGATAAAATGAGTTTCAAAGTTGATTTATTCAGTGACAAACTGGCATAGCTTGCATTAAAATAAAACTTATTACAGGAATTACAATGGCATTTTATTTTCTGTAGCCTAAGTTTAGAAGCACACCATTGGATAAAATAATGACAAATGGTTGCAAGAAATCAGACGTGTACCATAAGATCCAAGAACACAGTCGCACAAAATTTTTTTGAAAATATTAATAAATTTGTTCAACGGGTTGTAAAAACCAAACAAAGCGTATTTTGATAATGAAACGTCACCGAAAGATCGGACGAAGTTTAACAAATTGTAAAAAGAACTCAAGCAATTTTAAAACAATAGAAATAATATTAACAAACTTTAATTTTTTAAGTAATAGTCAGATAAATTTTATACTTTTATTTACGTTACAGTAGCTGCTCGTAAATTTTCGAAATTCGGAAACAAAGCCAAGAGTGGAACTCAGTGAGAGTGAAACGTAATGCGACCCTTTTTTTATATAAAGATCTCATTCGAGCGAGCCCTCGCTCACCAATATGTATCCAAACATTAAAGATTTGCGACGAGCTTCTGCAACACAAAAACGGCTAATATGTATCAGTTTAACATTTGAATGGCTCTTATTTACAAAATTAAAGTTTGTTCATATTATTTTTCGAGTCTTAGCATTGTTAATTTTTGTACAATTTTGTAAGCCTCTTCCGATCTCTTGGCGATTTTGTTTCTCCAAGATAAACTTAGTTAATACAACCCTTTGGACATATTTTTTAATATTTTCAAAAAATTATTGTATGAGTGTGTTCTTAGATCTTTAAGATAAATGCCTGATTTTTTCCAATCAATTGTCATTATTTTTAACCAAATTGCGTGCTTCTAAACTAGAACTACAGAAAATAAGGCGAAAAACTGAGTTTTTTACCTTATAAATTCCATTGTAATTGCTCTAATAATTTTTATTAAACGCAATCTATGCCAGTTTGTCACTGAATGAATTAATGAATTGAACTCAATTTATCCGTTTTTTAAGCGATTTTTTTTTCAATACATTAACTAAGAAAGTCCAGAAGACTACAATTTTTTAACCGATTAATAAGTATGTTGTTTTAGAAACTGTAGCTTTATAAATATAAGGTAAGTGTAACTAATGTGCTCCGCGTAAGGTTTGAGCATTTATCATAGATTAAGTAATGAAAAAATTATATTTGGATTTGTTTGATACTAAAATATAACATAAAGACTAACTAAAAATTTCTTTTAAAATATGCATATAGGGCGATTTTACAGAGATTTACAAGTCTTAGTTCTTAGTAACATTTATGCGTTTTCTTTTGTGAATATAATTAACGCACAAAAAGTATAAATTATTTAAACTCATATTAGGTCATGAGACAAAAAATTTGTATTCTTTTCATTACGTGAGCTATATTTGGTGGAAGGGATATTATAGGCACATGATATAAAGTGAACTATAATATCACTGAGGAACTCACTAATGGCCATAGTACAACAACTGATGTAAATGTCATACGACAGAGTCGTATTAGATGTCGTATGCCGCTGACAAAAAAACGCAAAATAATTGACGTATGGTGAAATCAGATTGTTGATGTTGCAAAATTTCATTGAAAACATCTATGTTGCTGTCATACTGCCGTACGAGATCTACATCAGTTGTACTAAGGCCTTAATTATAGTAATGGTATGGACAGTTTCAATGTTTGTTGATCCATTTATTTAATATTATACAGTATAGATATTTACTTGCTCAAAGTTATATTGACGAATTTACTTGAGAATTAATAACACAAAATCTACTCCAGTTGTGTCCCCTTTTGCTTCCGGGGAATAATTAGCCGGTCAAGAAGCTCCTACTGATATCATATACATTATACATAATTCACAAGTTGTTTACCGGCTAAATTGCTCATTAGTTGATTTGGAGATGGTGGATCATATTGGGTACACGGCAAAATAATTAATTAAATGAATTTTAGGCTGGGGCAGATAATAAAAGAAAAACAACGGCATATTTTATAAATGAATAATATAATAGGAATATATAGAGAACCATTTAGTTTTACTTAAATATTGAATCGTTCATAAAATTTACTGTTCTTTAAATAAAATGTAGAAAATATTTGAAGTAATTCACAAAAAAAGTATGTAAATAAGTATAAGTATAATAAATCGAGCATGTTGTTATTATATCAATCCTACAGCTCAATATCGATGAAAAATATCAATATTCTTAATCATCTGCAAAAAAGAGAAGAAGAAAGCTTATATGTAGTTACAGAAAAAGTACAAGTGAGACAGTTGGCACTATATACTGCTAAAGTTAGAGTGCACCGCTAGAGTGTAACGTGTGCGCGTCACATTTCGTCCCTCTTCTCGACTCGCGGCTGCCGGCAACGGCGGCGGCGCATTCCACTTCTTTTAACCTCTTTATCCTTCGCGTGCCTACTTCGTTTTTTTTTTCTTTATCGCCTTGCTTTCCTTTTTGTCCCTTCGAGAGGCAGCGCGCGACCGCCGTGAGTGGACGGAAGTGTAATGCATACACCCGGCTCGCGCGCGTATACGGCTATTGTATTTACGCGTGTAGGACGTGTGCGCGGCGCATGTTTACGTAAAAAACACATGCAATCAAATTAACTGTGAAAGAGCGTGCATGCATGTGTGTAGTTCGATATGCAAGTGCGTCGAGCGAGTAGTTTGCCAGCCGCGTTTTAATTAAATATTCGTGAAAATTGTCCGCACTAGCGTGATTCTATTTTTGTGCTTATAATACGTGTATTGTACAATTAAGGATATTATTTATAAGAGAATTTGACGAGGAATCTAGCTTTGGAAAAGGTTTTAATGTAGAATTCTTGAATACATTTAAGCTGATGGTACTGGTATTAAAAAGGCTTCAACGAAAGAAGTAGTTAAAGTGATGAACGACAATTTAATTAGTTCATAAATGCGACGTCAGAAAGTTTCACTGCACAAAAAATTTAAGAACACCCTTTATATCTGAATTAGCTTTGTATTCTTGATAAAGGACTTTTAATTAAAAGGATTTTTTAATTTTCAAATGTAATAAATCACTATATTTGAACGTATTTTATTCTCATCTAGGGGTTTAATAAATAAAAATATAGTTCTCCATAATATTGTTTTGTAATTTATATATATATATATATATATATATATATATATATATATATATATATATATATATATATATATATATATATATATATATATATATATTAAAATCTACACTACCGTATTCTTTGTACGTTTTTTAATTGTTAACACGTAGTATTAATAATAAAACAAGCAATAGAATAATAATTTTGCGTTTTCAAGTCTGTCTATCTTAAAAGTTTATTTAGGTATGTATATTTAGAGTTATGAGTTTTGATTAAAAAGTTTTAAATGTTTTTTTTATTAAAACGTATGTAAAGTAAGATTTTACTCTGTTAAAAATAATCTTTTGTTTAACTTTTATTAGTGTTAATAATAATAATGTTAAATAAATAAATAAATATAGATTATAAAGAAGCAGAAACCTTTATTACGAATGGAAACAACTGATGGTACACTAAATTTACGAGGAACTTAAATCGGTAAAGTGCTGAATGTATGAAATCGCAATCGTTTCATAAATTTATATAGGCATGTTACCCCTATATTGTTACTGATACGAGTAATCATAAATATACATTTCTATACAACGAAATTTCACAAATGAACAAAACACAGTTAGTTTTTCATCTAGTTTCTTTTCTGCGTAAATCATCGATCTATACAGAAATGTGCTTCTTTAGATATGTGTAATTTTTGTAATATTCTAAATCTACAAAATATTCAATTTATTATACAAAGAATAATAAATTTTTAAATATTTATAATTTATGATTTCGATTATAGTTTGTTATATTTAATTTACATTTTCATTTTCTTTTATGAATTATTTAAAAAATGTTTTAATAACTATAGGTACTCTAAATTTAATGTACACGTTAATACGTACGTTGTTGCGTTATTATAGAAAAACTTATTTTTATTTGTGTGAATATTGTTTTAAAAACCATTTATTACCGTTAACGAAAATAGTACAAACTGAGTACTGTGTAGAACCTCACCTAACTTATCCACCAACCGCGTGAAAGCACAGCCAACCTAACCTAATTACTTTCACCAATGACATAAAAGTATTTAACAGTGCCCGCTTTTATCACAGTGACCAGACTTACTGTATTTACTTTCCAAGCTAAATACAAAAATTTTTACGCAAAACATATTTGGTGTCTTAAACCACTTTATGTCTAAGTATAAAATGCATATTAAAGGCATTAACCCTCTCGTACGATTAGATTAATGATTTATACCCCAATTTCAGTACATACTTTATTTACTGCCAAGAACGGTACTCTCTTCCTATTAAATTCCAATAATATACTCATGCATGCACAGAATCGATTTTCGATCAATACGATACTCGACCACCCAGGACACGCGCACGACAAAACACAATACCACAAGAAGAATCAAAGTAAAAGCACCCACCTGCTGGACAATTGCAGTCGGCTACGTCCCTCTTGAGCCTGAAGACGCCTGCGGGTCCGTCCGGTCCAGCTAGCAGCAGCCTCTTCTGCGCGTCCTCGAACTGCAGCTGCACCTCGCGCTTCAGCCTCTCGATGAGCACGTCGGAAGACTTATCCTGCTGCTGGTGGTGCTGCTGGGCCAGGGGAGGTGCCCGGCAGAGGTCCTCGAGATTGGCGATTCGCTCCTCGAGCCGCAGCTCCCTGTAGGCCAGCAGGCCCGAGACCGCGAGACTGGTCACGCACAGGACGCACATCGTCCAGTTGACCGCGCTGCCCGCGGAGCAGCGCCCCTGCTCCTCGAGGCTCGTGCCGTCCTTGTGTCGGAACTTCTTCGGCACCGAGGCCTCCAGGGACCTGCTGCCCTCGCTACTACCCATCCTGGCTGCTTCCGTGGCTCCGGCTCCGGCTGCTATTGCGGTACTGATATTATAGCCTCTGCCACGAGACACTGAGAGAAGGTACGCTTGTGCTTCTGTTTTTTTCTTGCTTTGCTTTTGGTACCCTTTGGAGATAGGAGGTTCTGCAGTTTTCAGTTTTATTGCACCTGACAAGTGACTGCGGTTTTCTTTTGGCATGTGACTTTCTACGTTTTATGATTTTGGAGCATTTTTACTTATGTGCTAATGTCGTGATAAAATGTTTTTAAAACTCTTTGTACTGACGTAAACTTTCCTTTATCTTTTCTAGTATATAGTTTTGATCATTTATTTTGCTTGATCTTCCACTATAATCACCATAATTACTACAATTGCTAAGAGAAATATCATGTCTGTACTAAATAGCTGTAAGAAATCGTAGGTATAAAGTTACATCCATTAAGACATTAAACTGCAGATCCTCCTTCAATTATCGTTGTTTTTTTTATTAACCCTTTGAGCGCTTTTAGATATAAACAATTGGGATAAGAAAAACAACTTTAAAATAAGCTCGAGTTATAAAAATATTCAAATATCATAATAATATTATAGCATTCAGCATAAATAGTGGTTAAATGAAACATTTTATTGTTTATAATATCTTGATTATAAATAATGATGTACAAATTATTATTGTTAACTAGAGAATAGAATTTATTTTTAAATATAACCTTTATGTTCAAAGGGTTAAATTAAAATCTGTTTTTAGTACCTAACCAGTTTAAAGCAAATATTTTCATAAAATTGACAAAAAAATGATTTTGATGGCCGATCAAACTGACTACTCGAAGCATACTATGTGAAAGTCACATATTTGACTAAAAATATAAGTAGTCGATTTGACAACCCCTTCAATTGATCTGATTAAAAATTTCTGTACACTTCTCTCAGTGATCGAACACTCGAGCTGCTCTCGTTCTTCACTTTCAACCCCTCTTTCTTCTCACGGCAGATCCGAGGATAGTCAATCCTAAATTGACCGGCGCGTCATATCGGAGCGCCTCACACCACTAGCACGTGCGCGCGGGTATCCTTATCTGTATATTCGCTTTATTTACAATCAACGCCACTTGCCCCACGCTTTATTCGAAATTTCGCGCCCTCTCAGAAGGGTATTTGCATGTTTCGTATGTTTGTGGCGAGGAGATGCACGCGGCACACAGCCGAGCGAACTTTTGCGAAATACACTTTTCCTTCTGCGCGCGAACTTTTCCCTCGAGCTTCCTGTTGCACGAAGTCAAATTGCTGTTTCTTTCGCGCACTTCGCTGCAATGTTCTCTCTTATGGTAATACTGTTTACAGAAAAATCTACAATTCTCCACGTCTCCTTTTCATCTCGACGAGGATTTTCCTTTAGTAAGAATCGTGGCGATCGATGGAGTTGTTGCTCGGGCGCAGCAGGAGCAGACGAAAGTTAGCGATCGGCAGCCGGCGCGGCAAAATTCAAAAAAACAACCGTCGACTCCTTGAACTTTTTTTTTCTTATTATTCACATGCACTTCCGGTGGTCATCGTCAACATCATCGGCATCGTCATCACACGCGCGCGGCACGGTGACGCGGAAAAGTAGAAGGTATAAAGTACGCGACGCGCACGACTCGCTGCTGTCCCGATGCTCGCGGTACGGCGCTCGCAGCACGACTGGATGTGGTGGGGAGCGCGATCCCGCTTGTGTGAGAACGGACGAGGGGTTCGCCTCTCGTGTACGCTTCGGTCATTTCCGCCGGCGCTCGGCTGCTGCACGGCGCGCGAGCTGGATAGAGCGAGAGAGAGACGAAGAGAGCGAAACAGAGAATCGGGAAGAGGGAGCGCCTGGCTCACGGGGATTTCTTCTTCTTCTTCTTCTTCTTCGTCTACTGCTGCTGCTGCTGCTGCTGCTGCTGTTCTCCGTCGCGCTAATTTCGCCCACCACTTGACATTTTTGGAGATCCGACCACTCCGTCTTTTCTCTCTCGCTCATACTATTTATTTCTTTTCATTTTTTCAGATTTTATGTCTTTCTTATATTATACTTTTGTTGCCCTATACTTACAGTCTTGATAATAAAGGAGACGATTGTATTTGCAGGATATAGGGAAATACAGAATCAAAGATGCGTTGGTGTATTATCGCTTTCTCAAAGAGAAAGCATTGTTTTAATAAAAATTTATTTTTCCAGTTTTTAACGTAAAACAATTATGACTTAGTGAGTTTGAAAAAGCTACTCCCAAAAATATTCGCTGTATGCATGTGTGTGTGTGCGTGTGTGTATCTGTGTGAGTGTGTATGCGTGTGTGTGTGCATTCGTGCGTGCGTGCGTGTGCAGTATGTGTGTGTGTGTGCGTATGTGTGGGTGTCGCTCATCGCTCGAATATTTCGTAGTAAAACCTGACCAAACTTTGCATTTTTGTTATCCGTACGTAGGAGGGGCTTACAAATTTCAACGAAAACGGTCGACTCAATTTAATATACAGCCATATTACGAAATTTTAAATTAGAAAATTTAGTTTTTTTGAAAAATTTTCAATGAATAAACGTATTTTTGGAAAGCTAATTCTTTTCACAATAATCTACTCATAAAATCCTTCAACTTGAGACCGAAATGATGCTGATTGCACAATTTTTCATTTAGTCTACTAGCAGTGTTAAACCTAGATTATGACTTGAGGTACGAAATGGTACTATCAGAAAAATTACGCTTTATGTATGTTTGTATGCATGTGTGTATGCGTGCGTATGCATGTGTTGTATTTATGTGTAATACATGCATAGCTCATCCGGGCTCAAACACCAGTTGATATAATCTAATCAAACTTTGTGCAAAAACTTAATTTAAACCTAACGTATATATTACATGTTTCGCCAAATCCATCAACAGATATTGACCTAATATATGCATAATAATATAATGTACTATATGACGTAATGATTGATACCTCTTAGAGAAAGCTGAGTGCAAATCAGTTGGCAGCGTTTTTCTTAAAATCATTTGGTTTATATGGATGCCAGTGATTAAGCTTCTTTTTCGACCGGCATCATTGCAGTTGTACCTCCAGTGTTCGCGACGTTTGATTTGTTGGAAAGAGCTGAATGATGGTAACACGTTGTTTTATCTCCAGCGTTCTCGCTAGTCGCTGTCTGATTGGTGTGATGTCAGACGTGAAAAAGCCTAATTATTTAAAAGAAGAAAAGAATTTTATTTAAGAAAAATAAACTTGCAATATTAATTTCTATAAATTTACAAAATCGTGTGATGTTATTCATATGACAAAAATATATGTGTGAAACGTTTGATTCCTTATTTTTCCACAAGTTAATGTAAAATTGCTAAAAACTATGTAAACATTATGTTGATACAAATCATTTTTACCGAATTTATTATATGCACGCGAGTATTTTTAATGAAATTTCATTTCATGATGTTGTTGTTAACTTGAATATACACCTAATATTTATTTTTATCTATTGCATAATGAAAGTAAATTTATTCCATCATTATTTTACAAGTATTTCTGTTAACCTACAATTCAAACAAATCGAATTACAAATATAAGATTTTTTCAGTATTTTATTTTGTAAAATCAATTTATTACATTTTTTATTTAAAAGGTATATCATAATATAGTAATAAGTATGCAGGTACTGTGGAAAAGATACGTATAATCCCTAGTATAAAATTATCTAGCTTTGTCGAGGCCCTTGATTATTCACCACAGCAATTTAGATTGATCTACATAGTTCTAGATTATTTTCCACTAGGGATGACAAAATATTTTTTAAGAATTTATATTTCAGCATTATACGTGTAATAAACAAAATTATGGAATGGTCGCACATAAATGCGTGCAATCTTAGTAACGTTGGAAAACATTCAAATTTAATTTTTACACATTCTTATTCTGTTTACAAAATATTATGTATAAAATTGTGAAAATACAGTCCTCTACAAGCGGCCATACATTCTTCGATTAAAAGTATCTATCTTCAAATAAATTTTAATCATATTATAATGTTCTATAATCTCTCAAACATAATATTTCAATCGATTTTTACTTTTTATTTACATGGAATATTACAAGTGCTTCTTGTTATAATGCCATCAGCATTATAATTCGAGACTGTATGGCAAATCTACATTATACACATATTTTATGTAAAATGCGAATAATACATTTAACAGTGCGATTAAGGGCGGAGCAAACTTTTATTAATTGTAAATGGATTACATAAATTACATTATAAATAGTAAAATAAGAAAGACAGAAGCTTGTACAAAAAAAAGTGTGCGGACAAGTCTATTAGCTGTATACTGTACTCAAAAGGGATGATAAAAAACTAATCTCTGAAAAATTGGTAAATTCTTGGAAATAAATCCATTTATTACCTACTCATAGTTATTATGGGCAAATCCTCAAATTGTGATTACTACAACTTGAACACTTATATTGCTTGTAAAGCTTGCCTATGCTGTTTAATAATTCTGAAAAAAATTAGTTATATACTTTAAATTGTACTTTATTAAAATAAATTTGTGAGAAGAGGTTTCTTTAAAAGTAATTGAATATACAGGTTATGTATCTAAAAACCGAGTAAAATTATCATTTCCCGAATTATAAAACTAAATATCCTCGACCGCCATTAAATTTATGACAAGTACCCGCAACCAATATTGGCTCTATTGCTTCCTCTAGAGGAAACTTTGTAATGGTAAAAATTCTTTTAAAAAATAAATAAAATATTTAGAAAATATCTGTTTTCATGAGTGTGTGTGTGGGTGTGTGTGTGTGACGGTGCGTGTGTGTGGGTGTGTGTGTGTGTGACGGTGCGTGTGTGTGCGTGGGTGTGGGTGTGCGTTTGTCTGTGTGTGTGCGTGCGCATATGTGTATGTGTGTATGCATGGATGTGGATCAGCATTTCTCTGAATATACACAGTGAAAATTAATGTTTCGAGGCTCATTTTCTATATTTTTAAGGTAGACGGTTAGAAGGTTATATATATATATATATATATATATATATATATATATATATATATATATATATATATATATATATATATATATATATATATATATACATATATTATATATGTATTACACATTGTCCAAGACTTATTCTATCGCGTCAATACTATCAATAACACAAACAAGATCACAAAATAATATGTACATTAAATACAATAATTCTTATTGTTCTATGATGAATTAACCGAACAGTGCAGATATGTCCGAATTGCCGCTTTAAACTTTGAGAGTGATGGCAAAGTTTGAATGCTTTGGGGGAGCGAGTTCCGAAGGCACGCTCCCTCAGTACTGAAAGATTTCAGACCCACATTGGTGCGTAATAATATCACATACACACACATACATGCACGCACAAACACACACACACACATACACACACACACACACACACACACACACATGCGTGCACTAAGTCATACGCACATGCATGAGCGCACTCGGATACACGAACACACATACACACACACTTCCATACACACGTACACACACATTCATGTACGTATGCACGCACAAACCCACACACGCACACTCATACGCACGTACGCATTCACGCACGCACGCACTTACATATGCACGCACATACCTACACATCTATACAGACATCTATACAGATGTTTTCTAAAAATAGTGTATTTTATACCATATGCCGGTATTTATATGAATATGCGGCTATAACATTATTAATACGAGCATTGTTGATAAAAAAAACACACGAAAACTATCCTAATCATTCGTTAATTCATAACCCTGCTGGAAAAGGCGGATTAAACCCGATTGTAAAAATTGAATTTATTCTGAGTGTAATTCTTGATACCTACCTTTCATATTCAAAATTATTAGAAAAAATATTGTATATAAGTTAATTGAAATTGATAAAACTGTTATATCTATACTATTGATAAAGCGCAATCAATGCCAATACATTAAAATGGATAACCTTTTTTTCATTGGTCAATCGACTTTAATACGCATTATAATAAACAAGAAATGAAAAATTGGTATTAAGAATTAGACTCAGAAGTGATTTAATTTAATTTTGTTGTCTACCAATTTTAATTTATTAATTTGCAATTGGATTTAATATTTTTTTATCCAACTTAATAAATTTACAATTAGGGGAGGGAGTGTTATATTGTGTATCATGCTATAGAATGTATTGTTACCAATCGGTTTCAATTGGTCATCTTGTTTCACAATTGAATCCATTTTAATGGTGTAACATCGGTTGCGAATAATCAATCTGCTATATTTTACTGAATTTAATTTTTCTTATATAGTAACAAAGAAGATACTCGCTTACTATCGAGTTTTGAAGCACCACCAAGGCATTAGAATAAATAGATTCCAATCGGGATGAATTCATTTCTCTTTTCATTAAACTTAATCAATTTCAATTGGAATGAATTCTCTTCTCTTTTCAATAAAGTGAATCAATTCTAATCGAAATGAATTTCTTTCCTTTTATTTAACTAAATCAATTTCAATCGGAATGAATTGCTTTTTTCAAACATATTGAATCTATTCCAATCGGGATAAATTGATTTTCTTCTTTCAATGATTTAAATTGGTTTGAACATTGAGAAGTCATTTCTAATCAACTTAAATTATTCATCTTCTAGCGATGTGAATGATTTTCAATAATTTTGAATCGGTTGCAGTCAATTTTAAAACTTCTTAAAGTAGGACTATGGTGAAAAAAGAACCGCTGCCAATTTATTAGCACTTAGCTTCCTCAAACTAAATATATTGTTCCAATTTGAATTTCTTTATTCTAATACAATAATTTTATATTGCTATGTTTCTTTCTAATTATTAGCTCAAAAAAGATGTGTCTTTTTATCATTGATTGTTTATCAAAAGATAAATTACAGAAAATTACAACCTTACGATCATGAAGTACATTATGGATTTCAAAGTATTGTAAAATAGATATAATATATAATAGATAAGAAAGAAAAATGAATCAATGAATCTTTAATATTTTTTCTGAATTTTATATTTTTTTATAAAATACAATTAAAAATAACAATACAAATAAAAATTCGTTTGACAAATAAAAAATCACCGCAATATTCCCGAGAGATTGGCAATCACATTAACAGAAAAATATAACCTCAAATATCTTCAAAGATAAAAGACCTCATAGTCTGGGAAAAGATCTCAGTCAAGAGATAGTGGAGAGCCGCCATGATCAACTTAATTTATTTTACTGGGTTTCCGTTAGATGTTTCCGAGATATCATCGTTTAAGGGAAGAAGCCACCGTTTTTTGGTCAAAACTCGATTTTTTTAAGTGGTAAGACACTTTTTTAACCCTTTTTCTTTCAAAAGTGAAAGGTTTTACGCAAAAACTAATTTTTTTTCGACTTATTTGAAGCTGTAGAAAAATGGTTGTTCATGCTATTTTTATTAATATTTATGTTCAATCTCACTTTTCTCAAAACTTCATTTTCATAACTTACTTTGTAAGTCTGTGCAACAGTTCTTCGTGAATCACGATGAAAAATATTGTACTTTCTTTTTAACATATCTTGAACAAATTTAAAGCGAGTTTTTCTTTATTATTACCTAAAATATCATTTTAAAAAATATAAGTTAATATTAACATACTGCTTATATCGCAAACAATAAATTGTTCATATAGAATATTACCTCAGAATAGTTAAAAAATATTATTTAAAAATATTGCGCTTTAAATGTATTAATTTTAGCATGAAAGGTTCATAAAAATGTATAGTAATCCATCGTAACCTCTTGCGCACAGTGATAATCAAACATGTCTGTTTTTACAGGTTTTTTCAAAATGGATACTACAATGGGTGGTGCATTTGAACAAAATCAGTCTAGAATGTCATCTTTTTCTATATTATAACATGTTTTGTAGAAAAAATATTTTTCTTCTTAAATTATAGGATTTTAGTATTTGCTGTTTTCTTCTTCCCTTAAATAGAAAATGACGTTTTTGTGTATAACAAATGATGGGAGATACTATGTAAAAAATTTTGTGACGAAAAAAATTAGATAATGTTATTCTCTTTCAAATAAATTTACAATGAATCGATCATATTATTTTTAACACAACAAAACAATTTACCTCATCGATTTCAGAATATCGTAAAATAGAAAAATTATTATTAAACCAAAAAGAGTGGATAAATCTTGTAGATTCTTTTTTATTTTGAATCTTCATTGAGAAACGACAAAAATTACCCATCTTTGGTAGAAAATGACCGCGCCGTTCTTGAGATGTAAGCGATCAAAAAAAATGTTTTAAAAAATACATAACCTGAAATATCTCGGAATATAAAGGTTATTATGATTTGGGCAAAAAACTCAGCTAATAGATGGTGAAAAGCTAGCTTTTTGTAAAGTTTCAGATAAAATGCTTCTGATTTACTCTAGTTATCATTGGCTTAGTTGGTTAGAAAAACGTATTTTTTTCTCAAGTATAGAAACATAAAATGATCAAAATTTTTATTTGATGATATTTTCAAAAAGTGATTAACGCATACAGTTTTTATCAAATGGTCTGAAAAAATGTGTACATAATTAAATTACTTTGATATAACAAACAAAACTTGGCGTGATTTTTCATTTAAAAATGTTATTTAAAATAAAATTATAACTAAATAAGTTGTTTAAAAATGTAACTTTATTTATATTGTTTAGTAGTCAAAATCAATTGTGTTACAATATTGTTATTAAGAATGCCAACTTTAATTGTAAAGAACATAAACAATTAAGCCTTAAAGTTTCAAGATGATTCATTAAAACCTCTTGCTCCAACCACTTTTTAAAGTTAGAAAAATAAGCGTTGAGAAAAACACGTTTATAGTATAAATTTTGTATGTTATATAATGTAAATTATTTGCTTGGCCGTATGTAATTTTTTTAAATCATCGAGTTTTTACACCTGACACTTAAAATATTCTAACAGTTACAAAGATTAAGAAAATATGAGAAAATTTATTTTATATTTTGTCCAAATACGCCAGAATCCTACCTCAATCTTGGAAGGTCAGTTGAATTAATTGGAAGCCTTTAGAGTCAATTGAATTTTAATTAAATTTAATTAATTTAAATTTAATTTTTATTTCCTCATAGAGAAAGCTTTGCGATGGTAAAAAGAGTTTGTGCTAAAATTATTATAGAAACATGTTTTGAGACATTAGGAATCAAAATACACTATTTTTAGAAAAAGTCTGTATGGAAGTGTGTGTGTGTTTGTGTGTGTGTGTGTATACGTATGTGTGCGTGTGTGCGTGTGCGTGTGCGTGTGCATGTCTGTGTGTGTGTGGATCATCATTACTCTGAATTTTTAATATATATATTAATTAAAATCAATAATATAATCGATTGAGTGATAATGCATTTGAAAGAGCATAAAATTACCTATCTTTTCCTACCCGAAATTTTGCATAAGCTATTTCCCTTGTTTTGTTATTCACGAAATTTATTTTTCAAACGGCTATATCTGTGAAATATAATAAAAAAAATTTTTGAAAAAAATTGAGATGGTTAGGAATATGGAGAAGAATATACTGTAAAATTATTTAGGCTTCTTTTTCTTTTGAGGGGAAGAAAATGTTGTTGTAAAGAGAAATCGATTTTAGTCAACCACGATAACTGGAGTAAATCGGCAGGATTTGATCTAAAACTTTCCAAAACGGTAGCTTTTTACTATCTCTTGAACATTTTTTTAGTTACTTAATGAAGATTCGAAATTGAAAACAAATTTAAAGATTCATCGACTCGTTTTCTTAAGGGAAGGTCGGAGCGAACTTTACCATTGTGACCTCCACCTCGCGCCGTATTTTTCATTATATGTCTAAAATTCACATAGTAACATCAAAATCGAGGTTGATAATAGTTTGTTATTATGTAAAGAACACCGGACAACAGCAATTTTGTTTATTAGTAGCCTCAAAAGTTTTTTATTATGAAATATTGTTACAATTGACGAATGGAAAACGGTAAAAGTGATGGTCATCTTACCGTTTCTTAGCCTTACTGATAGCTTCACCTCGCGCCGTATTTTTCATTATTTTACGAAATTGTACGCAATTATGTACGCTTGAAGCTTTATAAACATTTATTATTATGACAAGAACACCGGACAACCGCATTTTTGTACCATAAATGACCACAAATTTTTATTTTTATGATATTAATTTTTGAGGTTAGGTAAAATCTGCACCAATCAGGATAGCTCCGACCTCCCCTTAAGCGATTTTTCTATTTTACGATTTTCTGAAATCGATAAGGTAAATTATTTTTGTATGTTCTGTAGCCTTTTGGCATAGCAAGTGTCCCATAGTTATTTTTCCATACCTTCATATTCTTCTACCTAATAACATCCCGCATTTGCCCAGGGTTATGCCTGTGGAGCGAAGAAAACTTGTATCAGGATGAAACCCGCTCTAGGATGGTCGGTGTATTTGGATGTTATATTAAGGGTAGCATATTCTCCTTTATTTAGATTTATAGATAACCCGATGTGCTTTAAGATGAATACCTTCATCTTAATTGTTTTATGACCTACATAAGACAAAGATTCTATTCTGCAGAAAAACAACATTTTTCTCCATTTTTCCTATTTTTTTATGTTTTACGAGTGTTTAAAAATGTAAAAAATTTAGGAAATGATTAATAGTATAAAAATATATAAATTATACCAAAAAATCGCAATTGAATATGTATTCTTTTTCAAATATATCATTTAATCTAATAAAGAAAAATTTATATCGAGTTTATTTCCGTTTATTTCATTTTAGTCTTAAAGTAATCCTTAGGTATAACAGAAATGATATCTGCAAAACACCGTGATCCGCAAGTCTTTTTAGTCGAGACCCACAGTGTTAGTGTAAATGCATGAAAAATAACATAAAATTACCTATCTTTTACAACCGCAAATTGTGGATAGGTTCTTTCCCTTCTTTTCTAATACACGAAAAAAGTCACATTTAGTTTAAACGGTTATATCTCGGAAAACTATGATGGAAAATCGTTCAAATTTTTTTAGATGATTAGAAATTCAGTAAATCGAGTGATTACATATAATTTAAATATTTCAATAATTTTAATAAAGTACGTACAGGGAAAGAATTGTTGTGTTAATGATTATTATCTATCGTTGTGTAATTTTAGTAAAAAAATATCTTTGGACCAACTATCAATGATAAAAGAGCAGACCTTTTTTGAGCTATTAATTAGAAAGAGATATAGCAATCTACCAAATCAATCATGAAATTTATTTATTTATAAACCAGAAAGATTCACATACATAAAATTACAGTATGATGTAAATCCCTACATAGGTAAACTAAGTTACCTGTGCGCAGGTCCGGTACATAAAATTAAGAAAAGTGATAAAAAAAAACTTAAACATAACTAACTTACTTAAAACTAACTTAAAAACTAAACTAAACTAGTATCGTATACATCTCATAGTAGACTATAAACATTATAAAATTTAGAAACTATTAACATTATAAAAATATTGTTTGTACATAGATATATTTAATATAATTGCATCTCATATATTATAGTTATCTTTTATCCACCTTTTCAGTTTATATTTATGTAACTTTTTATCTAATTCTAATGTTTTTAGATCATTTGGTAGTTTATTGAAAACTTGTATAGCTTTTGTGTAATTATTTTTATTGCTGACCTTTTTCTTGTTGCTAGGAATCATTAAGTTTTTTTTCCTAGTAATACTATTAGACTTAAGAAATTGACTTTTTAGATTAGAGTAATGATATATCAGTGATTCAAAAGCAAAAAGTTGTTCCAAGTTCAGTGGATTATCATGTATGATAACATTTTTTTATTAACAATTTTCAGTATTCTTTTCTGCCGATTTTGCAATAAATAAAGATTGTTCTTATAAGCACCACCCCAAGCAATTATTCCATAATTAATTAAACTATGAAAAAAAGCCTAATAAATCATTCTCAATGTTTCGGTTGACATATATTTGGCGATTTTATAGAATATATATGCTAAATATTTAGTTCTCTTTATAATGTATTCAATGTGCTTATCCCATTTTAAGTTATAATCTAAAATGATCCCTAAGTACTTGCAACTTTCTACTCTATTTACTTTTTTGTTTCTAATGTTTATATCTATTTGCTTTGGAACACTATCACAATAGTTACCAAAAGTTATACATACAGTCTTATTATCGTTTAATGATAGTGTATTTACAGCTAACCAATTATCTATTAGTAACAAATTGTTGTTCATAGATTCCTGAGCTTCGTCACACGTATCCCCAGTAGATACAATTGCAGTATCATCTGCATAAGACATAATTTCATCAGGATGGATTACTTTCAAGAGATCATTAATATATAAAATAAAAAGTAGTGGACCTAAAATGGTACCTTGTGGTACACCTGTGTATATTTTTAAATAATTACTCTCACTATCATTAATTTTAACTTTTTGATGTCTATTATTAAGATAACTTGAAAGTAGATCCAGTGCCTACCCTCTAATTCCTATACAGTAAAGTTTATCCAGTAATATTTTATGATCGACAGTATCAAATGCTTTAGCCAAGTCCAAGAAAGTTATTATTGTTGGTTTACTGCGATCCAAATTATTGTATAGTACATTGGTAATATAATTTAGGGCATCTTTTGTACCTATATTTTTCATGAAACCAAATTGGTGATCAGATATATTATTTTTTTTAACAAAATCAAAAATTCTATTATATAATACTCTCTCAAAAATTTTAGCTATGTTAGATACTAAAGAGATTGGTCTGTAATTAGAAACATTGTGTTTGTCATCAGATTTGTAAATCGGCACAATTTCAGCATTTTTTAGTGCGTCAGGCCAGATGGCTTTTTCAATACGTAAATTTAGGTTTCCATTAATTTTTTAACGCTTCCATAATTATGTGAACGTTTTTGTGTTAAAATTTATTTTCATTTATTATCTATGTATTAATTTATATGGACATGAAGTGTGCAACTAACATGCTTTTAATATTTTTTATGGTTCCAACATATTTTGACTCTCCGGATTGTGATTTTTCCTCGTTTTCTTACCTTATTTATTGATTATTTAAACGGGCTTATAATTTTTCATAGTTTTTTGGATTGCATTATGTTGCTATTATTAGACGATTTTATCTTCCGCAAAAAAATTTCAGTTAGCATAAGTTTTATGATTTTGATACTGTTTTATGTTGTCAATTTTAGTTTCTCCCCGTTTTATCACTGTTTTCCTTGATTAATTCAACGGGGTTATAATCTTTCATTGTTTTTTGTGTTTCATTTTGTTGCTTTTATTGGAAGAGTGTATGCTACATGAAAAAAATTTCAGCTAGCATAAGTTTTATAATTTTGATACAGGTTTATGTTGTCAATTTCCGTTTCTACCCGGTTTTTCACCATTTTTCTTGATTATGATTTCAACGGGGTTATAATATTTCATTGTTTTTTGTGTTTTATTTGGATGCTTTTTTTTTGTTGCTTTAATCAAATCTTAAGTATAATAATTATTAATAAACATAATATTATGTGTCTAATGTGTTGATTTATCAAATTAAATTTTGATGTTGATTTGTCATTTTGAAAATCTGAGTATTTTCGAAAATAGGACAGATTCAACGTGAATTAAAGACATAAAATAAACTTTAAATATAGTTTATTTTATATCTTGCACTTTATATAGAAATGATAATAATAAATTATGAAATTTTATGTTTAACATAATATTATGTTTCTAACATGCTTCTTATGTTGATTTATTATTTTGTATATATGGGTATTTTCGAAAATGGGAATGATTCAACGTTTTGTCACTGCAACGGGTTTAGCGTATAATTAAATCGTTCATACGTATCATTTTTACCCAGATTTATAAGACATAAGACAAAAAAAGTACTGTTATACATTATTTCATTAACCTTCAAATACCTTTTCAATCAATATTTCAAAATCAATGGAAAAGTTATAAAAAGAAGTCAGAAATATCACCGCATATAAGTAATTTTACTCTCTTTCAAGTACAAAATGAAGCGATCCTAGAGTCCCCTTTGGCTCAGTCGGTAAGATGCTTGTCTACCGATACAAGACGCTCAAGCAGTCAAGGTTTGATTCCCTGTGAAAATTCTCGAGAATTTTTTCTTCGCGTTTTTCGTCGGAAAGAGATCTCTAACTACGCATTGTGCTTTAATGCAGGACGTATGTGCCCATATAGCCTCCTCAAAAATGTCTGAGACGCTGGTAAGCAGGTAATGGGGTTCACTCAACACAATAAACAAGTATATAAAATACAAATATGAAATACAAAAACACATTATATGCACTGTGACATATCGGAGTCCTGAAAGAGAGGGGATACATGACCATTAAATACAGATAAAGCAAGAATTAAACAATCATATTATTTCTAAAACACAAAAATAATTTACCTTATCGATTTCAAAATATCTTAAAATAAAGAAATCATTGCAAAACAAAAACGGATCAATGAATCTTAAAATTTCTTTTCATTTCAAAATCTTTATTAAAATCGAATAAAATGAACCCTAGTTTGCAAAAAATGACTGCGCCGCTCACGGGATATAAACTATAAAAAAAAATTGAAAATTAAACATAACCTCAAATAACTCGGAATGTAAAGGTCAATATGGGCTTCTATGAATCTCAAGAAATAGTAAAAATCTATCTTTCTGGAAAATTACAAAAGGAATAATGATGTTTTACTCAAGTTATCCTTCGTCAAAAAACCGATATTTTAAAAAATTATTTTCTTCTCGAAAAAGGAAAAGGATAAAGGCTTGAAAGTTTTACAAAATATTCTTATCCATATTCCTAATCACCTAAAATTTTATCAAAAATCTTCCATTTTATATTTCCCAGATATCACCGTTTAAACAAAACACAACATTTTCGTGTATACTAGATAAAGAAAGTAGCTTATTTAAAATTTCGGGTCGAAAAAGATAGATAATTGTATGCCTTTTCAAATGCATAAAGAATAAATCGATGATATTATTTCAGACATACCAAAAAATCAGGGAAACTAAAACTCAAAAATCGAAGAACCGTTAAAAAACTAAAAACATCGAATAACCGCAAATATTTTTTTAGTCCTCTTCCTTTAAAAAAAGCTCAATCATTGAGCCCTAAAACATTAATTTTGACCGTGAATATTCAGAGTAATCTTCATACACATCCGTCTACACACATACACACACACACACACACACACACGCACACGCACTCATACACACACATATATACGCAAATATATACACACACACACACACACACATCCATACAGACATTTTCTAAAAATACTGTATTTTGATATCTTAAGTCTCAAAACTTGTTTCTAACATGTTTTTAGCAAAACTTTTTACTATCATAAAGCTTCCTCTTTCAGAAAGCACAAAAAAAATAATAAAATTATATAGATACAATAACAGCGCATTAAACGACTGTAATTGAATTCTATTAAAGGCGATAAGTTTTCAATCGACGAAAATTAGAAAGGTGATTGCATGTATCAAAATCGATTGAATTCGATTGAACTTTAACCGATTTGAATTTACTTCAATCTGATATTTTTAGTAGGGAAGTTACACAAGAAAAAGATAGGGCTGATTGCGTTAACCTTACTGATGGATTGTACCTCTTACACCGTCTGGACAAACAATGAGAGGCAGTTTGTCCGTCGTGGACGCTCCTTCGTTTTTCATCGCCGTACACTCGCTCCACCGCGCGCTCACAGTCAAAGGCAAATGTTTGAGATCTGCGCCGAAAGAAAATCTCGCGCGCTCGCAGTATTCTCCTGTATTTGCTCTACCGACTTCCGTTTTTCTCCCCCTCGCGCGAGAGAGCATCAGTCAGCCCGAGATGGAGCGCGAGAGTTTATATAGCTTGCCAGACGCTGAGAAAAAGACAGAAAAACAGAAGGATGCCTTTTTTCGACCCTCTCCACCTATATGCGGCGGTGGTTTGTGCAGCATCACCACGGCATATCTCACTCGCCCCTTTTTCAAGCTCACCCTCCACCCTCGCATCTGTACATACATATATGTATCCCTCATCGTACTAGAGCATTTCGAGTCCGAGTGAGAAGGGATGTAGGGAGGTCCATCGGCCGGGCGCGATTAAAAAAACTCTAGCGTCCCGCGCGGCCGCGCGTCGAAACTAATTAAACGAGAGGGCCGCGGAAGTGAACGCGCGAATTGCCTTTCTCACATCGGCGCCCGGTGCTGAATGGACAAAGGTCTTCGCGGCCACTATATCCCTCCTGCAATCGTCGAATTCTAGCTGCACAGTGAGAGAGCAGCGCGCACATAAGCTATACGCGAAAGTTTGCCCGTGTGCAAACTCGCGCTCAGCGGGAAACGTGCCAAGAGTCGCGCGTACGTTACCCTTCTAGTACTCCCCCCCGTCCCTCCCGCATATACGTGTCTGAACACATAGCGCACTATAGCGAGAGCGAGACTTTTGCGAAGTACGTATGTACACACATTGGCTTACTAGTCGCGTTGTTGCGCTACTGCACGATGCTTCCGCTGCTGCTGCTGCTGCTGCTGCTGCTGCTATGTGCTCGGCTCGCGATGGAACTAATTACGGGAATCGCTGCTGCGCTGCGCAGCGCCGTAGCCGCCGACGCCGTCGAGCTGCATGAGATGCGTCTGAAAAGTTCCTTATTTAATTTGAGTGTCGTTCAAGGCAACTCGCGCGATGTTTGCTGTAGATAGGTAGAGGGGCTATACTGCTCTTCCTTTTCTCTTCCTCCACATGGTTGGAGTGTTGTTATTTTTCGAGCTCGATACGATAGTTTGCAGCTGCACTGATTCTATTTATTTCGGTTGTTTTTTCGTTGATGCGCTATATGGGGAACTGATGGATGCAAGTCGAGCAGGCTATGCAAGCGATGAAATTATTAAGTGCGTTTTTTATTATTATAATAATATACTTTATTACTGAAATTTAGTTTGTAATTTAATCTCACATCACTTTTTCTTTGTTACAATATGCATGATTTTAAGATGTTACAATAAAAATAAACATGATTTGCAATGTCTCTGAAAAGGAGGATCAAGTTATCTTAACACATGATTTGATTAATTATTAATCTTAAAAAATATGCATTTGAGAAAAAGTTATAAAACATCGCTAAAAGCGAAACGCTGTGCTTTTCGCATAAGGGACTCGCCAGATTTACAATAAACTTAACCATACATTTCATTAAATTTCAAAAATTGATCACTTTGTTTGTTCTTTTTTTTCTATTTATATTCCTTTGTGTGAACCCCAAAACATGGTTGAAGACATATTAAAATTGATATGTATTAATTTCTTCAATCCATCTAGAGAAGTTCTAACAAGTGATATAATGGAAGAAATGGCCATGTACATACAGAGAAGATAATATAATTTAAACTCATACGGTACAAACTCGTAGAAGCTTTTACAGTCCACTTGGATTGCTTTTACGGTGTGATATATAGACTGGAAGAAACGGCCATTACTCTCTATGTCAAATTTTCTTGTATTTTATATACTGTCAGTGTTTAAATTTTCATTCGGTCAAATTAAACTTTTACGGTTTAAGGCTTATTCAACGGTATGATATGCTGGAAGAAACGTCCATTTCTGTCGTTTTCAAAATTTCTTGTATTTTATTTAAAGTCAGTGTTTGAATTTTAATATGGTAAAATTAAATTCTTACGATATAAGGCTAAAGGGTCGAGGCAATATAAAAATGAACTTGTAGACATTTTTTCAGACTATTTGGATCAATTTTACGGTCGAATATGTGTTGGGAGACACGGCCATTTTTGTTGTTATCGCATTTCTTGTATTTTATCTAAAGTCAGTGTTTGAATTTTCATATGGTAAAATTAAATTCTTACGATATAAGGCTAAAGGGTCGAGGGAATATAAAAATGAACTTGTAAACATTTTTTCAGACTATTTGGATCAATTTTACGGTCGAATATGTGTTGGGAGACACGGCCATTTTTGTTGTTATGGCATTTCTCGTATTTTATCTAAAATCAGTGTTTGAATTTTCATATGGTAAAATTAAATTCTTACGATATAAGGCTAAAGGGTCGAGGGAATATAAAAATGAACTTGTAGACATTTTATCAGACTATTTGGATCAATTTTACGGTCGAATATGTGTTGGGAGACACGGCCATTTTTGTTGTTATCGCATTTCTCGTATTTTATCTAAAGACAGTGTTGGATTTTTGATTTGGTCAAATTCAACTCTTAAGGTAGGCTCAAAAATGATCGAGAGAATATAAAAACGAACTTTTAGAAATGTTTTCAGACCATTTGGATCGATTCTATGGTGTGATATGCTGGGAGAATCAGCCATTTCTGTCGTAAATGTTAGAATTTTGTTTTGAGTAATGTATAGTAATATATCAAATTATATGGAAAACAAATTTTTTATCGTACCCATATGACATTCGCACACTATAGGCATTATTAGGTATATAGGGAGTATATGGCATACAGAGGCTCTATATTTCGTATATTTCATTCATTAGGTATAACATGACAATTTGGAATTTTTAAATTGTATCATTAACATTTATCAACGAAATTTTGGTCCAAAATGTCGTTAAAATGCGAATATGGGTTTTTGAAGTATGTGTGCTAAGTAAAAAAATCACACCCACTTAGCTCCTACAAAGTCAGCTTATAAAGTTAGCTTTCTTTCATAAATTAAAAAAATGTGTGTGTCATGGGACGCACGGCAGAAGTGAAACTTCACGGTATTTGGTGTGTGAATTTTGTTTATATTAAAAATTGATTTAATGTGTAATAAATAAATGTCATTACATTTAGCATTATTTCTAAATTTATTATTTTAAATGTTATGTATTCTATTTTCTGTATAAATATTGAATTATTCATTAATAACTGAAGTTTATTTCTGGGGATTATTATGAATGGTTGCGCTCTCTCATCATCAAAATTAGCATTGAAATATCCTGCTGAAATTAATGACTTATTATCATAATTTGTCTCAGTGTATCACTTTATATTGCAGTGGATTATTTAAGTTATGTTGAGCTTAAGATAATTTGTAATATTTAAATATTTAAACATTGTATTGGGGTGCAATATAAATATTGCTATTTTCATAGAATACAGATTGAAATAAGTTATGACTGTTAATAATTGATTGAATATTGTTATAGTTTTTAGTATAAGAAAAATAAATTTCTGCTTATAGTTTACCATATTGTAAATCAACATAAACAATATATTCTAAATAAAATACAGCTATTTAAAATAAGGTTTTAGATTGTGATTGCGTTTAACATAAAAATGCCAAAACAACTACTCTGAATTTAACTTAGAATATTGTTTACATTGGTTGGAAATTGGGAAACTGCAATAAATCCTGCCTTCTGCACAAAGTTGGATAGTAGCTAATCAACTGTTATTTTTGCATATTCGCTATGAGCATGTGGTATAGTATCTGCTATCTTATTTTCAAGAATAGCGCCATCTTACGGCTGATAGACGAGATCGGAGTAGTACAATATACACAGACACTTATGGACATTTAATGAAAATAATATTTTTTTAATTATTAATGAATCAGAGAATATCCTTATAATTTATTTTAATAATACGTAAATATGTCAATTCAAGAAAAAAGATTGAGATCACACAGTTTGTCAGAAACTTATAAAAAATTATTTTCATTGAATTACCATAACTAGAGCCTGTGTATTTTGTACTACTCCGATCACGTCACTCGACCGTAAGATGTGCTATTTTTGTGTACAGTTTCTGTCGTGCTCTGGGCGAATATTCCATACTACTCTTATTCTAATAACAATCAAAGATGGTAAAAACTTATTTCAATCTTCATACTCGTTACATTTTTAAAAGTAAATTAAATCCTATGTTATGCTGTATTGTTTAATCATAAACGCATGACGCTTGCGCCGTTTGATTAACAAATATTTGAGTTTTATTTAGAATATTATTTACGTTGATTGAAAATATGGTAAACTGGAATAAATCTAAAGTAAGGTCAGTGCAAACAATATTTCTGAGTAATGTACAAGTGTTTGATAAACCATCCGTATATAGGGGGGTCTAAGCAATTTTAAGGTTAATATGATTCGCGTAAGGCCATCCGAATGTAATACTTTTTCCAAGCGAAATCTCAGATAGTACAGTTTTGAATGACAACTTCAGATAGTATCGTTTCCAAGCAAGCTCTTAGATAGGGGAAGGTGGGGCAGTACGGGCACCCTAACTTCAAAAGAATCCTGTAATTTCTATTTTGTACCAATACAAATTATTAAAAGTGCTTCTTAAAGTAGAATATCTCAAGATTTAGATACATTATTTTTTATTATAAAATATATATTGCATTGTTTTTTATAATGCAAAGTACAATACCGCTAAAACTGCCCATTTTCCCCATCCGTGGGGCACGATTGGCATGGAGGTGGGGCACGATTGGCACGGTGAATTAATGAAAAATTTATTTAAAAAAAATATTGGACGTTACTATTAAATTTGCATTTTATAGGATTGAGGATCAAAACTAAAAACCAGACCATTTCATTAACACTGACTCTTTCACCAACATCTAAGACTCCGACGTCTCCGACTCCGACTCCGAAATGTTAAGGGCGCAAAAGTAAGGTTAAGAAAATCAGCTGTTAAACTCGGCGGAAATAAATTGACGACTCACGTATGGCAATCGTGCCCCGCTAGTGGTGCCAGTCGTGCCAGTCGTGCCCCATTTTAGAGTATTTTTATATGTAATATTACTTTTTTCCTAAGCATCGGAGATCATCAATCAAA
This sequence comes from Gastracanthus pulcherrimus, assembly GCA_949152435.1. Classification (NCBI taxonomy): domain Eukaryota; kingdom Metazoa; phylum Arthropoda; class Insecta; order Hymenoptera; family Pteromalidae; genus Gastracanthus; species Gastracanthus pulcherrimus. Next base: position 135,583,274 of record OX424576.1, on the reverse strand, counting down.
AATACTATTAAAAATTTACGATTTAAACTGTAAAAGTAATTCCCTTTCGAAGCTCATACGATTTATTTGTTCTTGAGAAATAGATTAGAATTATGGAAAAAACAACGTTTTGAAGTCCTCAATTTCTAATAATTCTCATACGATTTGTATTAATTTTTTTCATTTAGGATTTGCAGAGGGAAAAAGTAAAAGCTATTTACAACATATAAAAAATACTATCATGTTAGAATATTCATTTATTTAGTGAACATTTGAATGCCCAATCCACCCGCCAAACCCATCCTGCCCCACCATCCCCTAGTATCGTTTTGAACGAAAACTTCAGATAGTACAGTTTACGTCTAATTCGACGGTATATATTCGTTGGTGTAGGTCACCCATACAGGGCATTGCACTTTGCACTACTATATGAAAAACCGCTGCTAACTATCTATAGCAGAATGCTTTCTTAAAGAGAGGTCCTGAATAATCGAGTTTAAGAGATTTTTCAACGGAAATTCTCATTAAATTAAGTAATGTTAAATGATCTCATGAGACATAAGCGTTTAAGTATTGCAAGTTTTAAAAAATTTTAAAACACGAAATATCTTTAAACATAATTTTGCACACGGAGAATTTATCAACTCTCAAAAGTATCAATCGAATAAATATTGCGAGTATTACAAATTTAAAAAATTTTTTTTTTTTTTCTTCCACTAAAATAGCTTTCTGATGATTATTAGATATATATGAGAGCATATCTGCCGAACTTGTAACTTTCTGGACAAAAACAATTTTGAAATAAAAATTGGAGGAACATAATTGGAAATTTGCAGGCACACTTTTAAAGCCACTTATAAAAAGAATTGATGCACGTGCCTTATTTTTATGCATTTTTGCCCATAAGAATAGCATTGTGATTCTATATATACTAAATTGGTTATTCTTGGGCGATTAAACGAGCTAAGTATTTAAAATTTATAAATCACGCATACGCGTCGCTTAGTTTTTATGTATATATTATACTTCCCTTGAAGAGTTATGGTGGACACAAATTTTGGTTTCATACATACGTACACCCAACGGTAAAACCATTTTTCCGAACGTGCCCGTAAATAACAACTTTTTCATAGGCGTAAGAATATTAAGTCAACGAAAAGTCAACAAAAAGATGACTTTAGATGCGATTTTGTTTCTTACGCCTATGAAAAAGTTATTATTTAAGGGCACATTCGAAAAAATGGTTTTATCGTTGGGTGTGCATACGCCCACACATACACACGCACACACACACACACAGACAGACATACACACATACACTGAGAGAAAGGATTCTTTGCAGCAAAGAATATTTCTTAATTGTTAAGTTTTGTGGATTTGAATACGGTCAAATGAATATTTCTTAACAGTTAAACGCATCGTCTTAATAGTTAAGAACTGAGTACTTGAGTCGCTTGCCAACGGCTAACCGCCTGACTTAAGGTTAACTGAATTTTTCATATTTCTAAGATATTTATATGATCGTTACATGTTAGTATAAGTTTTCGCCTGCCATGATTATGTCTACGTATAGGATCTATTTATATTTTAATGCTTGAAAAGCATCATTATATGTGTTGCATCTTGCCACCTGTCCGTCGGCAAGCTACAACGCCACAAACAAACGTGCAGCACGCCACAAGATTACATTTTACCGTACACAGCAGTACAGTGTTACCACTCGCGCAAATACCATCTGCCACTAAACACGCACGCTACTATACCGACCAACAAGAACACACCGGCTAACCAGATGACTGATCGACCGCTCGCGCACTCCACCAAGTCATCCAAGTCACCGCGACCATCAGCGCCAATACACGACACGGGTGAACAATGACTCTCGCCGCGCACCCCCCGGAGAGTATAAAAGCAGAAATCCAACTCATGATTTCCCGGAAAAAGAATAAAACCACACATCCTCCGTACAAACAGCACTACTTTCCTCCGCCTCCACGTACATATCCTAACCAAAGCCTACACGAATATCGATATACACATTAGAGAAATAATCTCACTTAGGCCGTCCTCTAAAAATATCATCCCTTAACCACTCCCTCAGGATCTTCTAGAAGCCTTCCTTGCCCGGTCACCCAGCCCAGAAATTAGCCTATATAAGCTGACCAGGCAACCAGCTGACGGAAGACCAAGCTGTAAATCCGACTGAAGAGCATCGTAATTGTATCCGTAACTCAGATTGAGACTTGCATTGTGTAAAAAAGTAATTAGTTCAAATCAATAAAAGTATCAGTACATTATAATATTCATTACCGGCAACGTCATTCAAACTTCCCGTAACGCCCTGATCCCCTTGCGCTCGACTCAGCACGAGAGGGCCAAGCAGAGGAAGCGTCACACTGAGCCGAGCGCCACCGCCCACTGACTGAGGGTTAACCCTACGGGTGCCGTCATAAAGGTAAGCCACAGGAAGCCATTATGTTTTTATAACTGTTTGCTTACGCTTCCGTTTATCCCCGCTGATTGTTTTGTGACTGTCATCGCGCGTCTACGCTTGTTCGCCACCCGTCCGTAGGCAGAGTGGCCCTGCTCGGAAAAAAAGATCCGCCACGTTGGCTAGGCTACTCCGGCTATTTTAGCAGGAGTAACACAGCTTGGAGGATTAAAGAAGGTGGTATAGAAAGCGGTACTAGCGATGCGCATTCCTCGCAAAGTTGTAAAGAATCTCAAGGGGTATTTGCATCATTTTTTCGTCAAAGCGATTGTTTAGATATTAGGTTATATAAATTTGACAACTTTTAATAATGCAAAAGAACTAGAGCATAATATTCAAATCTATAAAGTAGTGATTTTAATTAAATTTGCATAAATGAAAATTAATTTTATTTCTTAAATCGATGTATATATCGCAACTTTAGAACTATTAAAATAATGTATTAATACATTTGAAGACTTTAGGATTCTCTAAACTTATTATTGAACAATCAGTCTGCAACAGTATATAAAAATATTATTAAATGCCTATGTTTCCCTGGTAGAAAACTATCTAGTTTTATCGAGGCCCTCGATTATTCCCATGGTAAACTAGATAGATCTACATAGTTCTAGATTAATTTTCCACCAGGGTTAATACAAATGTTTAAAAAACACGATTTAAATACATTAAGAATAACTTTTTAAAAGACTATAGGGTGGATGTCGCGACTACTGACACCCCAAAGGATCGATTGTTGCATTATTGCATAATTTATACTATTTGCTAAACAAAAATATATATTTTCTACTTATTTATCATAATATATTACATGTAGATAATAAAAACGAGGTTGCAATTTGAATAAAGATTATTATTAATTATAAATTCATGAAATTAATAATAATATTCTCATGAGCTATTACTGACACCCTGAAAATATGCCGGAACCAACTACTGACACCCTGACTATTGACACCCATTTACTTTCATACATATATTTAATTTTATATCTATTAATTAAATAACATTCTTAAAGTATACTTTGGACTTAAGTTTTTACGTATAGGTATCTAAATGATTAGTTTAATTGTATTGTCACAAATATTTGAAATCTTTCCCCTGAAAGCGTTAAAGATTTTGCAAAATGAACGTCGCCGTTGAAGCCAAGGAGGCTAGATTGTACTCACTAACTCGCGCGGCAGTGGCAGTAGTTGGACAAATGCACCGTTTTCTTGCCGAACTACTGACATATCAGTAATACGAAAATGTCTAAAATGCTTGTACCTAACGCTGCCATCCAATAATTAAATAAAATTCCTTTAATAAGTCTCCTTTTTTATCTAGTAGATATATCTGGTATATAAATATTACCTATTAAACTATTTTTTAATGCATATATCGCTCTAATATATAAATAATACTCTTCTCTATTTCGCAATATTTTCATGTTCACTCTGAACAGAGACATAATTTTAAACGTTTTCGTAGGCGGGAATTTTTATTATTATTTTTTAAAAGTTTCTGAAATCGAACGATGTCACGTTTGCTTATTCAATATACTAATAACAGTTACGGATTGCTTATATATTTTTTTCAGATATTATTTGATACAGTTTATATTTTATTTATAATGAAATAGATTTAGGTGTAAGTAATTGGGTGGGGTGTCAGTAGTACGGACATCCACCCTATATTACCTTTTAGCAAGTAAAATAAGCGAGTTTAAGAGAATATAAATAAAATGTAAAAAAAATTATCATTGAACAATTTTATTTTCATACAAAGTCAATGTACATAGTTAAACATTACAAATTATATGGGGAATTTATGTAAATGAAAATTTTAAGATATTTAATTTTCAATTAGAGGTCGCTTAAAAATTAAGTAACGTTATTTTTGTCAATTTTAGCCTTCCCCCTTCTCCCATTTAACGCATTTTCGCTGATTATCCCATATATGCATTTACACTAAAAAAAATTCTTAAATTTTAATAAACGTTCCCTTGAATCGTACTCAGAAAATATTTATTTGAAAAAAGTAAATATTTCTTAAATTAATAAATATTTATTGAAATTTAGTAAATATTTATTGAATTGATGAATACCAGTCTAAACATAATTTTTTTACATTTTATTTATATTCTCTTAAACTCGCTTATTTTACTTGCTAAAAGGTAATATATAGTCTTTTAAAAATTTATTCTTAATGTATTTAAATCGTGCTTTTTAAAATTTGTATTAAACATAGGTATTTAATAATATTTTTATATACTGATGCAGACTGATTGTTCAATAATAAGTTTTGAGAATCCTAAAGTCTTCAAATGTATTAATACATTATTTTAATGGTTCTAAAGTTGCAATATATACATTGATTTAAGAAATAAAATTAATTGTCATTTATTCAAATTTAATTAAAATCACTACTTTATAGGTTAGAATATTATACTCTAGTTCTTTTGCATTATTAACATTTGTCAAATTTATATAACCTAATATCTAATCAATCGCTTTGGAATGGAGCGCCCAGAAAAAAACATTGCACACGCCAACGATACACAGTTTCAGTAACAGTACGCCACGTAGTGCAATAATAAATTCACTTAGAGAAGATAACCATAGGGACAGACAACATTACGGAACGTTAGCATCAAATTTTTCAACAATGAATTCAACTCTCGGGCAGGTTAGACTCTCTCAATAAAAGACGTTTTGGAACTTATACCAAAATATAATGGATCAAATATCTCTTTAACGACATTCGTGGAAGGGTGTAGAGAAGCAGGAAGTATCTTGCGGCCGGTGGCTAAAACAGACCTCGCGAAACTCACAAAAATGAGACTGTACAGAGAAGTGCACAAAACCGCGTCAAAAAAGTCTTTCCATTCTATTGATGAAATCCCTCAATTTTTAGATGTAATATTCGGATCCGCGAAAACTTTCCATCAATTGCACGGAGAATTAGCTAATTTAAAATAAGAACGAAGCGAAAGCGTGATACAATTTTCAAATAGAGTGCGCGCGGTCGAACAAGAAATAATAGCAGCCGCAAAACGAGAAAAACGAATTACAGCCGAATTTCATTTTAGCCTGGAACAGAATTTAGTAAAGTTCTTTTTAAGGGGACTACGATGAGTTATCAAGGCGCGAATGGGCGCGGTTCGCAATCTAGAGGCCGCAACGTCGGAGGCAATCGTTATAGAAAGAGACTTTGCATGCTATGACCAAGAAGAAGTCTCGAGCGCTATGAAAATAATTGCGAATAGCAAGCAGAAAGAGGAACAGGTAGCAAGTGTAAAATTTATTGATAGTAATCAGATAGAAACGTGCCAAATATGCAATAGAAGGGGCACACGGCACTCAGGTGTTGGCATATCCAGCAAGCAACGAGGCAGGAAGCCGCACGGGCGCCCGTCGGACGATGTGAGGACGATTGGGCGGGGCCGCACGCCGAGGGCGTAATACTCAGCCGACGCAATGGCAGCAGCGAGCGCCATATAGGACAGATAGACCGCCGGATAATCAATATCTCCATGAGACAAAGGGCTACATTTGCAAATACTAATACCGAGCCAATTATCTGCAGATTTTGTAAAAATAAAGGGCATTTAATAGAGGAGTGTAAGAAAAGGCAATATAGGAATAGTAATGAAATGCAGCAGGGATTTGCGCAGGGTCTCCAGCAGCAGGCCGTGAGACAGGGAACCCAATGCAATTCGCGTCCGCAGACACAATTCGAACAACGAAATACTCAGTAAAAGAAGTAAATTTAAATACTAACAGCATCTCGCCCATTATCACACTGAATAACCCTTTGATTGGCAGGAATATTAAATTAATACTAGATTCGGGGGCGGGGCCCAATCTATTAAAAGCAAGCAATTGCCAAAATAAAAGTTTGATCGATACTAACGAATTATTAATATTAAAGGGAATAACGAAGGAAGTGATTTATACTACCGACAAAATAACGCTTTACCTACCGCATTTCAAGGTACGATTTCATTTAGTCGATGATGATTTTCCAATTAAGGAAGACGGTTTATTTAAAAGTGATTTTTTTTATGAACTAGGAGCAAATATCGACTACAAAAATAGCAGGCTAGTAGTGGGCGAACATAATATTCCATTCGTTAAACTAGAAAAAAACGATTTGGTCGTAAAAGGTTTATGTCAGCAAAACCTAGCAATAAAAGCGTCAGGTAAAATCAAGGAGCCCGCGCTGCGGGTGAAGCCCTTTTACCTAGGGCTTCACGATACCAAAACAATACAAGATTTATCCAAAATATCGTCTTGGTATTGCAAAATATCGCAAATTAAAAGTCTTGTATTGGTCTTGTACGTTCTTGAAGTAATATATAATTGTCTTGTCTTGATATTGTCTTGGTCTTGACGAGAAAATATTGGTCTTGACGTTAAAATTTAAACTCTATTGAAAAAATCTTTTTAAAAAGCAATATGTATGCATATATGGTTGCTTATTTCCTTCTTCTCAATCATTAATCCATAGCGTACTTATATTTATCTTATCCGAAAAAATTCAATGCGCACATTTGCCCTGCATAGTTTTACAGGCATATTTATTTTTTCCCCACATATCTTAGCTATTTTAACGTATGAAGTTTTATTTAAATTAAATTAATTTAACTATGTTAATAAAGACCGGTTACTGTGTGTCTGTAGAAAATAAAAAGAATAGAAAATTTAAATTCGTATTACATGTATGTATATAGGAGAAGCACCAAAAGACGTTAGGAATACCGTATATATTTTATTACTGGGGGTTTACCCACCTACAACCTTTCGACCCAGCAAGTGCATTACCTTTCTACTGTATTTTATTTGTACCCTAACTGCTTTATACTGGGAGAGGTTCTCCAGTGGAGACCATATTTTCAGACCACACCGTGCAAGTTAAACCGACACTCTCTATCCCACACGGGGAGCATCGGGTCTGCCTTCCAGTGTAGCTTTCCCGGAGAAAGCCTAATTTCGGGGCTAGCTCCTCGCCGGTAAGGAAGGCGCTCCCTGCTTACCTCTCTACTTTACATACCGTGCATCCTACCTTATCTAAGGAATACCGTATATATTCATGAGGTAAATAAACGGCTATAAAAGCTCTGTTTTGACTTTGCTCGTGCAAAATAATATTTTGCATATTAAAAATTAATATTACGAGCTTGAAAAATATAAATTTAATGAATATTTAGATTTATTTTACATTTTATCTATAACTGATCAGAATTCACACGCCGTGTCGGATTACTGATGAAAAATCGATTCTCATTTATTCATTGAATATAACGATAAACTGCAATGTCGATATCCGGCATCCCCTTACTAAACAATTAATTATATGTGGAAGAAAAGAAAACAATAATATACTACGATATTGATGTAAAAATGACTAATGAATTTTCTTAAATATATTTTTTACTAAACTTTAAAATAAAATCTTTATATTTTATAATATTCGTATATCATAAATTTTACATATTCATTATATAGTTAACGACATAATATTGTAAAGTTTACGAATTATATGTAATTCCATTACTATATAGTTTTTCTAATGTATGTATTAATTAAAATAAAATTGTTTTTAATGCTAGAAAAAAAAATAAATTAAAATGGCCAAGACCAAGAATCCTGCAAGATCTTGTTACAAAAGTATTGTCAAGACAATATTCTTGGTACCTGAGATATTGGTCTTGTCTTGAAATTGTTGGACGCAGTCTTGTCTTGGTATTGTCTCGAAATTCAAGACAAGACAAGACGATATCAAGACAAGTATCGAGGTCTTGGTGAAGACCTACGGCCGCGCACGACGGCGCAAAATTACCGCAATCCGACGAGACTAAGAGGGATAAAAAAGCACAAATTCTGTCAATGAACCGCACCCCACGTCTAACATATGAGGTAAATGAGTCTCATAAAAAACAACTCGAAAATCAAAAGAGTTTTCTAATAAATTCTAAAACAGTGAATTCAAAGAATTCTCAATCCAATTCTAATTCTACTAAACAAATTGAAAATCCACAGAGTTTTCAATCCAATTCTAATTCTACTAAACAAATTGAAAATCCACAGAATTTTCAATACATTTCCAACCAAGGTATAACCTCGCAGAATTTGCAGGCGAATTCAAAGAGTTTTTACCCTAATTCTTATGCTAAGCAAATCGAAAATCCACAGAATTTTCAGCGAATTGAAAACCCACAGAATTTTTAATTCAACTCGTATCAAATCAAAAATCCACAGAATCTTTATCAAATCGAAAATCCACAGAATTTTCAATCAGATTCCCAAGCAGAGAATCCAAATATTTCTCTATTTAATTCTAACCCAAAAAATTTTGTACTTAAAAAACAAAGCAGAATATTTAGTGATAAAAATAACTCAGAGTGTGTTCGAATAAATACCCCAAGAGACCAAAATCAAATAAATACCTCTTTCCCTGGCAAAATTAAAGTAAATAAAAATAGAACTGATAGAAAACCTTACTTGCCAAAAAAGTCAAATAAATTCTTGAGAAAAATTTTTAAGACCAAAAATTCAATATTACAATTCTTGAGCTCTCATTTACATCCTCAACTTAATAGAATAAAGATGGATACTGATCCTATTACCCCTAAGCCTAATTTTAATAGCCCAGACTCCTTTCTCCCACACTCGCAAAGCGACGAAAACGAGATCGAGGAAGGAGCCATACTTGATGGAATTTGTGCTTTGCAAAAACTACTAAGCGACAGCTCTACAAACAACGGGATTTTATTGAAGCATAAACAAGAAATTGAAAATATAACTACGTCAATACTGAGATTCACTGCAATGCATGCAAACTTTGATGTAATTAGAACAGGATTGAGAAAAACGTTAAATAGCTTTTGTTTTCACTTGGAAAGGCAACGCATAAATGTTGCACATTTTCATAGAGCTGTCGAAAGTGTAATAAAAATATTAAAGCAGGTAAAAAGTATTTTAAAGGGTAAGAAAATAGAAGGCCTGGCAGTGGAAACCACAGTTTTGCAGCTGAGGCAAGCGACCCCCGGGCGCGCAAAGGCAGTAAAAGATACGCTTCGCCTTGACCATTTATTACGGGAGGAAAAAGTCGAGATCGAAAGGCTTATAGACAATTTTAGCGACATATATTAGATTTAGGGGCCGAAAAACTTTCCACTGCCTCTATCCTTAAACTCACAATACCTACCACCGACGAAATTCAAGTAACTACCAAACAATACCGATTGCCCCCCGTACATAAGGAAGAAATCCAGAAGCAGGTCGCCGATCTCCTTAAAAACGGAATAATTGAACCTTCAACCTCTTCCTAATCTAGCCCGCGTTTTTTAGTACCAAGAAAGGACGACTTGCAGGGGAATAAGCAATATCCTATGGTAATAGATTATCGTAAGCTTAATAGCAAAACGTTAGAACCAATATTCACTACCCAATATAACAGGAATTTTAGACCAATTAGGCTGGGCCCAATATTTTTCAGTTTTTGATCTTAAATCTGGCTATCGTCAAATTGAGATAGACAAACAATACCGACACAAGACAGCGTTTGCAATATGTGGGGGACTCTATCATTTTAATAGAGGGAGTTTCGGGTTACGCACAATGCACGCGACCTTCTCTAGAATGCTCTCAATTGCACTAGCAAAAACGCTAAATAAAGAACTATTCTGTTTCATCGACGATATAATTGTGTATTCAAAAACATTAATTGAACATGTTAATAGATTAAATAATTTATTCGCGCAATTGAGAGACGCCAACTTAAAATTACATCCGGAGAAAAACGAATTTTTTAAGCCGGAAGTAACTTACTTGGAACATTTAATTTCGCAAAGTGGCGTGCGCCCGGATCCGCGAAAAGTGGAGGCAGTCAAAGAATTTCCAGTGCCGCGGTCAAAAAAGAATATTAAACAATTTTTAGGTTCAGTGGGATATTACAGACGTTTCATTCACAATTTCGCTAATATTGCGCAACGGATGACGCATTTGTTAAAAGACGATGTTGAATTTAGCTGGACAAAGGAAACCCAGGGGGCTTTTGAATTTTTACGAAATAAATTGTGCGAGCTTCCGATTCTTATATTCCCGGACTTCACAAAAAACTTTAACTTAACAATCGATGCAAGTGGGCACGCTATAGCCGTCGTGCTTACAATGGGAACTACGAGTATTACCACAATAACGTAGTCGCGTACGTGTCGCGAGTTCTCACAGACGTTAAGGTGATGCTAAAGCCACTGGTCACCGACAAATACGAGGAACCACTTTTATCATTTTATTTGCAATTTCGAGTAAATATCTATATGAAACGTTATTGTCCCTATAGAAAACAACAACTCTTCAGAGAGATATTTTATCAAAATTGAAAATTGAAAGAAAATAATGATTTCCCGTATTTTACGACAATAGGGGGGTTTAGCATCACCTTAAACAACGGTGGGACACGTTTAACGAAGAAGGTTTAGCCGTAGTATATAGTATAAACCATTTTCGGCCATATCTCTTCGGAAAAAAATTTACCTTAGTTACCGATCATAGACTCCTGGTGTGGTTGCAAACGCACAAAGACCCGAATTCTAGAATCACACGCTAGCGATTGATGCTAGCAGAATATGACTTCGAGGTAGTATACAGGCCAGGCATGCCAAACGTGGTTGACGCCCTTTCCCGAAACCCCATCGCAACTGAAAGCATTTTTGTATGCCAAGCTGATCGAAAACAACCGGACGCTGAAAAAACCGAGAATCCAGCATCGCGGCATGAAATGGCTACGCGCGCGCAAATGGAGCGAAAAGCAGGACAAAAATATCTAGAAGCTGTAAAGGCGCTGGTTCCTCGGAAAGGTAAGAAAGTAGGATTACAAAAGCAGCAGAATACAATAGGAGAAAATCGTCAAATAACCTTTCGTACTCGGCATTTTTATCTTACTCGTGCAGACTTTTCTCAAGTTCGAGTTCTTAACTATTAAGAATTCAACTTTTGCGGCAAGTACGTGAGAATTTGATTCGGCAAGTACATGATTCATTTGTTACGAGAAATCCTTTCTCAGTATACATACAGACAGACATTTTTTAAAAATATATTCTTGTGACTCAGAAATTTCAAAAACATCGAAATTTATCGAAATCTCTGATTAAAAAATTGACATCGTTACAAAGCTTTCTCTTTGAAAAAGCAAAAAGTCATATAGATTTTAAAATTTTTAAGATAACAGCAGCGCCATTTATTTATACTGTATCGAACTATCTCTAACCCGACTGAGCGAATGTCAATGCTCAGCTGGACAGTTACTCACAGTCGGGGCTTGGCTTGGCTTGACGCTCGGAGCAGCTCTTATAGGATCGTAGTCTAATAATTTACCACTTGGTGGCGCTTGCGCTGAAAATCAGCTCATTCGAAAATAGGAAAACTAGGGCGACAGATGTTTTTAAAAATTGTCTTTTATGAAATCTTATGTTAATACATATTATAACGGGAAGCATATTGATATAGACAGATTATCTTCTTTTTCTACTTAACAACAAATATTACATTTAAAATAAATAATTTAAAAAAAATGCAACTTTTCTATATGTAATATGTTTTACGAAAATGTAAATTAAAGTTTGTCGAGATAAACCGAAATTAACGCGCAAGAAAGCCATCAAAAATTGAGTTTTAGGCCACAATTCAATTATAACACATTATACGCAAAATATTTCCAGTAAAATTGTAGATCTCGAAAAAATACAACTTTTTTTGTATATAACACTATTTATGAAAATTTCAATTAAACAAAGTTTGTCGAGAAAGACCTAAATTAAAGTTAAAAAAAAGTATCAAAAATTGATTTAAGGTCATAATTGGATTATAACACAATTTATGCTAAAAATATCCAGTAAAGTAGTAAATCTCGAAAAAAATACAACTTTTGCGTATGTAACATTTTTTTTATAATAACGTCAAATAAACAAAGTTTGTCGAGAAAATCGAAAAATAAAGCGCAAAAAAGATATCAAAAGTCAATTTTTAGGTCACAGTTGGATTATACACATTATACGCTAAAAACTTTCATGGTAAAATTATAGATTTTGAAAGAAAAAACTTTTTTGTATTTAACATTTTTTACAAAAACAGATTTTAAATAAAGTTTATAGAGAAAACCAGAGAAATATAGAGAATCAATTATATTTGTATTTTCTTTTTACGTTCTTAAATATATCACTATCAATATTAGAAATTTATAGTATAAATTAGTTTTTTGTGAAACTTTTAAGAATGTATAAAAAGAAAATACAAATATAATTGATATATATTATGATTAATATATATTATGATGTCATTAAATCGCCTCACCCGTTTACGTTGACGATTTCGCTAAGGATAGGGATCTTGAGGAGAATGATTATATATATATATATATATATATATATATATATATATATATATATATATATATAATCATTCTCTATAATATAAATATAAATATATTATAATAATAATATATAATATTTATTATAATATATAATAATTTTAAATAATTAGACAGTAAAAATACTTAGCAAGAACATCGTAAATCACTAAAACAAAACATTCGGTATTTTTCGATAGAAATATTTAAAGTTTCGGAACCAATTCACTCTCAAGGTCATTTATGGACAGTGCCATCGTATCCGTCGTGTTCATTTTCAACAAAAATGCGATATACGACTTTTTTCCAGATGGCGGCAGCACTTACCATCTTAATTTAGTAAATATCTTCTTTGCAATTTCAATAACTACCCCGGAAAAAATGTTCCATATATAGCCATATATAACGCCCCATGTATGGACATATATGAATTTTGTCTCTATATGGACTTACATGTATTTCCGATTTGAGTATTCGTAATAAGGCTTGAAAAACTGAACTGCAGATAGCTTTTTATTTTAAAAATATTTTATCAAAATAAATATTACTTTAAAATTATATTGTAAGAATGTTTCAAAACCTGTCAGATTTAAAATCTCGTTGTTGTAACAAAGTTATACGCGTTCAAGTAAAATAATATACATTAGATAATATACAAAATTGAAACTTTAAACGTGATTTTCTCGAAGCTAATTTTTCTAATTTTAAAATGTGACTTGCGCATGAGGTTTTAATGAATCTTTCTGAAACTCTTGGAAAAGATACCTTAGTATATATAGAACATAAACTGTTGATTACGTTTCAATTTTCTTCTTCTTATCTTATTTTATTTACTAGTAATTATCAAAAAACGCGATCTTCTAAGCATTTTCGTAAGTCAAATGAAAACTGGTTTGTTCTAAGGAAGTCGAAGAAGTTTTATGAAATCTAATCAATAGTTTCTATTATTTGCCAAACAAGGATGAGACTTAATTTTTTTTCAGAGTTTTATTACAAAATTTTATGCGCAAGTGACATTTTGAAAACCAAGTGTCATTTTCGTTTAAAAGATCGATTTATATCAATAAATCTGAAAATAATCGATATTTTAAGCTAAAAATTTGTATAGAACCTGTTAATCTCATCCTACATAGAATTTTAATATTTCAGCTTATTAGATTCAACGGTAAAAAAAGTTTGTCATTTCACCATAGTCCCACGTTAAATCCTGTAAAAAAAATCAAATAAAATCAGTTTGATGCATTAAATTAGAAGGCATACGGAGGAGACTGGAGTATAAGGAGCAACGGGGTATAACGAGCCACTAACCATATTTTCTGTAGAAGATGGACGAGATTTTTGTTCTGCATCTTAATTTACTTGTGATCATACTTGTGAGTTAATTTTCTTTGTACGGATATAATTCTCCAAGCAAACAAATTTTTACAGCGCAGTGAAGTTTTAAATTCAACAATTAGATTATATGAAAAACGACAAAAACTTTTCAAATCGTCAACCGTGTATATTTTTGATTGAATTAAAAAATCAGACAATGCTGCTTTTTTAGGATACGTTTCGAGCTTCATTTTGCTTTTTGTAACTTTTTTATTTCATTAGGATTACAAAAAGTTATGAAACGAAACATTAATTATTGCAAATGAGTCATAACAGGCCACTTTTGTTGGGGTATAATGGGTACCATTTTTAGCCCATAAAAATATTTCATTTGATTGTAGAAGAGTAGAAATATCATTAAGCTGATGCTAAAGCCACCGGTCACCGACAAATACGAGGATCCACTTTTCTCATTTCATTTTCAAGTTTGAGTAAATATCTCTATGGAAAGTTGTTATTCCAATCAAAAAGAACAACTTTTCAGAGAGATATTTTCTTAAAATTTAAAAATGAATGAAAAAAATGGATCCCCGTATTTACCAGTAACACGGGGTTTAACATCACCTTAAGAGCTCCAAAACAAAGAGGTTGTCATGTTTATTTATAAATAAAAACATCATTTTAAGAATTGAAATGGTAAACATTTTCAAGTATAGCGGATATAAAGTTTCTCTTTACTTATGAGTCATTATAGCGTTTCTCGATCTAATATCGCGATTGATTAAGTATAAACAAACCTTGTACTTCTCTCTTACGGTATTTTGGTACTCATAATTTAAGAGCAAGAGTGTAAAATTACGCTGGCCCGTTATATCCCAATGGGGGATGGAGGGGGCGTTATACCCGAACTGTTTCTTAAATCGCCATTTTCGATGTAATTTATAAGTGCATTTTAATATTGGAAAGAAATCTTAAACACTTAATTTTTTTTTAATTATGCTTTTTATAATTTCTATGGGTCATTGCATTTTGGTGGCCCGTTATTCCCTAGTCTCCCCTACTTACTTAAAACACGAGTGCGTCAGCAATTTTGCAGTTTTATTACAAGTATGTACAATTGGTTTACATTTTCCAAGTTCTGACCCAATTTGATAGTTCTTAAACAATTGATATTTTCTAGGGATATGTAATTATAATTTAAAAATGAAGCTTGTTATTAAATTGTTAATACTTAATTATAATCAGGATTTTTGAGAGTCTGCATACAGTTTTAAAATTATAAAAATATTTTATATGTATATTTTCAAATAATATATGAAAGTATTAAACTATTAAAATTGCTTTATATTTTTTTTTTTTTCAAATAATATATGATAGTATTAAATGATTTATAAAAGCATAAAATATTTTATCGACTATAAAACTTTTATACTGTGGTGACAATGTTTGAAATTTTTGTGTGCATAAAGTGTTAGCAAATTTAATCCTTTTCCGAACTGCAGCAAAAAAACTTAGTCAACTTAGCAAAAAGTAGTCGCTATTCGTCCGAAGAGTAAAAAGTAAGAACTTTTCGCCCGCCCCTCAATAAAGCGATATTTTTGTGTTTTTCACGAAATTAAGACATGTGTGACACAAAGTATGGTGTATACGATGGGTGAAAAGTCTTTTTTGCGGTTATGTGATTGAACTATTCGTCTTTGGCTCGCAATACCACACGCGTGCAAAGAAACCCTACTTTTTCACTCTTGGTATACAATATATTGTTAAGTATAGTACTAATAAATTAAGCAAAGGATTACAATAAAAGTATTTATTGATAATACGTACGAAAAATAATAATATGCTCAAAGATAACAATTCAATAAAAAGAAAAGATTTATACATTACACGAATAGTCTTTATATAAAATAAATAAATATTGAACAGTGGTCATTGTCATCCATCTTCCTAAGGTTCATCATAAAAGAGACCACACCGAGAGAGACACCAGCCGGTCGGTATTTCTATTTGGTAAACTGCTGCACACATGTTTGAAATGCACTCGTAAGTTTTCGATGGCTCGCAGGAACGTCTAACAAAGTTTTCCCACATTTTTTTCCTGAGAAACCGCTGCTATCTGTTTTAGTAGTAAGCTTTCTTATAGAGGAGTAAATTCAGAATATGTTTGTTAAAAATGAACACTGAAAAAATTAGCCTAAGCTGTATCAGTTTGGAATTATAATCCATCGATAAAATAAAGAATGAGAAAGAAACACAAAATCTTTTTTTGTAATTTTTCAATTATTTTTATTTTTGTTATAACGAATCCGTAAAAGTGTAAAAAACTTACCAATTTGAAACTCTGGTCGTACCGGTAATGCTTACAAAACTTGAGCAAAAAATACGAATCCGCTTGAGGGTTGTTTATTATCCATTTTATGACAAACTTATAAAGAATTTTAAAAATCGTATTTTGGCCTCTAAAGATCATGCTGTGTTATACAAGCAAGTAAATAATGTAAATTTTTCACAAAATAAAATTTTTTGCACTTAAATTTGAAAATTATTAGTTAATAAAGGTTAAAAAGACAACATCATAATATAATATTATATTATAATAGCGTTTAGTAGTATGCATGCCTGTGAGCTTGGGTGTGTGCGTGTGTGTAACAAAAAATTATACGTAGGATAACACTTGAAGGGAAGCACATAACGCGCTAAAATTTTGCAGGCATATCAGGCATGATTTATATTAAATCAACAATACTGAAAGATATAAAAAATTGTAAATAAATTGTATTTCATTTTTTCCGACAGATGTATAAAAATTATGGATATTTCTTAAAAGGACCTGTTGGTCAAAGATGTTCAAAAAATCAAAATTTTTTCTGGCATATTATCATTGTAAAACATCTCAATAATAACCAGAAAAATTTTCAGAATGAAATTCTTTACGGTTTAGATTATACAGCAATATAAGCAACCCAAGCTCCAAGTGCGTCGCGGGGAGAAAGAAATTTTAAATGCGTTTATCTTAAATCACGCTTTTCGCGCACCAGAGCCGCCATAACTAATGCAATTCTTAATCTATTGTAAAAATTCCAACTGGATTCTATTTGCACTTACATTCGTTTCCCCGTTACCAACTATTATGTACTTTTGAACACTCATTTATTTTTTACAGCCGTTTTTGACAAAACTTTATATGCGAAAAAATTACGATTTTAGTCACTTTTGATTAACCGTCTGCAAATCGTCGAAAAATTAAAAAATTTGTTAAATGATAAGTCATAAAAATGAAAAATCGATATAAAACAAAACGAATTGATAATAAATCTTAAAAATTATTTTTGATTTCAAACCTTCATAAAGAACGTAAAAAATTAGCTTTGATTGGTAAACAATTATCGCGTAATATACAAGAAATAAGCAATTAAGAATTTTTTAAAAATGATATCATGTAAATGAAAAATTGTTATAAAAAAAACGAATTGATGAATGTAGAAATTGTTTTCTTATTTCAAAGCTTCATCAAAGGACGAAAAAAATAACCGTTGTAGAAAATTCTCAGTTCAAACTGCTAAAAAAGTCATAGCAGAAACTGCTAATAACATGCTAATTCTATGCTAAAAGAACTACTATTTAAGTAGAAACTGTCGAGTAAGACCGCTTCATCTAAAACCATGAAAGCTGCCGAATAACTGCCCAGTTTAACCATTTAATTTCAACCAGGGAAGCGTTCATAGGTAACAAATTATCGTGTAATACCTAAGAAATAAGCAATCAAAAATTTTTTGAATAAGTATATAACCTCAAATATCTTGAAAAATAAAAGTCCTCATGATCTGGACAAAGAACTTAGCCAAGAGATAGCTAACAGCTAGCTTTCTGGAATTTTCAAAGGGAATAATGTCGTTTTACGCAAGCTATCGTACGACGTAGTAAATCGAATTTTTTTACAAAATAATTTTTTTCTCCTAAGCAGAAAAGTATTAAGACTCATAATTCTACTAAATATTCCTCTCGGTGTTATTAATAATCATAATATTTTTTTAGTACATTTCCGAGATATAATCGTTTAAAAAAAGTTACAATTTAATGTATATCAAAAGATGGAACAAAAAGAAAGGGAAGGTAAAAATTACCTTATCAAAAATTTCAGGTTGGAAAGGATACATAATTTTAATCTCTTTCAAATGCATTTATCCGAATTGATTATATTAATTTTAACCTTTTAAAAACCTGAAAAACTAAAGCCCAAAAATCGAAGAATCACTAAAAAACAAAAAAGTATCGACCAATCAAATATTATTTATCAGCCGCCTTCGTACATTAGGAACAAAAAAATGAGTCTGAAACGTTAAATTTAGATAGAGAGAATATACATACATAAACACACACACACATACACACACAGACACACACACACACAGTTTTTTAAATTAGCATTAAGTGTTGACCATTTGGCTCCTAAATCTAACCAGTATTATGTTGGTTCATATCTTATATACCTGCCAAATTTCATCCCGAATTACAAATGTCTGCTGAAGTTATGGTGACCACAAAATTCTATCACATGTGTAGGCTAGAGCGTATTTTGTATACTTATTTGTATATGTATGTCTAAGGTGTAGAATAATATTTGATACTTCTGTTTTCATTATCTTTAAATATCATGTAAAATGGAGCTTGAAAATACATCGCGTTCAAATACGACGTATTGTAAAATCACACATCTGCAGTTTGTCGAGCCTCGCACGCATGGGTGCCAAATGTTCAGGTGGACCCTAAAATGTAGAAGTCGAGAAAAAACTCTTCGTGCTAAAACGTAAACGACCGGATTATCATTTTGATTTCATGCGACGTGGATTAAGCAGGAGCACAAATGCGTTTATTAGGGATACAGCGCCGCGCGCTGTTTTATTGCCCCGAGCCGGAGACGGATTCTCAAGGTAGTCAACTTTTAAATCAGCAATAATAATCTGCGATTTTTGTCACCACCCACGTCGATCTTTAACCAATAGGGTGAAAAATGTAAAATATGATTCTTCTCAAAATATCTAGCTATAAGTTACAATATATTCTGCAGCGGCAGAAAAAGCTCAGCATCTTGGCAATGATGGACGGAAACACATCGTCTCTCGTCCCAAAATTAAAGGAACCTATACACTTAAATCGTTTACATTCATCCTTAACTCCTACTTCTATGTAAAATAAGTCATCATCACATACCATACTCACACATACATTCGCGTTCACACAAACACGCACACGCAAAGTCACACGCAAACGCACTCGTATAGTGCACATACACACACAAACGTACATACATACATACATGCAGACATTTTTAAACCCTATATATTCTGATTCAGCGACTCTTGGATTTCAAAACTATAATCGTTATAAAGCTTTTTCTTTGAAAAAGCAAAATCCATCAAAATTAGTCTCTTTTTGCGTATTTTAGTTACATATTTTTATCTATTCAGCAATTACTTCACGTTTTGAATCATTACACAAATGTGTACCGCATTCTTTACACCGATAATAAAAATTTAGGCTCTTACTCAATGGTGTGCTACGTTTAACTATAAAGCAATAAATATTTGAAGATTTTGCGACTGTCTTGTCACTTTGGAGCTTTATAAGTATTGAAATAAAGAATTTGTGTTATTCATCAACCTAAGGTAGTACAGTATTGAATAAGGGCGTAAATTGTATTTTTCGGCACAAAGAATATCCTTAACTCCCTGACTGTATTTGTCCAATATATTGGATGTCGATTTTATTAGTGTTTAAATAAATACTACATGCGTATACTACACATGGACGATTTCGTTAGGTAGTGAGCAGATGTAATAGGGTTTAAAAAATTTCTGCCTGTACGTATGTATGTATGTGTGTACGTTTGTGTGTGTATGTGCATTGTACGAGTGCGTTTGCGTGTGTCTTTGCTTGTGCGCGTTTGTGTGAACGCGTATATATGTGTGAGTATGAGCAAGTAAACGGAACCAAATTTTTTTTGCCTTTCTATTATTTTATCGTCAAATAAAAAACTGAAATTTACCTTTTTTCTCGAATTTATAGACAAAGTTAGAAAATTCGCATTCTTTACAAGAATAGAATTACAATGCAATTTGAATGAAAAAAATCGGTCCATTATTAGCGGAGATTGGAAATAAAATAATACACCTTAATCATAAATATCTCTACTAATAATGGGCCGATTTTTTCAATTCAAATTGCTTTTTAATTTTTATTTGATAAATAATGTGAATTTTCTTATTTTGACTATAAATTGACAAAAAAAGGTCAATTTTAAATTTGTATTTAGCCATCGAATATTCGTAGTTAAAAAGAAAGTAAAAAAAATCGAGACCGGTCGAGCTTTGAGCTCAGGTCAGTACGCTATGACGAATTTTATTGTCATACAAACTTTTTTGTAGTGTAGCTGGCCCACACTTTATTATTCTAAAATGTTAAACCTCAGTTTAACAGCCTCTCAGTTAAACCCCTAGGTCTAGCCGAGGCATTAGAGATCGACGTGGGTGGTGACAAAAATCGCAGATATCCGCGTAGCTCTGGCCGCTGTTTAAAATTTGACCACCTTGAGAATCCGTATCTGCTCGGGGCAATAAAACAGCGCGCGGCGCTGTATCCCTACTAAACGCATTTGCACTCCTGCTTAATCTATGTCGCATGAAAAACAAAAGGATAATCCGGTCATTTACGTTTTAGCACGAAGAGTTTTTGCTCGATGACTTCTACATTTTAGGGTCCACCTGAACATTTAGCACCAATGCGCGCGAGGCTCGACAAACTGCAGATGTGTGATTTTACAATACGTCGTATTTGAACGAGATGTATTTTCAAGCTCCATTTTATATGATATATAAAGATAATGAAAATAGAAGTATCAAATATTATTCTATACCGTAGAGATACATATACAAATAAGTATACAAAATACGCTCTAGCGTACACATGTGATGAAATTTTGTGGTCACCATAACTTTAGCAGACATTTGTAATTCGGACTGGTATTTTGCAGGTATATAAGATATGAACCAACGTAATACTGATTAGATTTAGGAGACAAATGATCAATACTTAATGATTATTTTAAAAAATTTTAAATATTGACAAATTTATTAAAAAGAAAAAGATTTTTTTAAAATATTTTATGCGTTGGATATGTCAAAATAACACATGTATTAGTAAAGTAGACGTAATTAAAATCGAAATTATTTAACAAAAACCAATTACCTTTCTATTTGTGTAACTTACAATTACTTAAAAGTTTGTTTTTGTTAATCAATTAAGGTTTTGAATTGCTTCGTCCTAGAGGAAGGTTTGTAATAGGAAAAAATTTTTCTAAGAAGCTTGTTAGAAACATGTTTTGCGCATTTAGAATCCAAATACACTATTTTTAGAGAATTTCCGATGGGTATTTGTGTGTGCGTATGTGTGTGTGCGTGCGTGCGTGCGTGCGTGCGTGTGTGTATGCGTATGTGTGTGTGTATGTGAGTGTGTATGTGTATGTGTGTATGTGTCGCTCATTTGCGTTCGAATATTCCGCGGTAAAACCTTACCAAACTTTGTATGCATGATTGTTATCCATGTCTAAGAGTGGTTTTAAAATCTCAACAAAAATGGTTAACTCAATTTAATTTAGCGGCCATTTTTCAAAATTTAAAAATTAGAATATTTAGGTTTTTTAGAAATTCTTTTATGAAAAAATTTTTTTTTGCAGCAAATTTTTTTCACAATAAATTACTCATAGAATCCTTTAATTTGAGATGCATAAAAATTTGAAATATAGGTACCGTTTTTCATTTGTTATATCGTGTGTTTAATCATTTCTTTTAGCCTCTATGACTCGCTAATTAAATAATAAAATACAATGAAATTTTTACTGAATATTAGTTTTATATAGAACTATAATTCTGATAATTTTCCAGTAGCAAGAATCATTGATTCTTTAGAAAAAAAGTAATATGTTAAAGAAATGCATTTTGTTGGGCAACGACATTTTATAACACTTTTATTTTTTTCCTTTCAAAGTTACAGTAATAATGAATTAAGGATATAGATATATACGCCCACTAACATTGTTTTGATAACATTTTTCGACATTTTTTTCACGTTAAACAAGATTATATTACTTGAGGAACGAAATGGCATTTTCCGAAAAATTACGTTTTATACATGTCGCTCATTTACTTTCGAATATTCCCCGGTTAAACCTGACCAACCTTGCATGCATGATTGTTATATATTTCTATAAGTTGCCTTAAAATTTCAACAAAATTGGTTTCTGGAAAATTTTTTGATGAAGAAGTGTTTTTTCTATAAAGCGAATTATTTTTGCAATAAAGTACTTATAGAATCCTTCAATTTGACACCGAAATAGATTCCAAATATACCGTTTTTCATTTGTTACATAGTGTGTTTAGTAAATTTTTAATCTCTATAACTTGCAAATTCAATTATGAAATCCAATGAAAGTTTTACTGAAATTAAAAAGATCTCTTTAAGAAAGCAGAATCCCAAATCAGTCGGCAGCGTTTTTTCACTATATTAAGTGAATTTTCCAGATGAAACCTCAGGTAAAATAGTAATAAAAACCTCAGTAATAAAAACCTATTTCTTTTAATATCTGGTTTTGACTCCGGGAGCACATACGACTTTTCTTCCGTAGCACGGCAAATTGGACGTGGCTGCTTAATTTTTAAAATATCTACTTTATAATTTCAAAAAATAGACCCACCACTAAATAGTCTCGCATAATAATCTTATTTTTTTTCATTATTTATTATATACTATTGTTAGTTTAAAAAAATCCCGAAAACATGTTCCTATTTTGTTTGTTATCAAAAAAAGAGTAGATAATATATAAAATAACAGTCAGAAATTTTCTGTAAAATAAGCTGTCGCAGTATTCCTTTTAATTTTCTTTATATATATAATCGCAATGAATGTATTTCTTTTTAATGTATTATATGCATGTAAGTTAATAATGATATAATAATAATTCACTACCAATTTCATTGGAATGTAGCTATGAGGTAAGGTAAACGTACCAATGATCGGACACGTCCCTAAGATCGGACAATATTGAAAATATTAAGTGTCTATTAGATACATGGAATGATTCTTAATCACCCCAGATATATAGACTAATGATTGATTAAATGATTTTTATAGTTAACGTTACGAATATTTTTTTATTTAAAAATATGCAGAGCTATGAACAACTGTCCGATTATTGAGTTTAAGCATCCGAGGATTGGTACGTTACCTTAGTTCACTCATTAAAAGCCTCTTGCAGAGCCACGCTAGAACATATATTATGACACAGCTCGGCACATCGGGAAGATGTGGCAATCTCCTTGTCATTTTGAACACACGTCCGAAAATCGGACGAATGGAAGAAGGCACAGGAAGTCGGAGAGAGAGAGAGCAGGGAGACTAGAGAGACTCTCTAGGCTCTGCGGGAGAAAGCTATAGTATGCTCGGCGTGAGAGGCGTGGACTCGGTGCTAGAATAGGATCGTGATTGGGTAAAGCAAGGTATGGAGGGATTGCTGGTCGGCAGAATTGTCCTTTTTGGCGCTCTTTGGCCTGCTTGCTCACACAGGGTGCGACAGTCAGGAGTGAATCGTAGATACGCGAACATCGTAATTGAATAAGAATATCTCACTAGAGCAAAGAAATGTTTTCAATTTGTATCTATTAGTTTTGACAGTCTGCGTTCGATGTACATATGTAGTTTTCAAATTTTACATAATAAATTTGTATCATTAAAAAACGATATTTTTCTAAATATATCATATACGTTTAGTAGAAATACTTTTATAATACTAACAAAAACTTAAAACATTGAATATTAGTGTAAAAAACGAAAATTATTTTGTTCACTTTTTTAGCAATCTAAATGTATTTCTTTAATGAAACTTATTTGAGAAACAATTTTGAATTCATTTTTCATAATAAATCAAGATTTCGAATTCGGAACAAATATATTAAAAATCTTAATTGATTTTTCCTGGTGTTTTAATATACTTTACGATAAATTCAGTGCATCGAGGATTGTAGACAACAGCAGCATGATCGATTTTCAGAAGACATCCATGGACCTTCACCACCATCAAATCAAAATTAAGTAGTACTCATTTATCATATAGTAAGGTAGTTATTTCCCAATTACTGCATTCGTCAAAATACAATGCCTCTTTTCTTTAAATATTAAAATGTAATCATTATGCATATCCAAATAAATTATTTCTTAAATTATTTAAAATTTTCACATATTTTACGTAATTAATTTTTTTATATCTGCCATTTCTAGTAATGGATAATTAATTTTAAGTACTGATTTGATTAGACTACCATCACTCTAACTTTAACTCGTGTTAAACTCAATGTTTTGGATTAATCATATAATTCTGATCGTATATGGTTAGTCTAAGCTACCCTTTTCATACTGTTTATGCGCACAGCTGCCGTTGCGACAGATATTGTTTCGAGAATTTTGTCATAAAATGAGTGGTATATAGGTCGCGGCAATTCCATGAAGGCGCAAAACTTTTTGATATCATACAAACCGAAACCTAATAATTTCATCGCTAAAGTTAATCTACGATTAATTTCATACCCGTTGCCTACATAAGGGCTGTTTAGAATTTCAGTTTTTTCAGTTTTTACGCGAAACTACGATTTTAAAACCCAAACCGCGTGCACTTGACTCGGTAAATTTCACATTTTCGCCGCACTTCTTACAAACAACCACTTCAGAAATGGCGTTCATCACTGATATAAAATTTATAAATCTATAACCGGAATCACCTTCTACGTTTACATTGCTCGTACTTGTTGACATTCGCATTTTTTTGCTGACGCGCTCACGCCTGTTACACCAGCCTCCGGTTCGTAGCGATTCAAAGGTCTGTGTTTTGAAGCTCTAGGCTTAGATGAAGACCAAGAATTTGATTTCGATCTCTTTGTTGATCGATACAGTCTTTTTTTCCCAGTCATATTGGGTTTTCACGAAAAAAAAGCTCTCCAAAAAAAAACACACAGAAGTACGCTAGAAACAGAAAACAACCATGCGGCGTCGTTTCAACGGTTATACTGATATTATATGATGCTCAACAGGTAATTTTCGTTTAAAAATACAAAAAGCGCCCTCTAAACATTTCCACATTTACCGATCGATGGTCAGTCATGCCTACTGTAGCTACGTATAAACTCTGAAAATTGGAGGGCGCGGCGCGCTCGTGCGCGCAGCAGGTGCACTCACAATACCCGCTCAAATTCGGTTAAAAAATTTTTTTCCCGCTATAATTCGAATCGCATCTTGTTTTTATGATGATAAAGTATTGTTTAAGCCAAAAAAATTTTCGTTTTTTTGTAAATTCTACTGTGGTCTAACTCCTTAATATAAGATTTCAAGATAAGCATTCAAACATGTTCGGAACGTAATTATACGAAGGATTTTGTTAAAATAATTGATACGAAATTTTTATTTAAAGTAGTTATTATTATATACATTGGCCGAGTTGTTACAACGCGCGCCAAATCTTATTGAAATAAAAATACAAGGAAAATGTTTTAAAAAGAGTTCAATGTTGTAAATACCTAGGGGTTACTATATATATGAACATGAGATGGTCACTTTATATACTTAATATAGTACAAAGAACTAAGTACTTAGTTTATATATTTGCTAAATTGAATAAAATAATGGATAAAAAATCACTAGTTATTATATATTATGGATTATTTAATAGTTTGGCTAGTTATGGTTTAGGGGCATGGGGCTCGGTTTACGATAGTGCCATTACGCCACTTTACCAATTACAAAAATAGAATATTTAAGATAATAGGTACTAATAATAATAACTGGCAGAAAGATTCCATACCTTTAAATATCAAAGGAAGTTATATACTCCAAATATTAGTTTATAATTACAATACCTAAAAATATATATAAAAATTTAAACAACAAAACTAGAAATAAAAGCCTAGAGCTACCTAAAGTTCCTTTAGAAATGGGTAAAACAAAAGTAATATATATAACGCAACAAAATATTTTAATCAATTACCAAATGAGTTGAAAAACTTAAATTATAGTATGGAAAATGTAAAGACCAAAATCAAAAAATGGGTGATATTTAATGTATAATAATATTATTTAATATATTAAGACAAATAAAAATACAGGGTACTAAAATTTGTAGGGTAGAATATTGTAAATATCTAGGTATTGTATTTGATTACAATCTAAAATGGGACAGACATATTGAATATATAATAAAGAAAACAAAATATATATTATTTATACTTTACAAAATGTCAAAATACATGCAATCTGATACACTTAAGATAATATACTATGCATTTTTTCATAGTATAATTACTTATGGAAATATAGCTTGGGGTGGTGCATACAGAAACAATCTGGAGTTACTTCAAAAGACTCAGAATAGAATCCTAAAAATTGTTAATAAAAATAGTTTCAATCAGGACAACCCATTAAATTTAAAACAAATTTTTGCTTATGAATGTGTATCGTATCATTATAATGAACTCAAGAATTTATACTTAACGTCTAAAAGCAAAACCAGAAATAAACTTATTATACCACCAAAATGTTCAAAAGCTGTAAGTGATAAGAGTAATCACATTAGAGCAATACAAGTTTATAACTGCTTACCAACAATTAATATAAATCTTAAAATACTAGACATATCAAAGATTTATAATAAGAAAAAATTAAAAAAATGGATAAGTACGAATATATTATAAACATCAACAAGTCACTGTTACTTTATCCAAGACAAATATGTACTTGGACACTTAGGTTTTAAGTTAGTTTTTAGTTTTACTTAGATTGTAAGTTAATTATTAAGTTATTATACACACCGGACCTATGTACAGGTAGCTCTGACTACCTCTATAGGATGTGGGTTACTCCAGATATAATTAATATATCTGGAGATTAACTACAACATGTATTACGATGTATTACTCTGGTTAAATAAATAAATAAAAACATTTATTGTTGATAGTTTTCAGATGTTAGTTTTTAATTTTAGTTTTAGTTTGCAGAAATTGTTCTCATCTTTAATTTACCGCGCAAATTAATAATGGGACATTAGTAAAATCTCAACATTTTACACAAAAATATTGATTATACTGCATATATAATACTTAAAGCATATGATAAATTAAGATAACGTTTGAAAAATATAAGAGATATTAGGAAATCCACTTACTTACAAATAGTTAAGTTAACGCGTGTATGTTTTATTTGTATTCTGTGCTATTTCTCAGAAACCAGATTCCTAATTATTCCAGGAATTTGCATATGCCTTATTAAAGACTTCAATTAGAATGTCTCAAAATTTCGTAGCTTTTTCTCTGTTTTGAGTTGAGATATGGATTAGGACACAATTAAGTACTTTCATTGAGAAGAAAAGAAAAGAAAATGCTTCTATCCATAACAACGCATATAATTTCGATATCAAATATCTTCAAAACAATCTTCCTAACTTCATTAAATTTTAATATGTTATATTTAGTAGATATCTGATGAATCTATAAATTGTAACAAATTCTGTTTATTTTCAAATTTGAGTTTTAACTAGCTACGTGAATAATTGTGTAGTTGGAATTCAAACCTAAAATAACTTTATATTTAGACTATGAAATTTAACTATTAGAACAACAAAAATATAAACAATATATGTATCTAGATTCTTCCTTTTCATAACCTTTTAAAAATTATTATTTAAAATTAATACGACAATAAAAATGCGAATGAAGCACTCGTATATTTCCAAAATTATAGACTATAAATAGTTGTTACAGTAAGATAATATGTCTAAAGTAAGATATTATGCCTTGTAAGATTTTATGTCTAAATTTAAATGAACATTATTTCCTTCTTAGAACAAAATTAATTTAAAAATAAGTAGATTAATTGTAATAACTATTGACCTCAACGTGCATGTAAATGTGTTAATTATTTGCACATAAATAGCTGTTATACGCACTCAATCATTCACTCATACTACGCAAGAAAATAAACTATTTGCCTGTATTTTAGTGATATTTCTCTTTTAGAATTAAGAGTAGATTTGATACAATTTAATATGACTTAATCAATTTAAAAACTATATAAATATTTTCAATGTCTGTAATTTCTATCAACATAGTAATATTTAATAACACTTGTTAAAATAAAGTTGTTAATAATAATAATTACTAAATATTATATTAAGAGTAGATTTGATAAATTTAATATGACTTAATCAATTTAAAAACTATATAAATATTTTCAATGTCTGTAATTTCTATCAACATAGTAATATTTAATAACACTTGTTAAAATAAAGTTGTTAATAATAATAATTACTAAATATTATATTAAGAGTAGATTTGATAAATTTAATATGACTTAATCAATTTAAAAACTATATAAATATTTTCAATGTCTGTAATTTCTATCAACATAGTAATATTTAATAACACTTGTTAAAATAAAGTTGTTAATAATAATAATTACTAAATATTATATTTTATGGATTAATGTGATATGTAATAAATTTAAAGAAATCTTAAAAATAAAATGTTAAAAATCAATTTTGAATTGTAGTTTACGTTATATATTATAATCAAGAGATGTTTTTTGAAAAGTTTCAGCAATATTTAAAACTATAACTTATCGGTTTCACTTAATCGTTTCTTAATAATAAAATTTATTTTATAACAACTAAATATATGGTCACTCGAAAATCTTATATTACTAAACTTACATTTATGTGGAGCGGAGAAGGAGTTGGTTTACACAATTTTTAAACAATACACAAGATTCACTATTTCAAAATATAATTTAACACATCACTGTTCACAAGTTTAACCAACTCCATGCAGTTCCAGTAGATTCCTGCCTGTAATTGAGAGCAATTTTTGTTCACGGGCTTTCCAATCACTTCATCCCTGGCATTTGCCCTATGCCTCCGGGAAAACCGTGAAAAACCTCAAAGAGGGGAAGCGGCAAGGAAACTGCTTCACAGTTGAACGATTATGGAGCTTGATTTTTTAAGTACTTCCTTCTTCCCGCCTCCTGGACGTAGATGT
The DNA here is from genome assembly GCA_949152435.1 of Gastracanthus pulcherrimus. Classification (NCBI taxonomy): domain Eukaryota; kingdom Metazoa; phylum Arthropoda; class Insecta; order Hymenoptera; family Pteromalidae; genus Gastracanthus; species Gastracanthus pulcherrimus. The sequence continues at coordinate 135,553,973 of OX424576.1, read as the reverse complement.
AGATATATCTAGTGCACTAGGTATAAGCACCAGATGACTAAATGGACGGCCATGGCCAGGAATTGTACTTGTAAATGAACAAGTATCACAGCCAAATCTCTGTAACAAAACTTTCTGGGCCTTTGTCTTAGTTAATTATTTAAGACGAAGGTCCGAGAAAGTGTAAAATTTTTTTCTGCATTCCCGCGGTTGAGTTGAAAAAGTACCCCACACACTTAGCGCCAATGTGACGTCGCGAATTTCTCTATATTGTGATATCCCGAGCCGTCGATTCTCGAGTGGCGGCGTGGTTTGACGAGCGCGCAATTTAAATGAATTGAAATAAATGTTTGATTTATTGAAATATATTGAATATGAACAGGAGATTTAGGATTTTAAATGACAAACAATTAATTATTGATTAATCAAGGACCTAGAGTAACTGTCTAAGTGCTTTATATATTCAAAATCTTAGAGTTAGCTACAACTTATTGGTTTCGCGTTTCGTGAATTTTCGCGAAATTAATGTGTATATTTTATTTTTATTAATCTCTACGTCACTCCTAAGTTCTTTTCTTTTGATTAAATTTAAATAACAACCGGTGTCAATTAGAAATGACGATTTAGAGTTATTTATAAATATGTTATCTAAATTTATTACTGGCAATTTTAATTGTTTTAATCTTTCGGCGTTATAGTAGACACGTATGCTCTTCTGATTTTCGAAACTCGATGTGGCCCCGTTTGCTCGAGTTTCTTTTGAGTTTAAATGATTAATATTGTTACGCGGCAGTTGGTTATCTTCCTGTCTTCTCCGTTTGTTTTGATTTTGTTCACAGCTTAAATCGCGATTTTCTCTACGTGTGTGATGCCTTTTGGCGAACTTGCCTCGCGGCGATCTTATTGTACAATAATATTGAATGTGTCCTTGTTTTCCACAATTATGGCATGTTCACTTTTCGCGTGGTTTTCCGGTATTTCATACTTGTGTATGAGCAACACGCATAGGACATAATTTTCGTTTTTGAAACTGAAATTTTTCTTCGCGGAAATTTTCTTCTTGAAACATATTTTTTTGTTCATTATCATTTTGCGCCCGTATGTTTTGCCTGTAAATGATCGTTTGTTCTGTTTTTAATCCCTTGTGTATCGCGTCCTTTAAATTCGTTGGTTTTTCCCTTTCGATTCTACGTGTGACTTCTGGATCTTTTAATCCAGCAAGGAAGCAATATTTCGGGGTATCTCGCGCTCCTGCTTCTACACCTATTGCAGTGTTAATACTATAAGTTCTATGAATTGAGTCTATTAGCCTCTTTAAACTAACGTTGACACGCATGCCATAATCCCTCACTGTTTCCCTTTTTTTTTATAAACTCTTACTAATTCTCCAACAAGTTGCTCGTAATTATTCTTTGACCCAAAAGTTTTCTTTAAATCATTGAGTAGGCTATCTAAATTCGAATGACCATTTTGCTCTGATAAATATTTGTTAGCATTACCGGTGCATTTTGTTTTAATCATTTCCGTAAAAAATGGTTGCATATTTCAAGCAATTGCGTCATTTGCCCTTTTACATGATTTTATAAATTCATCGACATAGTCTGAATCTCCATTAAATTCAGGAACAATCTTTATTGCCATACGGATGTCTAAATTCGGAGCATTTCCTTGTGATATTACAGTTGTATTCGATCCTGTTTGCGTCTTTGCCTGATTATTATTTTCAGAAGAATTATTGATAGTTACTTCCTGTTCGGATTGATTATCGCTTTCATTACTGCTATTTTTTCAATTTGTTCATTTATTAAAACATTTGTATTAACCGGATTTTTGTGGTTAGATTTATGCTTGCTCTTTTTACTCTTGTTTCCAACAGTTTTTTTTTGTTTAGTTTTACGTGTAACAACCATTGTTTTTTCTTTTTTTTTTAATAGTAATATATCTTACTGATACCTTTTAATTCTTTATCAGTAAATTTATTAATATATATGTATTTGTTTTATTTGTAGGTTTCGAATTCTCTTTTTTTTTTTTTAAAGGAAAGAAGAAAGAAAACAAAGTTTGTAAATGTTTGAAACCAAGGAGAGCGTACAATAATTTGAAAATAATGATCAGATAAGTACCTAATTCTAGATTTATATAATAAATGAAGCAATATTTTATTTCTCGTATAAGGATTTGATCTTTGTTTGTTCTTGCAGATTTTTGTGTTAAGAAGAGATCACCCAAAGTAGTAGAAGTCTAAATATCATCAATTGATTTCTTATCGATGAACTATACTGTTTTTGTAATTATTTTCTTTTCATGTTTTCTTTTACATTTGCTTGGATGCCAAATAACTCTTGCATAATTTAATAACTAATTAACAGATTTATCTTTAAGAACATTTATATGTTTTTCTTATATTTTAATTTATTTTATTACAGTTTGTTATAGAATTACTTCATTAAAAAACTATAAAATGCAAAGGTAAACTTTTATTGTGTATTTAATTTCTGTAATATTTTTTATAACAATACCATTGCAATTTATTGAATATGGTAATAATCTAAAAGAAAGAAACTATTTGGTGAATAATAATTTTTTTTTATTTGTATTTTGAAATTAATTAAAGTTTGACTACGGTGTATATGAAATTATCTCTACGTACTGAATTTTAACATTTTCAGTTTACGAGTTAGATTTTGGTTTTCTAATTAGTTTTAAATAATGAAATGCATGAGTTATTTTTACATGTAAAATTATTTAACATCAGTCTTTCAAATCTTTACATAAGTAGTTTCGATGTTTCGATTAGTTGATTCCCTAGTGTGAGAAATCTATTAAATCCTATTCACCAATACAAAAATTACATATACATCCTATTCGCAAATAGGATCTTTTCAGATTTGGAAAAAGGAATTAATAGGATTTAATAGATTTCTCACACTAGGGTTGTCTTTGAATTTTTACTAGCAATAATGTTAAATTAACACAGGACCTTTTGTTTTAAAAATTTTATAATATGTGACTTTTTGATATAATGTAGTAATACTTTGACTAATATTAAAGGTATATAATTTTATTTATAACCAGATTCTATCGTCGTTGTTATTGAAAATAATTTTATTAATTAATAACCGAATCTTAATTTATCACTCGATTTTTGTTAGGCTACGGACTTACTACTTTGGAGACTTGTACTTTGTAGACTTGTGCTTTGTAGAGTTGTAGATGTTTTCTTGACTTTGCCTGTGCCTTGCGAGTCATTTGTTCTCCAACATTCGTTCTGGCATTTGGGGAAACGTGACAAAACCCCAAATGAGAGAGCTGGCACAGTCAAAAACTTCACAGTTCAATGTTGTAATTTTGTCTTTCACACTTTTCACACACCGATCATTTTTCACTTTGTTTTTTTTTGTATATACTTTTTGTATATGACCACTGTCTGGTTTCGCCTTTCAAATGTTTATATATCTCGATGTAAAGTTTCCTCTCTCGTTTTTGGATGGCGAAGTGTTATATCTGAAAACAAAACATTCTTGGTCTTTTCTTCCCTCAAGTGGAAAAAAGGGTAAAAAAAGTGAAAAAATCCTTCTTGGCAGTTCTTCGGAGGCTTAATATTTTTAAAATTAGCGCACTGTTAATGTGTGCACTTTGTGAGTCGAAAATATCCCACCGCTGCCACCACTGTGATATCCCGAGCCGTCGATTCTCGAGTGGCGGCGTGGTTTGACGAGCGAGCAATTTAAATGAATTGAAATACATATTTGATTTATTGAAATATATTGAATATGAATGTGTGAACTTAAAGGAATGATCTTAACAGGAGATTTAGGATTTTAAATGACAAACAGTTAATTATTGATTAAACAAGGACCTAGAGTAACTGTCTAAGTGCTTTATATATTCAAAATCTTAGAGTTAGCTACAACTTGTTGGTTTCGCGTTTCGGGTGTGACTGTCGATCTCCTCTCCCCTCTGCTGTTTCTCCGCCTCGTTATTTTGTGGCGATCTCCGTGTCTCCACCCTCGCTCTCTGGTGGTAGCCAATCAGCGAAGGTCAAAGAGTAGATCGGGATTTTCCCTTGAGTATTGAATTATGCTTCCTCATTAACTTTTTCCAGTTAATATTCCGGCGACGGACCTGAAACAAAGCCTCCTGGGCCTTTTCTTCCCTCGTGTGGAATGAAGGTCTAGAAAGGTAAAAGATTCTTCTGGCACTTCGGAGTATATAGTGCGTTTATTTAAAAATTCGCGCACTGATAAATTTATACACTTTAGTGGTCGTTTAGTATCACACCGAACTGCCACCAGTGTGATGACCCAGGCCGATGGATCCGAAGTGGTAGCGTCGATTTACGGGCACGTAATTTCAACAGTATTTAAAAGAGTTCAAAATGATTATAATTGTTATATTATATTTTTATTATTGATGGGAAATTTAGGGAATGCTTTTACAAGGACATAAAGGAATCTAAATAAAATAATTGAGTTTAATGTAAACAAGGACTTAGCTTAACCGTCTAAGTCCTTCTATATATTGCCAAATGTATATATATTAAGATACAGCTAAATGATTTCGCGTCTCGGGCAGGACTGCCGCTCTCCTCTCCTCTATGCTGCTTCCAAACTCCGCGTTCTGGTGCCGCTTTCCTTGTCTCCACCCTCGCTCTCTAGTCGTGGCCAATCAGCGAAGGTCAAAGGGTAGCAATCGGGCTTCTCCCTCTCTTCGCTCTTGATTTGGGACTGCCTGTAGGTACTTGCTTTCTCTCTCTTTTCGCTCTCCGATCCTCGGCTTTCCACGACCCTTTTTTTTATGAACACACGTGTTTCTGCTCATGTGCTTGTCGTGTAGCTGTTTCGACCGATGAAATGCACTCAGATTTCCGAGCTTTTCTTTGGAAATTTATGAGAGGCCTTTTGTGTGCATCGAGCGAGGATTGCGCTGTTAGTTTTTTTTCTTGCTTATTATTTATGGTCTTGTTTACTTGTGCGAGCCACTTAGAATTTCGTTCTGTTATTTTTGTATTTCCTGTCCGTGCCTTTGCGCTATCGAGTGAATTATTTGAGTGACGAATTTCTAGAGGTCTATCTACTAAATTATGAACGCTATGTATTTTAGAGTTATTTTCCAATTTGAATATTTGCGCGTTTCGATGTATGAAATTAGCGCATGTGCGAATTACGAGTAACGTGACATGTCATTACGTCACACCTACAAGAATGCATTGTGACGTCGCGGATTTCACCATTTATGTATTTGACCGAGAATGTTTTTATTCGCGAACGTGACACGCGGATAGTTTGAAATATCAAGCGAGCATTAAAATGCTCTCTCAACGCGCAGGAAAGTAGAGAAAATAAAAGGAAAAAGTTAGTTTTAAGTTTAAATAAGATACTTAGGATAACCTCCTAAGATCTTATGTATATTCTGCTGTTATAATACAGAGTAAAAATACAGAGTTTCGCTATCGGCTGTTGAATTCTGACTGACTGGTGGTGAGCTCTTGGTGATGCTGCCTCGCACTCATCTCCTTGAGGGCGGTGACATTGGTGGCGTCGTTGAGGGTGTAAAGGGAAGAAGGGGCATGAATATCTCCACCTCTGCCTCCTCTTGGCGAATGAGAGAGAGTTTCCACTGGCTTTTCCCCCGCGTCACCGACCACTCAGCGAAAGGCTGCAGGGCCCGTACTAGCGTGGGAGAGAGTTAGAGTGGGGTCCTTTCCTCCCTCCGAAAATGCCACGCTGCAAGCATGTGTATGAGAGTGCAACGCGACTCTCGCCTTTTCCTGGCGCAGAAAACAAGAAGCGCATTGTTTCTGCTTTTTTGTTCCAAGAACCCTTAAAATACGTCTCGAGTGAAAGGGGAGTCGAGCACATACGAGGTTTGGGCTCGGTCCCTCGGGTTTCTTAGCTGAGTACATTATTTATGGTTCTTCTCGGGTTTTCCGCTCGCCGATGGAAAATAATCATAAATAATACTTTATTAAGTGTCCGTTTCGCATTTTACAATCTCTTTTTCGAGTGACCATTCAAATAATTTATACACTTATTTGTCGAGTTTTTAGGCACGCACAAAATACATTAAATGTACAACCGTTTTCGGTGAGAATTACGGAACGAGAGAGAATGAATATAACATTTATTTGCTATTTTGATAATAGCGCGTAATGTATTATATGTATATATGTTATACGCGAGTTCAAGAACCGCGGGAAGTTGCATGACTTCACAGCATTTAGCACGGAGGGTCGATGTACAGCGGGGTATTTAACTCGAGTTTGGGAAACGACGGGCTATTGTTTGGACAAATTGCATTTCCTTGTTTTACTTAACTATTTCTCTTTTTAAACAAAATAATAAAACTATTATAGGTTGAGTTTAGGTATTAATAATTTGATAGATATTAAAACAATATCCAATATAAAAATTTAAAAAGACATACAGTAATACGTACATTTGTTACAATAGTAAAAATATCAAAAAGAAAATAAAATAGTAAAGTTATATTTTATACTCGATGTATTGAATACGTTTTGTAGTATATTTTTTGTTCTTTACTTAATTCGTAGATTTAGCGAATATAAGCTATGAATTCTAAAGCAGCATAAGTTAAAGTTAATATGTATTTAATTGGAACATGGCAAAAACTTATTCCTCTTTGTATTGCAAAAGTTGTTAATTCTACCGTAAATACGTATTATCTGAATTATAAAAATGCTTATGTTATACATTACTTTGGCTAATTGTAAATTATTTTTAATATAAAAATTCAGTCACGACATTCATTTAGTGGGAAACTACATTCGTGATTCATTTTTGAAAGAAATGGAAAAGATGTTTCTACATATTTCTTAAATTTTGTTCATAAGCAAGCGCGGGATTACACTCAATTATTTATGCCTTTCTTTTCTTTTAGTTAATAATAAAATATAAATTGTGTGACGATCTATATTTATTTTGTTATAAACTAATAAATTATTAAAATAATCACGGCTTGCCTGTCTCGTGCCGAGCGGTTGCATGGGCAGGCTTTTATTATTTTATAGTGTGGCGACTAAAAGGAGTAGGACGTGAGGATAGGGACTGCTAGAGCTGTGCTCTGGCGGAAAAACAAGAATAATATTAAACTTTTAGTATAATAATTCTTACCTTATTTGTTGGTAAGCAGCAACGAACTTTGAAGAGCAGCAACCGAATTATTTGTAATAATTATTATAATATATGGATAATTTTATGGAAGAGAATTATTTTATGACACAAGATAATAATGTTTTGGAATACACTTTTAACAAGAATTTATTTGTGAATTGTACACGTTGTGCTCACGATGGCATACAATAGTTTTAAAACTTATTATAACAGAAAACTGAAAGAGCTTCCGGACAGCAAGAGCTTGAGAGTAAAACTGAGACTGATCGCATGGGCCGCTGCCCGGTTTATAATCCCTAGACATCGATGGGAAATTTTCGGCGGAGGCTGCGTACGCGTGACTTGCTTATCACGTAATTAAGATAGCCCGCTCTGTAAGAAAAGTCGCGTTCCCTCCGCTTTGTTTGGAAATTGAATTGCGTGATCTTACTATCATTTTAACGACTTTGTTTTTAAGTAATTCAATTTCCATAAAAGTAGAGCACGATATTATTTTAGTATAATATGTCGAGAAATTTATTTCCAAAGACTATAATATTAAAAGAATTTGTAAAACGAAATATTATTTCGTTACAACTGTATGAGATTTTGAAATATTATTAGATAGAGGTATGTAGATAATTTGTTGCTTATCTCCTTCACAAGAAAAACTGGAGATGTTTTATTAGAAAAATAATTTATTATAACAACAACAACAACAACAACAACAACAACAAGGAATTGAAAAATAAAGTAAGTTTATTAGCTCGACAATTAATGTCCGTCTGAATACCAAAATACCAACTTCGTCTTGTCTGGACATATTAACCTAACCGATTCAGATGCCGCCAAGAATTTCTGACAACGTGGTTGGGTATTTAAGGACTCATAAGGAACCGGTTATGCACAAGGATGACTGAGAATCCAAACGAAAGGATAAGAACTAACAAGTTTTCGACTGAGCAGACAGAGGGAAAGGACTTCGATGCCACGAAGGGCTGATTGGAATACTTTCTTTAGCTTGAAAGAGACAGCGCACCCAACAATAATGAAACATTATTAAATAAAAGATTACGTACACTACTCAATTGCTAAGGAAATGTATTAATTATATTACTTTGCTGTTATTGAAAAAGTTACAGCATATGTTTCATTGGAAAATATAAAAGAGATTGGTTTAAATTTTAATTAGATATAATACTTCGTAGGCCCAATAGCAGCAAGAATAATCACCAATTCCATTCATTACTAAAAAGAAATGTGCTTATAAGACACTCTTTCACATTCCTTTAAGTGATGATGTGAGAACAAATAAAATATATAGAATTACTTTTAATTGTAAGATGCCATACACATTCATAAATATTAATTTGAAATGGTTACATTATTATCACCACGGCTTTATCGCGAAAAGAATAAAACTTTGTACTAAAGAAGATCAAAATTGAAGTTATTTTGTAAGTCAGGTAAAAAAATTAAGCTTGAATTTTATACATGCGCCTTGTCGATTGAGTCGCTATAATGCGCAAACAGATTGGCACAACGCTTTTGTTCTCCTCACCAATTAATGCCTATAGCATAAAATATATGCTATAAACCAAAGTGCGCAGTTTTTCTGGCGAAAACTCGAGAATATTATTTTATGCCCCTTCTACATCTAGACTTTAATAGAGACTCGGTTTAACTTTCAAAATGGAAAATAATTAATGCAATCCAGATCCATTTAAAGTAGCAATAGTCTAATGGATAGAGAATATTTTTCTCTTTTTTACATATCACACAATATTTATTTACGTAAGTAGAATCAATATTATTTAATGTTAAATGTTAATGATAGACTCTATTAGAGTCTGGGTATACAAAGGGCATCTGAATATTGATTAAATTTTAGTATTTAATATATTTTTAATAGAAATAATTATCACTAGAAAAATTCGATTATTCAGTATTTTAATTTTAATATTCTGGAGATTTCGTCAACCAAGATAAGTACACTGTTCGATGAGACAACAGTACAAAATCTTTGTTCGAAGTTTTTCAAATATAAAAGAAATGAAAATGTATAAATTTTTATAATTTTTTCTTAAGCAATGTAAAGCATGTATAATTCAGAAGTATTAATCGATTTATACATGTTAGTGCCGCCGTTTCATATGTAACTGGAAAATTTTATTTTGTATACGTGATTCAATTTATATTGTTTTCGATACCTAGCGGCGAAAATGAAAAGTATGTGCATATTTATCATACAAAACGTATTATATATTTTAAGAAGTTTTATTACAATTACAAAACGATTATATCCAGCTGTACAATTTTTATTATATTTTACGCTAATACATATACAAGTTAATAGACAGTTAATTAGGACACAGCTTGCTTTAGATTTCGATCGTACTTTAAAAATGTTTGTTAATCGTAATTAAATAATTTCAGGATTTTTCGGAAGCGTAGATCGGGCCTACATCCCTCTACCTGGATAATGGCAGTAATGCTTGTGTATGTAATTGAACAAAAGAGATTTTTTTGTCTCTGTATTTGGTTTGCTTTCTAATAAAGGAATTGCTTTTGTATTTGTCTTTGTTATATAAAGTCAATGTTAATAGGGTAAAATCGCATAATTCAGTTATATTCAATGATCTCTATAGAAAAAGCAGGACACTGCAAGTATTCTTATTTCTAAAGAGGAAGCAGGAGATAGACGATAGATTAAGATGCCACGATAGAATAGATATCGTTATCGATATCGAATATATTAACTATAAATTATGTATATATATATATATATATATATATATATATATATATATATATATATATATATATATATATATATATATATATATATATATATATACTTTCGTGATGTCTTAATACAAGGTCATTTGGGCCAAAGCTGAAGAATTATAAGACCACCAATAATTTAGCTTACCCTACAAGGTACGCTTTCAACATGAAATCGACATAAGGACGAGAGAAATTAATTTGCAAAGAAGCTATCGAGGTAGTTGGGAGCATGAACAACCTCAGAACATCTTACTTCTGGAAACAGTAAGAAAAGTACATCTAGAAGATGATATTTGTTTTCTGCGAAAACCGGGAAAAACAGAACCCTTAATATACCGACCGCACATCTTTTGTGCCTTAATCGAGGTCATCGCTTTACACACTTCTCACAGGTTTCTGCGCAAGTCATAAAATATAGATGACCAATGGAGGAAACTACATATTCTGAAACGTTACATCTCAAAAAAAGCCAGCAGTAGCAATTAGTCGATTTGCCGATGTCCCTTCTACGACATCAACCGAAATCACACTCATCAACAGATATTGGGCCTCGTGAGATGCCTATATAAAGTCGAGCACTACAGCCACAACTTCAGACATTGCATTACAAATCGGATTAGCTGGTGTGAATAATAACGTCCGATGGACTTTATTCAACAGAATTTGCGTCAAGAAGTTAAATACAAAATGAGAAATCAGATTTGAGACAATTGAATGGCGACACTTTCCTAAATTCGTCTAGAAAAAAGATATTTTACTTAAGTTTGTCTGCTCTCCAGCTTCTTTTTAAATGATAAAATCATGATCAACCCACAATTATCATTATGAATATTATTACTTAGACAATTCAAAATTATTTGAATATCAGACAATATATTATAGTACAGAGACATTAAAATTATCTGCATAAAGTTTACGTTTAAAATAGAATATCGAAACTGATATATAAATCGTTAGACATTATTTTGATAAAAACATTTACATTTTAATACAACATAAAAGTATAACATGTTGTTTAAGATTTGAGGATACATAAATGTAGAATGAAATCTACTGCAACTTCTAGCTACATTCTCACTTTCATTTATAATTTTTTCAATTAACCTTTCTTGTTAAAAAAATCTTCAATATTTAACTTATTCAAATGTTCTTATAAATGAAATCATGACAGCAAAGTATGGATCTGCGATCTAGATGTACAATTTTATACTTGCTAAAACATTTTCTATGCAGGAATGGTTTTCAATAATTTTTTTAATACAAGTGATTGGAAAAAGTATCCTTCATCGCTTTATATAATTTCTAATAATTTGAATAAAGTTCCTGCACCATAAATGTTTTAACAAGCATACATCCTTAACAATTGTTATTGTATTATTTACACAAGGAGGAGATAACTACAAGCAATTAGTGCATACATATCAGCAGATTGATTAATTCAAGTAGTAGAGGTAAATAAAATACATCTTGAGTATGTTTAAATTATGCAGCATCATCACCCAGATTTTTATGTATATGTGTCTAAATTACTAGGTTGAAATGACGTAGGAATCAGATCCTGTTTTTATAAATGCGTATTCGGTATTATAAATGAAATCAAGACAGCAAAGTATGGATCTGCGATCTATAGATGTACAATTGTACACTCGCTAAAACATTTTCTGTGCAGGAATGGTTTTCAATAATTTTTTTAAATACAAGCGCTTGGAATAAGTTACCTTCATAGCTTTATATAATTTCTAATAATTTGAATAGCGTTCTTGCCCCATAAATGTTTTAACAAGCATACATCCTTAACAATTGTTATTGTATTATTTACACAAGGATGAGATAACTGCGAGCAATTAGTGCATACATATCAGCAGATTGAGTAAATCATGCAGCATCATCACCCTGATATTTATGTATATGTGTCTAAATTACTATGTTGAAATGACGTAGAAATCCAGATCCTATTTTTATAAATGCGTATTCGGTATTATATTTTTTAAGATCAAATTGTACGCTTCAAACTTACACTATGTTATGTATAGACGTAATTTATAAGCAATCTAAATTTTTTTAGAAATATATTTTTTGTATGAACAAAAAAATGCGTTTTATTGTAAGAAAATTTGTTAGTAGCACGTTGTAAGAATATATTTTGTCTAAGTCACGTAGATAGTAACGCGCTATAGTTTTAAAATAAAACTTCCTTATATCAAAATGTAAAATTACTTTACTTCACGTTATAATAAACTAATGTTCCATGTATAGCACTATAGTATACTAGTTTAGTAGAATTACGGATCAATATTTTAAATTATTAGTACAAACAACTTATATCTTTACCATCAATTTATATAACCATATTTCGTAATATGTTTTATGTATATTATCTCAAATAAAAGAAAGTTGTTTTAAACTTGAATTCTAAAATCAAATGATGTATTTAAATTATATATATACATATAAAAAATTGTTATGTTACGAATACATAAATGTGTAACATTCATCATCAATAAGTTTAATAATAAATTAAAAATTATATGAATAATTTATGTGCTTCCCTTTTTTAATCCACTTCCGTATTTTTTCTCTAAGCATACAAATTTCAGAGAAAGCTATTGTACTTGTCTTCTCAATAAGTAGAAAACTAAGTATATAAGATAATAATTGAATAAAATTTTTAAAATATATCTGTATCAGTTTTAATATTAAAAGTAATTTTCGAAGCCATATAATATTTATTGCTTGACAAGAACAATAATAAAATAAAAAACACTGATAACTGCTTTAATAGAATGCTTTCTCAAAGAACAGTTCTGAAAAATCAAGTTAGAAAATGTTGTAGTGGAAATTCGCATTGAATAAAGTAACGATACAGTTAAATCACTAAATACAACCGTTTAAGTACTTACAGTCTAAGAAAATTTGAATCAGTTCCTGAAAATAATTCTTTTTTATTTTTTTTTGTCCAAATGATAATTTTAGAATGTTTAAATTACATAGCACAATTACGCTGATGTCGATCTATATATCTGTGAGTTCCCAGAAAAATGACTAAAGTCTACTTTTAATGTTTTTGAGATATTCAGGTTAAAAGTTTTTATTTTACATTTAAACTACTGTTATACAAATTCATAAATAGTAGATATACGGTCACTAATTATTTACCAGTTTTTGATTTTATGCATTTTAATTTGAAAAAATACTACTTATGTAAGGATACTAAAATCTCCCAAAACTCAATTTTCATAAAAATGAACTTCAGTCGTATTTCCGGGAACCCGCAGATATGCAGAAAAAACGTAGAAATGTAGATTTCTTCCTATTGTTTTGATTAATCGTCATCTTTCTATAAATGTCTTCTTTTTTGCCTAAATGATATCTCAATAAAAATAAGATCTAATTATTTTTATATCGAAAGAAATTTTATTTACGGAAATATATAAAAAGCGAGCTTATCCCCTTGCGGCATTGAATATAGTTGTATACTTTATTACTTTGCCTACTTTGTCCCCCGCCAAGGGCGCCGTTTCTGCTGTTGATGATATGGAGTACCCCATACCTACACGATACGATGGTATGGAATTCCGTACTTAAAAATTGGATTGTTCAAATAAAAATTGTAACCTATAACCCTAAATTCTAAATCTTAAACTCAACAATTCCAAGCTGAGTAATAATTTACAATTAAAAATATTTAAATAATAAAAGCCTTAACTCCAACCGCTAAATTCAACTAACCCAAGCTGAGCCATTTGAATTTAAAAGTCATATGATGGTTTTAACGCGAAACGAAAGACTGGAATATATGCTCATAAAATTTTAAAGTCGATTGTAGATTTTAAAACCAAGACAAAAAATCATAAAATTTGTAAAATTAGTATATAACCTCCTATGAAGATTAAGTATATTACGTTACATTTTTTGCATACCCGGGAAAAAATGTTCCATATATGGCCATATATGACGGCCCATATATTAATTTTGCGTCTATATGGACATATATATGACTTACATGAATTTCCAATTTCAGTTTTTGTAATAAGGCTTGAAAAACCGAACTTCAGATAGCTCTAATGCCCAAATTTGGACGTATTATGCGAATGATAACAATCAAACTGACGGACTAAGCTTTGATATTTTTATTTTAAAAATATTATTTTTTAATTAATATTACTTTAAAATAATGTATTTCATATACGCACGTATGACCATATGTGTTCATATCGTCATATATAATCTATTCATATATAATTTATATAATCACATATAACCATATATGATCATATATAACCATTATATAATTATATATGACTATAATATGGATGCATACTGAATTGCAAAAAAGATTCCGTATATTATAACCATACATGGCTATATATGGCCATACGTGCTAATATATGATCTTATGTAGCCATATATGTCCATAAAGACGCAAAATTGACATATGGTTTTATATAACCATATTGGTTACAACATAAAATACAAGAGCTTAGCCGTTTAGTTTGAGTTTTTTCTAATATAGTGAGGTTGATAATACACATTCCAGTAAATCAAATTGAGATTTATAAAAGAATCAGCTTACTATTCGTATTTGTATAAACATTTCTAGTTAATTTTCAAGAGATTCTATCATTCTCTGGATTCAAAAAACGGTTTTTAAAAGTACCCTTTAGTCTCCCCTTAAATTACATAAATATTAAATTTCAATACAAATCTCCTCACAGTATGGATACTACAGGCATCTGGGTGATACTTCCAAACTTGGTAATGTTTGTAGCATACAATTCTATTTAAACAATTTTTTTCAATATATTCTATGCTAGTTTCATTTCAAACCATTTTCAAACCCTTTTCAAACATTTTTAAAACGATTTAATCGAAACGTTTTAAAAATGGTTTTAAACCGTTAAAATTATTATCATTCTAAGTCCCCGGAGAGTTTTTCAAACGTTTTAAAGAAAGTTTTACAACGTCTTATGTGAAAAGAATCTGTGGACATTCAGACGTTTTTCCAACGTTTCACAAACGTTTTTCAACTTTATTTTTGAACGACTCAAATTTTGGTTTCAAACATTTTTAAAACGTTTTACTCAGATTTTTATAACGAATCAGCATATGATATATATAAGACATGAGTGCATACAAATTGACTACAATTTTTTTTTCTTTTTCAATGGAAATAAAACTATTATTATACCTACCTTATATTATATAGTTATCTTTAAAAAAATAACATTTCCTTAAAATCGTCTATACAATATCATTTCTTTATTTCTTTTCTTTTCAAACTCATAAAAACCAACTTTTGTAGATCGAAAAAATACATTATTTTTTTACATGTTCATATGGTTTATTATTATAAAGATTTGTTTTTATTTAAATTCTATTCAGTATAGTTTTCTACGCTTATAAAAAATAATTAAGTTTTAAAAAAGCACAGTATTTGAAATAATAATTGAATTGTTTAAATTACTCCCTACCAAAGAAGCCCCGGCGACCCTTAGGGTCTATGCATTAAAGCAAACAAAACTCGATTTTTTAACAGAATACATACTGAAGTTAGTACGTGTATTTACTTCGCCCAATTTTGTCCGCATGTACATCTAGATATTTTAGTAATTGAAAGAATTGTAAGTTGCATAAATATACAAAAAATAATTGACTTTAAAATTTTTAAAAATACTTATGAGGTCGCGCCATACCTATATATAAATTGCTTTTAAAATTGTTGAATGCCTAACTTCAAAAGAAAATTTTTAGTGAGGCTTTTAATACGTTAAGCATAATACGTTTATTTTCAAGATTCAATCTGAGGCTGTCCCCTTAAAAATATTTTCAACCTAAATTTCAAATTCGAAGAAAAATTCATCAAAGGAGCAGACTAAAGTAGCCGCTTACATGCAAATGCAGGACAATATTTGGATTTTCAACCACCAAGCTTCGTTCTCAATATTGCACACGCTCGAAGAATCGAAGGTCGAGGAGAAACAACCAATCAGAGACGTCCGACCGGATACGGGGGAAAATAGATGGCGTCGTTCACAACTCTCTCCTTCCTTCTCTCTCCAAACTCACTCTCGTCTCGTATGCGTTAGCGTCTAGATCGGCTTTCTCGTTTGTCGACAATACATTTGCATTTCACAATAGCTTGTATTAAGATACCTTTAGTTATTTAATCGTATGTGTGTTTATTATTGTGTTAGGAATCTAAACATCACCGTTGACGTTTGGATACTTCGTTTTGGAGCATGTAATTTCCCTAAAATGTTCACGTAAGTTGCACAGAATGTTATTGTGCCGAGCCATTCAAATATAAATATTTTTACAAACATTTTTTTTAACAATTTTGGTATATGGAGCACGAATCTGGCGTTGGTAGCAAATGTTCATGCGTCAATAATCAACTAAAAAAGTTGCTAAAATTTACTAAATCAACAAAGTTATTTAATTGAAGGAATTTAAGTTTGAGGTTTAATTCGAGTTAAAACAATTGGTTTCATGCATTTCATTCGCCTGTAACTTCTTGTTAAAATGCTTGTATTGCATTCATTCAAGACATTACAATAACAGTTCGATACCTCAGTCAAATAACGCATAAATCCTACGTAAGGATGGCGAGTGTCTTATTGAACTGCTCGTGAAATTAGCAAGCGCTACGAAGGACGCGCCTACCGACGCCTCGTGCTTGCTCTGTCTCTGTGTGTATTCAGCAAATTTTGAATTTTGCCGTTGCGACGGGAGGTGGTTAGCAACGCCGGCAGCCATTTTTAGGCAACAAGTGTCAGACGATTAATTTTTGGTTATGTTTTGATTGTACTGAGTCGGTTTTCCACAAGAACTTTGCATGATTATAAACGTTTAGTATTTTTGTTCACCAATATATTGATACCCTCGAACTTGCAACTTTAATAGTGTAAAACTATTAAATTCAATGAGTACTCAAATGCAGTAAACAGCAGTGATTAAAATTTATAAACAGCAATATTTTTTCCTCTTTTTACAGTGATTCTAAATAGTAAATAACGTGTTTTATATTTGTCAATGAAATTTTAAGAAAACTATAAGAAAATTATGTGTAGCAATAGTTTGTTAAGAAAAAAATATCACAAATGACATTTTGCATTTAAAAATATACAGATTTTCATAAAAAACAATAATGGATTCTTGGGAAAATCTAATTATTCATTGGATCAATTGTTTACATGATAATACAAATGACTATGCCCATGCTGTAAAGGAATTACAAGATGGGAGAATCTATTGTAAATTGATTAATAAATTGAAACCTCGGAATTGTAAAGAATATAGTGATTGTCAAAGAGACACGGTTATCCAATTTTTAAAAGATGAATACCCAAATTTTACATGTAATAATACAAATGACATAACGGAAAATCTATGCATAGCATTATTAATTTTATCTAGATTATCTTTAGAACCAATGTTTCATAAATCGTTATGCATGAATCTTAATTTTGATTTGCAAATTAAAATAAAATCTATCCTAGAGTCTATATATGCACTAGGAAAAAATGTGACAGCAGATGATCTTTGCAAAACATTTTCATTATCTGATAAAACTGACTTTAAATCTTTGTCTACAAGATCAAAACGTATTTTAGAAGAATTTTTAAATTCACCTGTTATACGATCAGTGCAGAGTGAAAAAAAAATGTATGAACAAACCAAACAAATAAGGCACTTAAGAGCAGACATTGAAACAATACGTTATGAAAAATCTGAACTAATTGAGGATATTAAAATTCAAAAGAAACAAATAGAAGAATTACAAAATAAATTACAAGATACTTTATCTGAATTGAAAGTGTTACGTGCAGATAGTTCTAAAACTAGTAATCTCAATCACACTAACGAGGCCAAAGATATGAAGTCGATTGAATCAACTTATGAAAAAGAATTGCAAAGTTTAGAAAAGTACGTCACTGAGTTACAAAATGATAACTGCAAACTTCAGGATGAGAGAAATCATTTAATAAATGAAATAAAATCATGCAAAACAATGTGTCGTGTAATAGAAGAAAAGAATACGAATAATGATCAAATTATAGAATCAATGTTGCTTCAAATAGAGAAAAAAGACGATGAATTGACAGAACTTAAAATTAGGCATGAAGAGTTACGTAATTATTTAAAAGAAAAATCAATCTATTTAAATAATCAGAGCTTTGAAATGGACGATAAGATGATATGTGAAACATCGTTCAATAATAGTGAAGCATTGAGTTCTGTAATTGAAATTCAGCTGCAAGATACTAAAAAAGAATTTATTATTATGCAAAATAAATTTAAAAACCTAAATACGCTAATCACAATTATTATAGAAGAGTACGAAAAATTAAAAAGGAAGTTCAATATTTTATCTACATCTGGTGTTGAAATAAAAACTATAGATTGTGAAAAATGTAAACTAATGGAAAACCAAGATAAAAAATCAGTTAAAGTTAAAGATAGTTTTGTACATCTAGAACAACATAACGTAATAGAAGATCAGTGCGTTAGTACAGAATTAACCAATGCTGAATTACAATCTATAGATTATGAAAAATGTAAGCTAATAAATAAACAAGATCAAAATTCTAGTAAAATTAATGATAATTTTATATTTCAAGAACAATATAACATAATAGAAGATCAATGTGTTAGTACAGAATTAACAAATCTTGAAATAAAGGCTATAGATTGTGAAAAATGTAAATTAATGGAAAAACAAGATAAAACATCAGTTAAAGATTGTTTTGTACTTCAAGACCAACATAACATAATAGAAGATCATTATGTTAGTACAGAATTAACAAATGTTGAAATAGAATCTAAGGATTGTGAGAATTGTAAACAAATGGAAAAACAAATTCAAAAAACAATTAAAGTTGACGATAATTTCACACTACAAGAACAAAATAACATAATAGAAGATCAATGTGTTAATACAGAGTTAAAGAGTGCCAACAAAATTTTTCAAAATGAGAGCAAACTGTCATTTACACATATTTTTAAAGATAATTTGAATGTTAGAAATAATACATCTCTTTTTTTGGATTTTTTAAATCAATCCGATAGATTTAGAGTCATTAAAAGATTGAAAAATAATATTTCATTTACATTATGTAGTAACAAAATTAGTCGAAATGATTTATTGATACATAATGATTCTTCTAACAAAGTAAACAAAGTTTCGGGAAACTTAAATAAATTACAAATATTGCAGAATTATGAAGAAAATAAAAAGATGAATCATGTTGATAAAAATGGTCTCAATGTAAAGTTTTACAAAATATTTTGTCAAGAAAACTTGAATAGTCAGTTATCAGTCTTTATTAAAATGTTATCTCATGTAATTACAACAGAAGTGGGTACATTGACAGAACAGAATAATAAATTACACAAAGTATTGCGTACATTTTTATCTCATAGCCAAACTGTTGATTCTCATGTTACATATGAAACTGTTCTCAAAAGTGTAACAATGAAAATTTCCAAAGATACTCAAACTGACAGTGTATGTAATCAAGTTTTATTGCTTAATAAAAGTAATTTAAAGTCTTTGCAGTCAATTTGGACTTCCTTGTCTGAATCTATATTTAACAACTTTAAAATTCATAAAGTAATATTATTTATGGACAAAAGTTGGATTTTCTTATTAGAGTCAATAAAAGATATTATCAATCATAATTCTGAACAACCAGAGTTAAAAGAATTATTGATAAAAAAAGAAGCAATTGAAAGTCAATTAAAAGATTTACATTTAAAAAATTTGCAAACATTGTCTTTCAATCTTATCACAGCTGTTCAGTTTGTAACAATTTTAGGTAATAACAGTAGCTGTGCACCAATTTTGACTGATAACCTAAATAATTTGTTATCGAGTACATTATCAAATTATAATTTGGAAAATCACAGTACACTTAAACTACGACAAGAAACTTATATTAGTAAAAAAATTATTAACATCAAAAGAAGAATAGATAATTTCCATTATTTAACTAACTTATATGAGAAAAATTTAACATCGACTTGTGTACCGACAAATATTTCTGAAGATAAAGAACATAAAAATTGTCTTAAAAAATTACCTGATAATGACATAGATATAAGTCAGTCACAACAATTTCAAAATTATTTGAAAGTAATACATGAAAAATATGAACTTAAACTTGAAAAAATGAAAGAGAAAATGAAATCTGTCTATAACAATCAAATCACTGCAATGAAAAAAGATCAAGAAATGTTAGCAATGAACAAATTCGAAGCTTTGCAATCGAAATTCGAATATCAGTGTTATAATCATACAGAAGAATTGAAAAAATATAAAAAACATATTAGTGAATTAACTACGCAACTATGGGATGTAGGCGAAAAATTAATTATCGAAAAACAGAAAAAAGAAGATTTTGTCCAGAAATACAAAGAAATGAAAAAATGTAATATTATTGATATACAAAACCCTAAATTTGTTAAACATGATCAAGAAAATTACGATGATTGTGTTGTAAAACCTGAAAAATCTGCTAATGCTTTACAATCAATTGAAAATACTTCTATCCATAAAATGCAAAGTGTTAGGGGTTTTCAAATTATGGGAAACGCTTTTAAAACGGAAGACGAGGAAGGTGAAGTGTTTGATACAACTTACCTTACTGATATGCAGATGTCTAGAAATAGTCTTTCGTCAACCGATTTGAACAGGTTATCGATATTGCAAATGAGAAACTCTAAATGCAAACCTCATTTAAAGTCATCTTATCCTGCTGAAATGCAGATTCACCCTGTACCTTTTTCCGAAGACGAAATAAAAACTGGTTCTACTTCAGAAGAGGTTTTTAACGACAGTTTGAGTCAAAGTTTATTAACTGGCAAAAAAGTAAAACGAAAGGACCGAACGAAAACTGGCACTGAAACTCCACGACGAAGCCGCAGATTTAGCAACATTTTTCGTAAACCTCGCTTATCTATAGATCGTAAATAACAAGTAGGTACTTTTCGTTAGAGAATCACTAAAATTGACTAAGAAACTATTTAACAGTATCAACTTAGAATGAAAAAACAGGTGAAAAATAAAGTCAATTTCGATTATGTAAATTTAAATAAAAGCTTAAAAATATCACTACAAACCAAAATAAAATCTAAAAACGACATGTAAAGATATATTTTATTTGATAATTCGGACATGACTACAATAAAAAAAGTTTTTTTTATTAAAAATTTTAATAAATGTATATTTTCAATATAAAATTATAAATATTAAAATTATCGTCAATATTTTTGTATTTTTGGCTGTAAAAGAAAAAAGTAAGTAATTAGAGTTTAAAAAACAAAATATGAAAAAACAATACATTTTTTAATCTAATTACCCTCAGACAGAGTTTAAATCCATTAGCATACTGAGATATTTGATTTCGAATAGTTTTTGCTTTCACATAACCTACAGACTCACCCGATCAACCAATTTAAGTTTTACGGGACTTAAATTGTTCGTTTTAGATCCTGTTTTTGACCCTATGTTATTTGTATTAGTTATAATTAACAATATCATGTCATTATTACTGTATAAGTGAAAAAGTACGTATATGTTAATCTCTTTACTGCTTTCAGATCTTCACAAACCTTCAAGTGATAGAATTAAATTTTCTAAATAGCATAGGGTCAAAATAGGATTTAAAACGAACAATTTCAGGACTGTAAAACTTAAATTGGTTGATCGTGTGAGTCTGCAGGTTACATGAAAGCAAAAATTGTTCGAAACCAAATATCTCAGGACACTAATGGATTTGAGGTCTGTCTGAGGGTAATTAGATTCAAAATGAATTATCATTTTCATATTTTTTGTTTTTAAAACTCTAATTTCTTACTTTTCTCTTTTACAGCCAAAAATACGAAAAGAGAAATTATAGGAATACTACCCACTTAAGGGTAAAAATAACAAGTACGTTGTTGACGCAATAAATTAAATACTTTTTAAAATAATATTATATATTTATATCTAACATTGTATAAATAATTTAATTATATAATTACCAACATTTAATGTTATATAAATATTCTGAATTAAACAATATTTTGAACGAATTTTTTACATTACAAAATTTAGTCATGGAACTGTAATTTGAAATTTTTTATGTAGATAAAATGCGTGGTTCCTAATGGCAAGACTGACTCAGTATCTTAACCCATTTCTTCCCAAGCGGCCATTTTATAGTCAATTGGTTTTTTGCCTAAAAAATTGTCAAAAAAATTTTCCAACGGAAATTTCAAAATTCTGACTTCAGAATCGGAAAGAGCGGACAATTTTACTTCAGAAAAGTGCTATTGGTTATTATTATTTTTTTTTTCGACAATTTTTTAGGCAAAAAACCAATCGACTATAAAATGGCCGCTTGGGAAGAAATGGGTTAAATAAGCAATTTTAGCTGGTTGAATATAGAGTGTGTAGACCGTACTCTTCTTATCACGTGATAAACGATTACACTTGGATACTGGTCATTGTTAAAAAGCAATAATTCCTGGGCATTGATACATAACGTAATTACTGCTATGATTTTTTAGTTAAGATAATAGAACAGTCAAGCCTAAATTATCAGTGCCCAAGAAACGACGAGGCTCAGTAACCAGGATTCAACTAATCATATTTTGGTACAATAATTAATGTGCAACTTGCGCATTACATTCAATTTATTGCTACAAATAGATAAATTAGCTCTAAGAATAATTTGAAAAATTTATTTATTTATGTTGAAGATCGGCGTTGGTATAAAAATTGTAAGTACTCAAGAGTAATAAAGTTACATAACAATATTATATTATATTAATTAATGTAAATTGAACAAAAATTTCTATATTGTGTGTGACAATTTTGTATGATTTAAAATTCAAATTTTTTGCAACTCTTCTAATACGATCAAGTGTGACACGCTATTATGTACATTTGCATATAATTTAGAGCATTTTAAGAATTAGCTTTAAAGGATATAAAATCATTACTAATGCGTACTAAACTGCAATTTCTTAATTAATATTTAATTTAGTTGCATGAATGAAACATTGCTTAAATACTCCGTTGTTTTTATTTGTATTAATATTAATAGCATTAAGTTTTAGTAGTCGTTGTAGAAACATAAATTTATGATTGAGGCTCTTGGTTACTGAAGGGTACAAGTGACAATTTGAAATTCACTACTTTTTCGACATTCAAACCGATATGTTTCTAAATGTATGCAGCATGACACTACGTTAAAATTTTTTGTTTGTTACCAATGCTTACAGACTATGTAACATAGCTTGTTTGTTGTTACATCATTAAAAGGTGTAAGTACAAAGCAAATTAATAACATTCATGCAAAAAGCCAGTTGTACTCCTATGTAACTTAGCGACTCAATTAGAAATAAGATCACGCATTCTTTAGAACTACAATTTTGAAACCATTAATTTAGAAATAAGTTTATTGTAAATAGAAAATAATGAGCAATAATATGGCGTTTGTAGATACACGTAGCCCTTTAAATATCAACAGTACATGAACACAACGAGCTAGCATATGTTAAGTAGACGCCGCCTTTGTCTAGAGTCCTATATCTCCATGCTGCCCTCTAGCACAAGTTTGCTAGGTTGCCATTCTCAAGTTGTCGTTACGAGAGTCTCGACGTGGAACTCGTGCTCAATCTTAAATAAATTTGTCACGGGTAACTATACGCAACGAACAATATCCTTTGAAAAAAATCTACACTTTAATATTAACGTACTCAAATTTCTATCTTTTAATGCCGTCATGAAGATATTATCCTCGTTATATATACAATATTTATTTTTACGCAATGTATATATTTATAAACTATAGAGAACATCTAGTAATGAACTTTTGTGAAAGAATCTTAACAGAAATTAATAATAATTGGGAAAACTTATTTTAATTAATTTAATAACGCTTTGAATAAATAGTTTTTTTAAATTAAAATAAAATTCAATTACCTTATTCCATATTGAAATTCAAGTATCCTAATATTGCTTTCCCGATTTTCGATAAAAAGATCATGGTCGACAGCATACCAATACTTATCTTGGACAACCACGATACTACCCTCCGAACTGTGAATACTTACGACATGTGATTATTAATGGAAGTATATTGATATGCACAAAAATTATCTGTAGGGCCAAGCCGAAGTATTATTAAAAGAATAAAGAAATCATTGAAACAGCATAAGCTGGCTATCATCTACAACAGATATATAAGTATACTTGGATGGGATCTCCGAGATCATTAGTATCTGATTCTGGAACTGCAAAATGCACAAGATCAAACCTGCGTAGTAAAAGATGTACTCGAAGTATAACATCAGTACAGCATGATGTAATAACAACATACGTTTAGTTTCAAAAAACTATCGCAAATAAGAAGATGAAAACAACAATACACGTGTAATATCGTTTGCACTCTAAACTGCAATAATACTGCATTACTCAACTTGGATTATGTTTGATTTAGTACAGGCAAACAAAAACGTTGAGTGAGATACCACTGATTTCTTCCGTTCCCTTCTCCAGTTTCTACGCATATAATTGTATAAAAATGTAAACATCAACACCGATTTTCCCAATTATTTATAATATTTGTGTAGTATTAAACAGCTTTTCATACTAAAAAACTTTCAATTTGAAAATTATTTACTTATTCTATTTTCGTTTTATCAAGATAGAAATTACAATCAACATTAGAATTTTTCATTTAGCAGACTATTTTCAACTAAGTATTTATATAACTTAATCAACCTATTATATTATGAAATTTTAATATCGTAGTGCGAGATTGCGCACCACGATAAACGTATGAGCATGAGACCCACGTTGGTTGCGAGCGCTATTACTTTTACATTGAAAAACAAATTTGCTATACTTGTTTTACCGCAAACATTTTTTATATTTTTATATATATATATATATATTGTATATTATCCGTCTAAGCGGTATATCTTATTCGACTAGAATTAATTACTTTTTTAAGAACATATGTATACTACTACTCGTGAAAAATCTAGCTGGTGCTTATACCGATTGTTTTACATCAAATCTATATACACGGTTAATAAAGTTTATTACAATTTAACTATAATTGTATTGTTTGTGTTTATTTCGGTATATCCTTTACCAAAAAGTTCCAATTTTATAGTACTCATTAGACAGAGTATAATACTTAAATTACGAATACCTAGTGAGATTCGTACAGGTGATTTTGGAAACTTTCAGATAAAAGTTTAACAGCTATAATTTTAATTTGATTTATACTCTAAATTTTTTTAAGCGAAATTTTCGCTCTAAATGTAGAGTAAACGAGGGTTCAACACCAAAAGAGTGAATTTTCACTTTAGAAGAGTGAATTTGGTCACTTCAATCTAATACGTGAATTTTTCCACTCTAAATTAGAGAGTGACTAAGGATTTACTCTAACTTTCACACTAGGTTGGAGTGAAATTTATATTATAAAACCTATCAATTAATCAAAGTATTGAATTACGACTTTTTACTTTTAAAACATTCTTTGCACCATGAATCTTCAATTAAATTCTCAAGAAATGTCATTATTAATTGTACAAAAAAATGGGTTAGAAAATATACAACTATGTGGTTAATTCATTTATCTAGAGGTGAAAGGTAGCTTTTATTTAAAATCTCTTAAAAATTTAACCAGATATAGTTTTTACAAATTCAAAGGGAATATTGAACACTTAAAAAATAGAATTTATTACAGGAATCTGTATTACCGACTCGTTTATTTTAATCAGATTCGAGATTTTACAAATTTTGTAAATAAAAGTGACTACTATGTCCTGCAAATTTGTATATTACATTAGCAATGTTTCGTTTTGGTAGTTTCGAAAGATTCCGGTATTATTTCTAACCGGAAAACAGTTTTAAATATTTATGTGGTAAGCAATGCGTATGACAATCCACAACCTCTTAACATGTTTGACCTACTCTTTAAGAAAGTTAATGGTACCTCTTGAAAAATCAACTAAACATTTCTGGTAAAGGCATATTGTCGTATTTTATAAATATTTATTTTAAAGAGAAAAAAATATAAATTATAAGCCGGTATGGTAAGAATCGGTCAGTATTTTACATCCCTTTAAATTGCAAAAATTTTATTAATTTTAAAATTTTAGTATTTAAAGCATCTTAAACTATTCTTAAAAATGCATAAATTGAGAAAATGTAATAAAAAATATATTAGACTCTTCGGCCCAATATTCAAGTTACCTTAATAATACTGAATTTCATATAAAATATAATTTTTGTATCATTTTATTAACAAAAACTATTTTTTAGCTCTAAATTATTATGTCTTAAACTGATTTTAGTATTAAATAAAAATTCATCTACGAATTCGAATACACAGGAGAAATCAGTGCACACAAATTCAGACGGTGGTGTAGCGCTAGAGTGGCAGCCCCACAACCTAAAAGATCCGGGTTCAAATCTAACCAACAATTTTTCTGAAGTTTATTTAATTTATTTCTCAATTGCATCCTTTCCAGTAAACTGTATCCATTCATCAATACATTTCTAAAACGTAAAACAACGATGTGAGTAATTATTATAAGGGAATAATTATTTTTTCTTTACGCGTATTCTTTCACTCTAAATAGAGTGAAAAAGTCACTTATACAAGAGTGAATTATTCACTCTTTCTAAAAGTGAAGATTCACTCCGAAATAAGTGACCCAATTCACTCTAAAAAGTGAAAATCCACTCCAAAAAATTTAGAGAATATACATATATATATTTATTATCTCAATACATGCACGATACCTACCTCTTTCAAATAAAAAATTCATACATAAAAAACTATAATACACTATTCGGTTTTTTAAAATATTTTTATTGAAAAATCTTATTTTTTAATATATTAGTAATACAAATAGTTCTACAGTTACTTTTTAGAAATATGTATTAAGAAGGGTTACAAAAGGTAAAAAGTTCATACGGTATTTAAGAAATGTACAAAGTCAGTTAGCTTGTAAAGTATGTTCCAAGTATGCAAAATACAATTTTTTTTATTCACAGCCATACTGTAGTTTTTCGTGCTCTTGAACTATTTGCTTTCAAAAATCACACCCTTCTTGATCGAAATTTATCTATTGAATGATCACAGTTATTAAACTCCACAATTTACAAGTAGCAGTAACCTTGATTCTGCAAACACCACTCAGGCTCTAGACTGTCGGCGAGGATACCTCGCTGCACTAGCCTCTCGCGATGTCTCAATATTCGCTGCTCGGCGTGAATCCACGATGAGGTTGGGTCGGACCACAAACGTTCTGCCATTGCCGCTGATCGAGGCCACAATCGGGAGTCCACAGACGTGCTGTCGACTTGTTCTGACCACAAAGCAGCTTCACCACCTATGAGAAATATTTTATTAATAATATTTCAAAGAAGAATCTTCGTTGGATTTTATTATAAATTAATAACGAATTATTATTTCTAAAAGGCAAATATCTATGACCTAGGTGTACAAGACTTATTAAATTTAAAGTAATAGTTTACATTTAGCGAAACACTGTACAAAGTTTTAAACAATTATGATTGCCTGATATATTACTATCAAACTTGATAATTCTTATACGAATTCGTTAAATTATTTTTTATGTAATTATTAAAGAATCTTTCCAATAATTCAAATTCTACTGAATCTTTATACCATTTATATTAATATAATAAAATATAATTTTACCCAAGACTAAGTGCTTTTGTTCCTCGGAGAATCCTTGACTTTTCAGAATCTTCATAGGAGAATTTTCATAAATTTTTTGCCATCCTTTATACGGAGCGCACCAATTGTTACCTTCCCCAACCCAAGCACCAAACCTATAATAATGTTAATAACATAATTTTACGTATATAAATGTTTTGTATGACGTACATAAAAATAACTACTTACCCGCAGTCAAGATATAGAGCATCGTAATTAGAGAAAATGACTCTGAAATTATTTTTGATCAGCCTGCCTATCGTGGCATCGGTTCCAGTAGTCCAAATTTGTATAATGTATTTCTTAGGGTCAATGTGCTTAAGATTTTCTTCGTTAGTAAGTCCGCTAGTCCACAGAACAGCGGAAAGTTCCTTTCCATTATTTGCTTTGGTAAGTTTGTCGTAAGCTTTCGACTGGAAATGATCCCAGAGCTGATAAAAACTGGACTCAGATAAGTCCCAACCTTTTTTGATCATCCAGTCTTTGATGATGTCAGATGAATTCCAGCAGTTGATGTTTACTTCATCACCACCCATGTGAAAGAAGTCAGGCTCGAAATCACGCAACATATCAGTGAAAATTCCTTCAAGAATCTCGTACACCTTTTCACTTGTTGGATTCAACTGTCCACATGGAGGTTCAACGCAGTAACGTTGCCACGGCTCCGCTTTGAAACAAACGGTCGTATTGTGTCCAACCTGTATTATTAAAAATGAGGTCCATTTATTCCATGAAATTTTATATATAAACCTTATTCCTTATATTAATATTATATTATATAAATATATTTGATTAAACTGTTTTTAGTTCTGATCTTTTAACATTTTTTTAATTCGCGTAAACAATTGTGTCTTACCCATTGCCATCCTTCACCGACGTGAGCTGGTGCATCAAATTCCGGCAAAACTCGAACTCCTCGTATAAGTCCAAATTTAACGATTTCTTGTATGTCTTCTTCGGTGTAAATTTTTTCAGATGCGTAAGCACCGTATTTAGAGAATTTCGGCCAAGTGCGACTCACATATGGAAAACTGTGAGAGTCTGTTATGTGCCAATGAAAAGTATTCATTTTAGACATAGCCATAGCTTCAATTGTACGTAGTATCGATGGTTTATCCATGAAGTTTCGAGCCGTGTCAAGTAGAATTCCACGGTAAGGGAAAGATGGTGCATCGTTAATGTAAACATCACGGGCGATTTTTACATCTCCGTACAGATCGTCATAAACGATCAATTGTGAAAGAGTCTCTAGCCCATGACGTACTCCAAAATAGCTTTGACCACTTAGATCGGCAATAATCTATGAAAAACAAATACAAATTTTACAAATCAAAACGTTTAATATAAATGATATGTAGTAACGCAGTTTTTCACAAATATGTTTGATTTTTTTAAGAGGCAAAATAATTATGATATGAAAAATTGCATTTCAAAAAGATTCATTTTCTTTAATAAATACTTACAAGGAGAGTCCACAACCTCTGGGAAACTGTTTATGACCAAACTTTAGTCTATATCATCTATAACATAGTCATTACATTGTCCAATGGGCCCTTGTTATCGAGATATAAGGTATTTTACTTCAAATATGCATTATTTTAATGAAAAAATATACCTCTTCTTCGTACAGCAACTCTGCAAGTTTTTATGTTAGAAAAATTGACGTAAAAGATAAAGGAAATAGGTCAAAAGAGCTATAATTTAAGCCTTGTTTCGTATACAAATATTATTCTGACGCAAAGTTATTAAGAACTGACGATTGAGACTGAAAATGCAGGGAAAATCATGTAATTTAAAAGTATTTTATTTCATAGAATATTCATGCTTTTTCGGTCTCTATCTTCGGTTATTAATAATTATGGATCAAAATAATATTTGTATACAAAACAAAGCTTGTATACAAATTGTAGCTTTTTACCTACTTTCTTTATCTTTTGCGACAATTTTTCTATCACAAAAACTTGCAGAGTTGATGTACGAAAAGAGGTACATTTTTTCTTTAAAATAACGCATATTTGAAGTAAAATACCTCATATCTCGCGAACAAGGGCCCATTGGACAAGATTACGAATGCTAGGCTTCATTTTTAGGTACCAGAAACTACCTCCGAAAGTTTAGTCAAACATCGTTTCCCAGAGGTTGTAGACACTCCAGACCTAATATTCATCAAAGCGTTTTGTGGCCACGTAATATTTTACATATTAAAATCAGCTAAAAATAACTCAATTTTTATGAATATCTTGCTTCGTTGAGCCGTCATAGAATCATCTTTATGCAAAATATGAAAACATCTCGGAATTTTCAATGTAATGAAGCGATCTTGATTGAACATTAACATTTTCAACGAACAAAATAAAAACTATCACACCGATATTATATACATAAATTGTTGAAAAATTTGAAATGTAATAATTAAGTAAAAATACTTGTCCGTCCTCTTGCTGATGAATCTTGAGCGTATAACTTTCCGGTGTATCCAACGTAAGCTTGGCTGCGTTAACATCGAATTCAGTGGCTATGTTAATAGTCAGACCATATCCTTTTTTGATCGCCTTGGAACCAGGTAAGCTCTTCACATTTTGTTTCAATCTGTCCAGGTTCGCCTGCAAGAGCTGGCCAACGTTGCTGCGCAAGTCAATGCCACTCAGAACGATGTCGTCCGGGTTCAATCTGGCAACAAAATTGCCGAACGACATGTGACCAGTGGGTTTTGGCCATATCGCACCAGCTTCTCCGCAGAACAACTGACAGACGCTCAGACCTAGCAGAGTTGTCGCGTTTTCCGTGATTTCTGCCTTCTTGCAAAGGCCCCCAACGCAATAATAATGCCATGGTGAACTGAAATAAATTGTTACGAATCATTTCATTGCAACTGTGCAACGTATGATTATGTTACGAGTACTGATTATATCATGTTTATCTCATTTTTATATCTTCAAGTACAAGATTTAGGTATAAATAATGAAAAATGTATTTATATGAAGCAATAGAGGTAATATATAATATGTATGTTAAAAATTTCTAACCACATTTTGTATAGAGAATTATAAATTATTCATAATGATAGTGAGTACCTATGCATATTTATAAGTTACAATAAAGAAAATATAATTTTATGACAGTGTTTAGAAGATATTTCCCTTAGAATGATCCCTTATAGAATAGATGAGCCTTATTCTATAAGCGTATCACTCGTGATACAGCCACTTATCTCTTTAAAAAGGCTCTCTGATTGGCCGAAAAAACGTGTATCGACTCTATCACGTTGTACGAGGGTAGTTCAATAAGTCTTTAGAATAAAGTATAAAAACAATTTTTTTTAGGTAAATTTTTTTTTATTTTTCAACATAATCTCCTTGGAGCTCTATACACTTGGTCAATTGCTTTTTAAGTTTTTTTAATCCTTCAGAAAAGTGCGTTTTCGGAAGTTCCTCAAAATAAGCACTTACAGAGGCAATGACGTCTTCGTTGTCCGTAAATCTCTGTCCACCGAGCCATTTTTTCAAGTTTGGAAATAAGAAAAAGTCACTGGGGGCTAAATCTGGTGAATACGGTGGATGTTCGACCAATTCGAATTTTAGTTCTTCAATTTTAGCCATTGAAACGAAGCATGTGTGAACTCGGGCGTTGTCGTGATGAAAGAGAATTTTTTTTCTCGCCAAATGTGGTCGTTTTTTTTTTAATTTCTTCTTTCAGCTGCTCTAATAATGATGCATAATACTCACCAGTAATTGTTTTACCCTTTTCCAAGTAGTCAATAAGTATAATTCCACGTGCATCCCAAAAAACTGTAGCCATAACCTTACCAGCTGACTTTACGGTCTTTGCCTTCTTTGGAGCTGGTTCGCCTGTGGAAATCCACTGTTTGGATTGTTCCTTTGTCTCAGGAGTGTAGTGGTGTATCCATGTTTCATCCACAGTCACAAATCGACGAAAAAATTCCTCAGGATTCCGACTTATGCGCGCCAAAAGAGCCTCAGAGGCGACCACTCTATTGCGTTTATTCTCAGCTGAGAGCAAACGCGGCACCCATCTTGCCGATAGCTTTTTCATGCCTAATTTTTCATGTAGAATTGAAACAACTGCACCTATAGATATCCTTGTGGCCTCAGCTAACTCACGCACTTTTAATCTTCTATCCTTCAACACCATATCGTGGATTTTATTGATGATTTCGGGAGTAGTTGCTTCTACGGGCCTTCCTGAACGTGGTTCGTCACTTATTGATGTACGACCACGCTTAAATTCATTTACCCAGTTATAAACCGTTGCTGAGGCAGGGGCAGATGTGCCATGAACTGAGTCCAATTCATTTTTTATCTCATATGGAGTTAAACCCTTTAAATGAAAATGTTTAATTACCGCTCTGAACTCGTTTTTTTCCATTTTTCTTAACAAGCAATTTTTTTTTTTCAATTGGTTATAAAAACACGTAAACTCAGAAGATGTGGACTGTGACTGCACCATATATCTAGTCGGGAGTGGTGCTGACTGAAAACAGATGATTTGGAGCGATTCGCGCGCCATCTGTTGGTCATTCTAAAGACTTATTGAACTACCCTCGTAATACGCTTAAGGTGGCTCTCCGGTTATTTTTTCAAAAAATTTAGATTTTTTTTAATCTTTTAAAAGTTGGTTCAACTCTTCCTCGACAGGTAGCAACAGCAACATAATAATATTTTACATTTTAAGCAAAAAAGTTTCATAGTTCAGTCAACGCTATATTTATTGCAATTTCACGTTATTTTGTCTAATTTCGATCGTTTAAAGGTTGTGAAAATTAAGTAAAAGAAAGTCTTTTTTAGTTATTTTAGGTTGAAAATGATCTGTAATTTCTTTTAAAAGCTTTTTATTTATTTTTATAAATACAATATAATTCCGTAAATTTGTATTAATGTATTATAAAAAATCAATTGCTGTTTTCTCATTATTTAAGTTTTCAATCTTCAAAATGTTGTTGGCGCATACCAAAATAATCAATCTTGATTAAAGAATGTATACTAAAGGTTTCATCAAGATTGATTATTTTGGTATGCGCCAACAACATTTTGAAGATTGAAAACTTAAATAATGAGAAAACAGCAATTGATTTTTTATAATACATTAATACAAATTTACGGAATTATATTGTATTTATAAAAATAAATAAAAAGCTTTTAAAAGAAATTACAGATCATTTTCAACCTAAAATAACTAAAAAAGACTTTAAAAGTATTCTTAACATTAGTTAGCTCAAATATTTTGTAAATATCCATGACATAGCTCATGTTAAACGATTCTATTAACATATTTGCACTAGTTTTAACACTCTTTAAGCAACAAATATTTATTATATTTAAAAAACACATAGTTGAGTAAAAATTGGTAGTTTCAGCTAGCTTACTTTTATTTTACTGTTAAAAACACTATCAATTTTTTTTATTAATAAATGTCATTGTGGTGTCTGCCAACAACTTATACCGTACAGCCTAACTATACTTAAAATAAACCTATTATTCTTAATAACTTCAATATCATTTGATAAAATTTTTTTAAAATATGTGTATTATTTGATAATATCATTATAAACATACCATGTAAATATTATTTTATTAGCCTTAAAGCTACGAAAGATTTGTTGTCCACCGGAAAGCCCCCTTAAAGAATAAGCCCCCCGAGTAAAAATTATTTATATATAATCATATATAAAATCATATATAATCATATATAAAATCATATATAATTATATATAAAATCATACATAATTATATATATATATTATATATATAATTATAAATATTAATAATATATATTAATATATATATAATAATATATATTATTATTATCATTATATTATATATAAGTTTTGTCTAACTATATATAATTATATATAATCTGATATAATTATACAGAGTTATATAGAGACAAAACTTATATATAACTATACATAACTATATATGATTTTATATTTAATTATATATAAATCATTTTTACTCGGGTAGTGTATGATCTACTTGGCGAGATCGTCAACCTGCTCTGCTTTCACCAGTATTTATTATATTATCTGGGTGTTCTAATACTCTAAAAACCTTCACAATAAATCTCTACATATGCATATGAAAAAGGCTGATCCTCTATAAACAAATTTACTGAAGTAGTACAGAAAATGTTTTTCAACAAAAACAAAATTATTTTCATGTATATAAATTCATATAAAATTTTATTTGATGATACATTTTATTACAATATAACAAAAAATCAGTAATTCAACAAAAACAATTTTTTAACGAACCATCAATCATTGTAAACTAAATGTTACTCATTTTAAATTAACTAAAGTTGTCAAAAATTTAAGGTATGTAAAATTTCAATATGTTTTTGATGTTAGTGATGCTGTGATATCTTAAGCCAAGTTATTAGTTTTATCTTTCTTTTAATAATAATATATGTATAATATTCTTTTATGAACAAAGATTTCATTAACATTATCAATACGAAACTCATTTAAAAAAAATATTTTTTACACTACATGATACTTTTATAAGTTGGTGAGGTAGAAAATATATCAACGTTTTACCCCTCCCCCCTTCCCTTTCCAACATGAAATTCAGGAAAACTAGCATGTATATGATGTAATTTATATGCAAATTTATAATTTCTTCTTATTGTGATCTTTACAAACGTCAATTGATATAGGTAGCATTTTTTATAATACACGCTAATGACCATAAACTTTGGTTGTACGGAATTTTTATTTGAATATATTATAAAATACTAAAACGATGATGTCTTTTTTATGTGTTTTCTGATACTGAGTCGTTAGTTCAATTCGTGTAGAGTTAAGTTAAATACTGAAGATACAATAAACAGGTACGAATTTAAAACTAAAATTAGATACTACACGTTATATGAACCAATCTAAAACCTGTATTCTTCTAATATGTTAAGATTCAAATTTATTACAAAATATACTGTATTATGGTTAATAAGGGAAAATTTAGATTTTTTATTCATTTATTTGCACATTTTATTATACTCTTGTAAGCTAATAATCTTTTTTATATATTCAATATTTTTAACATTTAAATCAAATCAAATATTAAGAAAAATCGAGTATATACATGTATATTTTACACTGAAAAAAATGTTTACAAAATATATATTTTTGTAGAATTATTGCATTTATATAAAGTATGATAATAGCTTTAACATAACAAAAATATTTAGACCTAGCAGCAGAAAAGAAAGCTAAGATAGTTCCGATCAAATTTCATCAGAAAGCATAAGCAATATATCAATATACAAATAAACCGATGCATTCCAAGTATATCAAAATGTGTATACTTGCTAATGGACACAATGCCGATGTTTATACTCATTTTATTATATTATAAAATTAAAAAATTATAGCAGTGCAAGCAATAGTCCAACAATTGTGTATGTTATTTATAAGAGATGTCTTAGTAGCATAGTGAATGGTACTGTAATTATTATAAGCAAACTTTCTCCGTCGAAGAACATTTAACGTAAAATCCTTCACAGATTTTCATACGAACAAACATCCTATTCCAAGTATTATTTGCAAAAGGTCTCGTGCATCAAAATTCCATTTAATTTAAACTATACTTGTCAATCTCAAGAAGCATAATAGTAAATCAGTCACACATTAAACAAAAATCCAGCTTTCTCCATGACGATAAAAAGTCAAGGCCGCGAGCAATGGCATTAGTATGTACATGAAAGTGCAGAAGGAACGCGCGATAAGCGAGGAGAGCAAGTGTGCAAGATAAAAGTCAAACTCACCCGAGGTCCTCCTCGGCTGCGGAGCCGCCGAAGAACCTGAGCAGGAGGGTCGCCAAGAGCAGTGCTATCATCGCTACTTGTGCGGCGGCGAGTGCGAGACTGCGCGGACTGCGGAGGCGCCTTCGGCAGAAAGATTTTATCGTCCGCACGGGCTTCATCGCCGCCGCCTGGCCGAGGGAACCAATAATAGGGAAGCGGGGGGCAAACGGGTCCGTGACGCCGATGGTGGGGCCTCGGCGCTGCTCATTAGCATCGGAATCCCGAAATTTTTCTCTCTCTCTCTCTTTCTCTTTCTTTCGCTCCCTCTTACTCTCTCGTTCTCTCTCTCTTTCGGACTCGCAGCACCGTTATATTATTAGCGCAAAAATCCGTGAGCCTCGATTATACCTGTACAGTGCCTTCGCTTATTTTCTGAGCTGCTCGAGCTTTTTTCCTTCGACTCTACTCGGGCTGGTTTTGTGCACGGGGCAGAGCGCCGTGGATGCTGCTCTTTTCCTTGAGATTCCCCGTGAATCCGGTCTGAAAAATACTATGCTTGTAGACACTCGATTACAGAGCATTGAATTAAATGAACAATGATGTGCTTGATTAAAAGCTTAGATAATAAATTCATTTAATTGTGATGTCTTTCTAGATTATTCTGGCAGTTTGACGAAAAGAAGACTCAAATGCAGAATAATTTTATATAGGTACTCAACTAAAATTTAATAGTATGCAATACAACTCTTTAAAATTCGTAAATAACAACCATACTCTGATTGAACGTTTGAAATAGTTTTTAAGTATTGAGTTCTCCATTTGCAACTTATAAACGATCAGTTTAACTATATCATAGAATAGAAATTAAATTTAAAATAAAAACTAATATATTTTATCAACTGCATTAATTTATTGTGGCCACAACAGCATTCGTTACATAATTTTTGTAAGGTAACTAAATGATCATTGACTCATATCAGTATAGTTCTAGTAAATTGAATTATTATCTTTATAAAATATGATTCACTTTGATACGTCATTGCTTTCGTACAATCGTATTAATGTTTTGCTATTTAAAAAAGATGCATTTTGTTACCTATGCAAAAACGTTTGTATTCTTTAAAACAATCTAGTTATTATACCAACCCTGGCTAAATATAAATAAAGTACAGTAAAAAAATTTAAGAGGGATTTAAAATTTATCAGTCCAAGACCTTGAAAAAGTTCAAGAAAACTCTTGGAGAGCATTTAAAAGTGTATTTTAGCCGTCAACTAAGGGATTTCTACAATAAATTTTTTATTTAAATTTTATCATGAGGTCAAAAATACTTTTCTCTCCGTCATGAGATCGGTAATCGTCCACTGTGATCTGATCCACTATATATTTAGCTCGATACATAGTTTGTAGAATTACTAGTTTATCACGTAGATAATGTAGAACAATGACTAAAAACATGTGTATATACATATGTATGGATACATACTCTAGGACGCATACAACCTAACGGGATAAAAGTTCTTTCATAAGAGTTTTAATCTGGTTTTGATCAATTACGAGTAAATTAAAAGATAAAAAATTCATTTTGATTTAATTTGTAGCTTTAGTATGTTTTTTGGTTTATTTCAATTGTGTATAACGTCTATAGTTTTTTAATATGTAAATAATTGTCTTTACTCTAAAAAAAGTTAATATTTCTGTCGGTTTCTGGCATAACGACACAAGTCCACCTTTTTTAAAAATTTCGTGTTGATCGATTTTGGCCTCATTACCTACATATAGTATATTTTCAGATAAAAAAAACAAAAAATCAAGAAAGTGTACAAATAATTGACCATATCTACTATTTATGGTTTTTATTAACATTAGTATATAAATGGAAAATAAAAACTTTGTTGAATCAAGTATAAAATCATATTATGCTTTTAATTGCCAAACCAAATGAAATAAAAATAAAACGATGGTATCTTTTTCATTCATTTAATTCATGAATGAATCCAATGACTCAATAACACATTGAATATGCAACAGAATATTCAAACTGTTATATGATAAGAAAATGGTTAAACATTTGATATGATTGATGTAGATCGAATTTATATTGTTTAAAACCTTACACATTTTTTAATACCTTTCTCACTCATTACGGAAAGTAATCCGCGAAAACATTTAATCCAAACATAATATCATGCTTATCGGAAGAAGAATCTATAATCGCTGATGCTTGGCAAACACATTACCTTTTACATGTGCGTAAATAAAAAATAAATATAAAAATTGTACATATTATAATTATTTAGGTCTACAATAATAAATATATTAATATGTTTTATTCTATTTGAATCAACGTTACAAGAATTATTATTTTATATTAAATAATAGTTTATTTAATTAACTAATTTTAAAATTTTTCCCGCATTTATACATACACACACACTTATATATATATAATTTTTTTCCTTGGTTCGACATTTTAAGGAGGTTAGATATATTCATAGATCTCCTGCGTATAAGATGCACCGCGCATCTGCTCACCTGTTACCGCGCACCTCCTAGCGCAGCCCACAAGCTAGTGTCTTTATTTATGTTTACCATTAGTACTAGGAATCGGTGTTCTCAATCGTTCTTGAGGGGTGGGGATAAATGTGCCGAAATATAACTTTGCAGACGGATAATAATGCCGAATTTATTTTACCGAAGGGTAAATTGAGCCGAAAGGTGAAATGTGCCAATGAGTAAAGTAATCGATTAACAAAAGTGCCGAAAAAAATGTTCCGACGGGTAAAAATGCCGATGGATAAAAATGCCGAAAGTTAAAAATGCCGAAATGTTGCATGGCAATGGGTAAAAACGCTGATGGATAAAAATGCCGAAAGTTAAAAATGACGAAATGTTGAATGGCAACGGGTAAAAACTAAAAATAATTAACACATTATTATAATTTAGGCGCATATTCTAATAAAGGCACTTTTTTGTCCAAATTTACGGCATTTTTAACTTTCGGCATTTTCTTTTTCGAAATTCTTGTTTTCGGCATTTTTAACTTTCGGCGTATTTATCCATAGGTATTGATTTTTTCGGCAATTTCAACCGTTCATTAAATTTATCTTTCTGCAAATGTATCTTTCGGTAAATTTATCCCCATCCCATTTTTAACTTTCGGCATTTTTATCCATCGGCATTTTTACCCGTCGGAACTTTTTTTCGGCACTTTTGTTAATCGATTACTTTACCCATTGGCACATTTCACCTTTCGGCAAATTCACCCTTCGGTAAAATAAATTCGGCATTATTATCCGTCTGCAAAGTTATATTTCGTCACATTTATCCCCACCCGATAAGTGTGCGGGTACGTGAATATCTATTTTAGTTATCGGGCAGTTTTCTTACTGATCAAGTTTGATTTTATCCTTGAGATCGAATTGACCCCGGGCAATTATCACATATTCTAATGCAAAATTTTATTTTTTGTCGACGTCAAGGAATAAAAATCGACACTAAAAGAAATAGTTCACTAACACCATAATTTTATTGTTTATAAAGTTTCTAGGTGTATGTAAGCGAAAATTAGCTAATGTTTACCCTCGTCGGATATAAGATACCACGTGGCTCAATCACAATATGGAACTTTGCATATTACTTAAATTTCTTGTGATTTTGCTGTTGCTATTGCAATTATAGTTAAAACTAACCTCATACATAATCTAAGTAATAGTAAAATAAATGAAATGAGCAGAAAAAGCCCGCGGAAAAAAATTAGATTTTGGAAAATTTGCTAAATTTTTGTTTGCAATCATGTATCCGAAACTTTTGCGGTGAGACAATCCGGAATTTTTTCGAAACTTATCGAAGAGCAAATTAATTAGCAAAAAAATAAAAAGTTTTGGCGAGAATTTGGACAGGCGGACTTTTGGTTTGTAGGCTTGCACTTTACCGACTGACCCAATTGACAGCAACAAAACAAATACTCACCGGTTCAAATGCTCGCCAATTTTTTTTTATAATATATATATATATATATATATATATATATATATATATCAAATTTAGCAAAACTTATAAAAAAGAAAAATTAATAATAAAAAAAAATATATATATATGTGTGTGCGTGTGTGTGTATTGTTGGAATCAGAAATTATTGCTTAAAATAGGTTAAATTTATTGTCATTATTAGCGATTTTTACAATAAAACATAATTGTCACGTTTCTTGTCCATTAAACATGTTTTTCATATGAATAAAGCTTATTTGTTAAGGTTTTTTGGTATAAAGAAACTGAATTTATTGATTACTAAGCCAAAAATTGTTTAGGTATTTATTATTAGCAATTTTTGGTAAAAAAAATTATTCAAGAAACACTATTTTAGGTTGTTTTCTGTAATTAACATGTATTTTAATTATCTGAATAGAAATTATTTTACTTCCTCTTAAAGGAAGCTTTGTGATAGTAAAAAGAAAGTTTTCTTAAAACATGTTAGAAAAATGTTTTGGGCTATTTGGAATCAAAATACACTATTTTTAATAAATGTTCGTATGTATATGTGTGTGTGTGCATTTTTTCAAACCCGAAATTTTTTATTAGCTATTTCCCTTTTTCTGTTATATACGGAAAAGTCATGTTTTTTTTTTAACGGTTA
Organism: Gastracanthus pulcherrimus; assembly: GCA_949152435.1. Taxonomy (NCBI): domain Eukaryota; kingdom Metazoa; phylum Arthropoda; class Insecta; order Hymenoptera; family Pteromalidae; genus Gastracanthus; species Gastracanthus pulcherrimus. Next base: position 135,513,947 of record OX424576.1, on the reverse strand, counting down.
TATCTGGGAAATATATCATGGAAAAATATTGAAAACATTGAGATGATCAGTAACATCAAGTACAAAATACAGTAAAATTTTTGAGCCATTTTATTTTTTTTTGCGAAAAATCGCTAATGACCAAAAATCTAAGCTATTTTAGGCTTAGTAATCATTAAGTTCAGATTCTCCGTAATAAAAACAATAAAAGGAGTAAGTTTTATTTATATAAAATACATATTAAGTACCCTGGTAGAAATCTAAGCTGGTTTCTAGCCAGATATTAGCTAGATTTTCTAAATCTACTTTAATTCTGGTTAAGATTATTAGCTAGAAATCAGTTAAAAACGACATGCATTTTAGCTAATTTCTAGCTAGATTCTGCTTAATATTCTAGTTAATATAAAATTTATAAACTAAGTAATGTATGTATTAATGAATAATGGAAATAATAACAATTTTATAATAATCAAAGTAATACCCAATTCTAATCATACTACATTAAGTATTTTACTAAATTAAAATTAAAAATGTATCTTAAATGTCTAGTAGTAATGGAAGTTAGGTTATTTGTATACATAACGACGCGTACATTTAAAAAGTATTATTTACACAAAAAGTACCAAAGCCCTGAGTAAAATTTAAGTGTCTTTATTAAAGAAATTTATGTTATAAATAATAGAATGCATGTAGTCATATAATTATTGTTATTTTAAAAATAACAATAAAAACAGAATAATGTAAGTTATGACGAAATTTGGAGAATTGGTAAACAAATATTTGTAGTTTTACAATGAAGTTTTATTACAAAATTTTATTTTCGACATCAATCACAAAATTTTTGTTGATTAAGTTATGATTGACTAATTTTTGGAAAGGAAATTATTAGTTATCAAATACTTTTAGTATTGCATGAACATATTTCTATAATCTCGTAAGTTGTTATTTGTTGATAAAAATATTTATTTTATAGCATACTCTATTGAACATTCAATAAAGTATAATAATGTATATTTTTAAAAACTAATAACTTTTCAAAACAAATTATAAATAGGTTAGATTTGCAAACAAAATACGTTCTTGCTTAAAGCATAGTCTTAAACAGATTCTAGCCAGATTTTAGCTATAATTTGACTTATTAATAGCTTATTAATCTGGCTAATAATTAATAAGCTAACCAGCCATTCTAGCTAACTTTCTACCAGGGTAGAAAAATCATGATAATCGTAATTTTTGTGAAAAATATACTAATGGCAAAAAATCTGACCAATTTTCGGCTTGGTAACCAAGAAATTCGAATTCTCCATACCAAAAAACATAAAGATACACCAAGTTTACTGAGGAGACCTAAAAAATGTTACTCAAACCCTCCCAGCGCCCGGACTACACTCATCCACTTACCCACCCACACATCCATCCACCTACGCACCCATTTGTCTACCCACACATTCATTACGGGGGCATATCTGGGTTAATCCCAAAAAAAGACTTTTTTACCAGACCAGAAAATTATTTATGTTTAAAAGCAGTATTTTGGAAAATTTGGATGCTATTAAAACACAATAATATCTTAAATTTGACCGATGTTTGTTCCTCTCATGATTCTAGGTGACGTGATAAATGAAAATTTTCTTTGACGGTTATTCGACTCCTTTTGACATGTATTATAAAAAGAGCGGAACACTTTTTTGTTAAAATTTTCTTTATTATTTAAGAAATTGATTGGATCTACGAACAAGAATAATGAAAACAATTTTAACGAAAAAGTGCTCCGTATTTTGTAATACATGTCATAAAGAGTCGAATAATCTTGGAAACAAATTTTTAATTCATCATATTACCTAGAATCATGTGAGAAACAATGTTCCTTTAATAAATATGGTATTGAAAATAGTGATTTATTGTGACGTGTAGGATCAAGATTATAAGGTTTTACAACGGTAAAATTAAAGATATTATTAAGTGTTGATAGTATAACAATTTTCAGAATGATTGTTTTTAAACATAGAAAGTTTTCTGGACTCCTAAAAAAGAAATCATTTTTGGGTTTAACCCAGGCCTGCCTCCTAAACCAATACATCCATGTATTGAAACATACACGCATCCATCAATCCATATACCTTTTATAGCACACTAACCTCAAAATGCCAACTTTATTGTCGATTTTGAGGTTGTTGTGCTATAAAATATCGTATGAGACTGTTGTGGGAGGTGTTTTTCTACCTTGCTCGATTTTCTCACTCGCTTCGCTCGTGCGAAAACCCTCGAGCAAGGTAGAAAACCATCTCCCACAACAGTGTCATAATATACTATATCAAACTACCCATCCACTCACGCACAAATCCATCTATGCATCCACTTATTTATCCACACATTTATCAACCCACAAGTATACCCATTCATCAACCCGATACCCTCATTAACCTATCCATTTGTCCACGTACGAAATCTGCCAGTAAAACATACCGTATTTTTCTATCCACACACTATCCATCGACCACTTGAATTATAAAACTCGACTTAAGAATTCTAATAGAAGAACCTGCAATTGATAACTAAAATTTGTATTCTTAATTGAATGATTTATAATTAAAAATTTTAATTTAATTCTCAATTACAAAATCTTTCAATTAAAAATTAAAATTGAATTCTCAATTACAAAACCTTTCAATTAGAAATTAAAATTTAATTCTTAATTAAGAAATATTACAATTAAAAATTAAATTTAATTATTAATTAGAAGATTTGCAATTAAAGAATTAATTTTAATTCTTAGTTCAAAGAATCTTCAATTATGCAATAAAGTTAATTGTCAATTATAAAAAATTTTAATAACCCTCCTGTGCAGAAGTTTATTTTTGTGCATATGAATTACAACAATATTTTCTGCAAACTTCCAGAATATTCTAAATTAAAGCTATACTATTTAGCTTCAATTTGAGAGGTTGAAGATATCCTAACAAAGTAAAGATTTAAATTTGTGGTGCAAAATGTATACAAGAATGACGTGCGTTCTGGACGAGTATACTCGGCTTTCTACGCAGGGGGGATAATTAATTTTAATTCTTCATTAATTAAGTTTTTAATCGATTAAGGCCAACCCTGGATTATATATAGTTATATATAAGTTTTGTCTCTATATAACTCGTAACTATATATAACTATACATAATCAGATATAATTATATATAATTAAATTAAATTAAATTTACTTAGATTATAGATATTAACAAAGTTTTGCATAGAAAATCAACAGTTTTTATGATGGATTGTAAACTAAAATGTAAACTAATTTGAATTACAAATTTCATAACGTTAAATTTTGTACCAAGGACAATCAATTGATTTCAGATAATTTTTAATTTACAGCCAAGTACGTTTATTTTCGTGTACTGTTAAATACGTGTTAACTCAATCGTCTAACAAGTTCATTTCATTATGTAGCCATGCATGAACAGTGTTATGAAGATGATAAGATTATGTAATTTGTTCACTATGATAAGTTAAAAAATGTATAAGTTAATATACTTTATCTCACCAAAAATTTATTAATCTTTCAGAGCTAATGATTTTTTTATAAGCTGACTATCACTTTCGAAGCCCATAGAAGTCTTTAAAATTACGACTCTTCAACTCGTGATAAAACACCAATGCATTTGGTAATTTTTAATTAATCACTGATCGCATCAGAATTGGAAACAAAAATAATTTGATACGAAAAAAAGTATATAAAATAGTTTAAATAAAAAATATTATTACAAACTAATAAATAATTCGAACCATATAAACGTTACCTTATTTACTTTTTTTGTCGCAAATCTCTTGATTGTGATTTTCAATGCACAGACAAATTAAGTGTTGTATTAACAAATTAAGTTTTAGTTAAACGTTGAAATTCGCACTTCAGTTGGAGTTTTTCCCTCGTGTGTCTCGTATTTCATTAATTATCTGCATTACATAAAAAAATATAAATAAAAGTTTATTCAGTAAATTAGAGAATTATATATATATATTCTTAAAAACCCTATGTAAATATATTGTTATAAATCTAATTTATTATCTTTAATTATATATTTCAATTGATGAGGCTTTAGGAAATGTTTTTGGTACCTAGAAATGAAGCCTATGACCTGTAGTTTTTGCCAATGGACCCTTGTATTGGACGAGTGAGCTATATTTTACTTCGATTATACGTTAATTTAGTGAATAAATGCTTTTTTTGTGATAATAACTATGCATACATTAACACTATAAAATTATAACTCGAATGATAATAAAAGAAGGCGGACAGAGCTTAAATTTAGCTTTAATTTTAGCTTTGTATCGTATAAAAATATTGATATGGCCTAAACATTAACAATTGAAGATGATGACGTCAAATACATGAATATTTGAAGAAATTTAACTGTTTTAAATTCGGTAATATTTTATACTTTGTTCGAGATCATCTTTAATTGTTAATAACTTTGGGCAGATTAAATTTTTATTCTTTTTTTTTTCTTTTATTACAATTTGAGTCATCTTTTTCTAATGTTGATACATGCATAGTTATTATCACATCAAAATGTACCTTTTTTCACTAAAATATCGTGTATTCGAATTAAATTAGCCCACATCTAGAATAAAAGGGCCCATTGGCACCAACTACCGACCCTAGGCTTTCCTAGGTACCGGAAAATATTTTCTTCTTGTAAGTTTTAGTAGATTATAATAAAAATCCTAAATTTTAAAGTTAAATAAAATTCAGAAGAATCAAAGTACCTACTTATGGAGAGAGTATACTGAAATATTGATGAAAATGAACAACAAAATACGAAAAATTTTATGAAAAATAGTTTCTCTTGATTCGAAAAAGCTTAGAAATGTTTTACATAATTATCATAAAATCATAAAAATTTCAGAATATTCTATGTTCAAACTGTTCAAAAAACATAACAAAACCTATGCTGATATAAATATATTAATAAATTAAAAAATTCCAATGTGTTCTTCCTTTGACATTCTGAATTAAAATAAGGAATTTACCTCATATTAAAATACAATGACACACCAAGATTAAAAAATATACGTTTTTTTTTCATAAACTACACGCCGATCACTAGTATAAATTAGAGGGTAAGTAGCTCTTAGATTAATTATAAGTTTCGGAGGTGAGAACTGTATAATGTAATGATAAGATATTCTAGAAGAAAGTAAAAAATCTTATTATATGATCTTCTCTACCATTTTCATTACTTTTTAAATTATTATAATATATTTCTACTTAAATCTGGTATCTATTATATACAAATTGATTTAAAATTTATATTTTGGTTAGAATTTCTTGTTACTTTTACATTTATGAATTTACCAAAAAAAAATAAGGCGCGCATTTATAAAATAATTTATTTTCGATAAATTATAAATTATTAAAATCGCAGTCGTATATGTATTGTGGTATATTAACGTAAAATTAAAATTATTTACTTTAAAATCATAATCATATATCTGAACAAATCATTAAAATTCGCGTTCTTCAAATATATAAAAACTTTGATTATATTTGAACCTATCATATTCTATCACTTGTAACGGCACACACTTATATGAACAAACATATGAACTAATCTGGATGCGCGCACATTTAGTAAATAAGTGACAATCCTGAGAATATTGTTTTTTTTATTTTCTATTAATATTTCGATGCAGTACCAATATTTCACGATAGCGACCAAAAAATTAGAGCCCAATAATAACTTCAAATATCGTGGACATTTAACTTTATAATTCTCGGAACGATAATTTTACTGTTTTTTACTGCATTATAAGCTAAGGAAATAATTGTAAAATAAGTCCATTTCTGGGCCGTAAGGATGAAATAAAGATAATAATAATACTACATTATAAGCTGTAAATATAATTATTTTGAAATAATTCTCGGGTAATAAAATTATTTAATAAACCACAGTTTAAATTATATAATTAAATTTTTTCAGAATTTTTAAAAATCATGGGCAAGGTTTTCATACAACAAAAGTGTTTGAATCACAGTAATTACGGACGTGTTGTGGTTCATGCACATCAGAATCGTCCACATTTTAATTGTCCACAGTTTAGCATTGGTCAAATTATATTTAGATATATTAACCAATGCTAAATTGTGGACAATTAATATGTGGAAGATTCTTATGTGCATGAACCGCAACACGTCTAATTACGATTTAAGGATTTGCTCATAATATGAACGATAATAAAATTATGAGTATGAGTATTCTTATACAAAACAAAATATAAAATATATTAAAACACAAAATGATGTAAAAATATAGATAACTGTCAAGAAGTTTCCATAATATCGTTAATATAACACAAAAAATTTAAACATTTGGTACAGATGGGAATCCACAAATAACTCCATTTATAAATAAATCAAATTAAAATTTTATTAATCATCATTTCCGAACCATACTTTTAGATTTATTATAGGAATGATTGTCTACTAAATTATTAAAATAATTATTAAAATAAAAACCGGAAAAACAAGTTTCAACAAAAATTTATCTTAATATACTTTTATCATCTAGAATAATATTTTCTATAAAAAACTTTTACCCTTTTTAAGGGAGAAACCTACTGAAAAAATGTAACTTTGACAATTTCTTTATATAAATAATGAAATAATTGGAAAATCTGTTTCAAGACCATTACTGTTCACGTTGTAAGAAGTATTAAGATATTTTTTACACTAAATAATGTTACACACACAATTTTAAACGCATTTTATTCTAAATCGTTGTTTTTCAATTTGGCTTTCAGCAAAACTATGCTTTGTTCGATTCTCTGACAATCTTTTCAGTTGCTTCTAAATTACATTTTACACAAAAATAGGTAAGAATTTTTCAATATGTTAAAAACATTGTTTACCTGAAATCTTTTTTTCTTTAAAGGTTTACCATTTTGATAAAAAAGTAATATTTTAAAATATTTTTATGTATATCTGTAGTTTTGTCATGTAAATCATAAAAAAATGTTGTTTTTCTGTTTGAAGTCTAGATCTATGGTACTTACTCTGAAAACGCCAAAACACCTCCAAAAAAACAGTTTCACCTGCAGAACTATCATTTTGGACAAAAATAACATGATACCGTATGATAATATAAGTGTGCCTATATATTAAAACAGTTATTTCAAATTTTGTGCATAAAAATAAAAATTTAGACGTTTTCAAGTATCTTTTACTTGGTATAAAATATATTTGTGTTTAATATAAATAAAGACGTTCTAAACAGATTATTCATTTATTTTATAATTTAGCAACAAAAAATTGTTAAATTAACATTATAGTTTTTGGGAGTTAAAATGGCTTTACCCTTAAGGGGAGGTTGGAGCTTACATGCAGTTACGTAGTTACCGACAATTTCGTATTTTTCAGTACTCTCATTTAATTTTTAATTTTTTTCAATTATCTCAGTTGTCCGGTGTCCCTAGATTGAGAACACCGAGCAACTAAAGCTTTCAACTTTTATGAACAATTAAATTAGAATAGTGTAAAATTCAATGCAGAAATCTGTAATTGGCTCCGACCTCCCCTGAAGGGGATGTCGTAGCCAAATGCAGATTCGTATATCGTATTTCAACTCAACTTTTTGTTTTCATTAATGATCTCTGAACAAGAATAATGGAAAATACGAACATGTCGGTAAGTACACAACAACATACTAGCACCGACATCATCTTAAAGTCTTCTTTGAAGAATTCTTCAGTAAAGGATTATAGCAACAAATTTATTTTCTCAACATAATACTTAAATGTACTATAAAGCAGGATATTTTGTATCACTTTCAGAATGCAGTTTTAATTTCATAATACTAAATTAAACAAAATTATTTTTGATAATCTTTAAAAGCATCTCAAAAATGTAATTATTATATTACAGTGAAATGAAAGTAGAAAATATACTTAAAGACGTTCACTGGATAATTGAATTTCTTTAAAATGTCTTGAAACTTTTATTATTTGACAACTTAAATGCGTTTTATACGTTATTAAAAATTGAAAAATTTAACTTAAAAGCTTCAATTTCTACTATGGGAGCTAATTTTAGCTCTCACAAAGGGACATTTTTAATTATTGTCAACTAAATTTTTTTTAAATTGTTTTGAAAAACTAGTATTTAATGTAAGTAAGCATACAAGTAATACAAAAAGCTTCCAGTGTTATTAGTATATCTATATCATGGTATAATATATACAAAGTTAATGCCATACTTTGGTTGTTGGCATTATTTCAACACTATTATACTTTTTACTAATATTTTAATGCTTTACATTGTAAAGTAATGGATTTTCATTATAAACATTACTATTTGATATTTTCGTAACTTAACTTTCTAACCGTACCATCAGCCGGTGAACGCCATGAAAGAAAACACAAGGATCCCAGTTGGAATAAAATTATACTTGAATCAACCAGTAGTTTATTTAGAAACTATTTCAATTTTTTTAAACTATTATTTGTGAACATTCTGTATAAGGATATATGAATTCATAGATACTACTAATAAAAAGTCTGATAAATATTACCAAATTTTATGACATTCAATTAATTTTTAAAATTGTATAAGAAATATTTGATTCCATTAAGTGTCACTTTAAGAGACTCTTACAAAAGTTTATATTATAATAAAAAAATTTTTTGATAAATGAATAATAACTGAAATCAACGTAATTATTACTTTATTCATCCCCACGAATTGCTCGATACTTGGCTAGTTCATTTGGGAATACTCGATTCAACTCAACAAGCATATTTGCTTTGAATTTCCTGTACGCATCTATCTTGCCTTTGACCTGTTCATTCTTTGTTAATGCTTTATCGATGCAGTCTTTGGTGTACAATTGAGGATTTCTACCTTGGTCAATATAACTGTAAAAAAATATAGATACTTTTAGATAATAATTATTACTATACAAAAAGACAAATGTATTCTTATAAATTGTTTTTTAAATAAATTTAATAGATTTTAATAATCATTAATTAATTTACTAATTTTCATTAACTAGTTATAAGCATAAATATAATCAGTAATACATTGATAATTTTATTTGATTGTAATTTTGATGATGCAATTGTTCTAAATTCTAAAATTTGTAGTATAAAACTTTTAAATTAATATGTGCTATTTACATACAAGGAGAGTGTCGAAGGATTGGAAACCGATATTTGATGAGACTTTGAAGGATGTTGACACTTAAAAATGAAATGTAGTACCCTTAGTTTGTTCCAATGGGCCCTTATTCACAAGATATTCGCCAATTGACTTGAATTTTGCATTATTTTAGTAAAAAATGATACCTCTACTTCTTATCATAGCTCTGCAAGTTTTTACGCTAGAGAAAATGAATTAAAAGTAAATAAAAATAAACGTAAAGAGCTTAAATTTCAGATTTGTTTCATACAGAAATATTAATCTGGGCCAGTTATTAACCGTCAAAATTACACAAAAAATCACTGCATTTAACAGAGTTAAAATCCTCAAATTTAGATCTATTTTTCATCACTTTGTTTGAAAGTTAATAACTTAGCCCCAGATTAATATTTTTGTGCGAAACAAAGCTGAATTAAATCTCTTTCTGTCTATTTTTATTTACTTTTAACCCTTAGCTACCGAGGTGGTGGCATATAGACACGACCTAACCTAGAAATTCACGGCCCATAGGAATTTTTATCCTCACAAAATAATTATTTAAATCAATCATCATTTTATATTTTGATATAAAACGTAAGCATATCTGTTAAAAATCGGAATGTCTTGCTATACAAATTTTTATGTGACAATAAATTTAACAATTTAATATTGAAAATGATAAAAATATTCAGTGGTGTCCATATAGAACCACGTCGGTAGTTACGTGACTATGATTTCACGTCGGTAGCTAAGGGTTAAATCAATTTTACTAGCGTAAAGACTTGCAGAGCTATGATCAGAAGTAGAGGTATCATTTTTTAATAAAATATTGCACAATTCAGGTCAATTAGTTAATATCTTTAGAATAAGGGGTATTGGAAAAAACTAAGGATGCTACATTTCATTTTTAGGTGTCAGACAACATCGCTCAAAGCCTCATCAAATATTGGTTTTCAAACCTCCGGCACTCTCCTATTAAGTTTTAAAGTATTTCAGCTAAAAGTACAATGCCACAACTTATCTTACAAATAAATAATCTCGGAATAACAAAATAGTGTACTTACTCAAAAACTTCGAGTGGAACATGTACGTCTTGCACTTGTGTTTTCAACTTGTCGATTTCTTGTAAACCAGTCACCAGTCCCTGTCTGCAGTGACAAGAGAAACAGATAATTTAGACATTCTTCAATGTATATTATTTTATACTTTATGTGCTTGTATAACGAAAGAACAAAAAATTTTAACCCATACAACTAGCATCAAAGAGATACAAAAATAAAGTTTTCGTCAATAAACAGTGTGACTGTAATGAATACTTACATCTTTTGATTCAAAACATTTTGACCTTGAGGTTGAAAATCACTTACTATAATACGTATTTGTCGAACATTTTCAATAAATAATTCTAGTTGAGTTTCAAGACTCTCCAATGCAGAAGCCATCTTGTATGTTTACGCAAACGTGATTTCTCTTGGTGATAAGGTAGACTCATAGACCCTTTCATTCTTGCAGGTATTCAGTTTTACGCAGAGATGACGCCACGTGTATAATTTGAGAACCAACCCGGTTGGAGCAGCCGTGGCTCAGGCGGTAAGACGCTTGCCACCCGATACACGACTGCTTTTAGAGGTCCCGGTTCGATTCCCGGTTTGAGCGAGAAATTTCTTCGGGATTTTCGACAAGCCAAGTGAATCCTATTCGGTGTGCCTCGACTTTAGAGCCAAGAATATGAATTTGTAAAGAAATAAGAGGTTGGTGTTTCGATACCAACCCGATGAATTAGTAAAAACGAAACTAAGTGGTTGTGTTTCGACACTTCCCCGGAGATATTGTACTGTAAAAATAAAAAGGGGTTGTTGGTGCTTCGGCACCTCCTCGATGAATTTGCAAAAAAGAACTAAGGATGTAGTGTTTACGACACTACCGCGATGACAGTGTTGGTTGCCAATATAGTTGAATAAGTTGAAGACCTTATTAAAAATAAGGCAGAAATCAACCCGGGTTGTATTTCGCGTCATTTGTTATTGTATCATGGCATGTATATGTAAAATTTTGGCCAATAAAACTATACGAAACTAATCAACCCGAGTGGAAATAAATTTGTTAAAAACTATTAATTCTTGTAGAGAAAAGTGAAATATCGTGTATATTTCAGAAAAACTATTAGAGACTGTCAATTATTGTTTAAGTTAGTTCTCAGCACCCCAACATTCGGTCCATCGAATATATAAATTTAATCAACTCTGCCCACAACAGTTTTGAACAAATATTTTTTTCTTTTTATCCATGAAATTTCACAGTTTTGCATGATCGTAAAAATCATTTCATACATAGATTAAAAATGATTAAAATAACAAATTAATTTTCTACAGATTTTAACATTTTCATACAATTCACATTAATATTAATTATTTTGTTAAATCTTTTAAACTTTTTTAATCATTTTTAATATTTTTGGAAATTTAAAAATGTGAAAAACCGTGACAAATGTGTTAAAAACTGTGATAACCATGAAATTCCGTGAAAACTGTAAAATTAGGCTTACAATTGGAACAGTTTTTTAAAAAATATTATAGTTTTCGGAAGATTATGTGGGTTGTATATCGATGAAAATAAGTAATTTAGTTTATTAAGAAATATAAAATATTTATCGATATACTTCGTTAAGATATATATGTTCACAAGAAAAAATAAGCGCGTCGTTTCTCGGAGTCGTATTCACAACGAATGAGTCGCACAGCAGCTTGGTCCAGCTAACTCTGTGCGTAATAGTAGGGGAACTTTAAAACAATCTATAGTCTCTATGCACACTATATACTCTAAACACTAGACACACTCATATAAGTATGTGTGGGCGCACACATATCCCAATAATAGAATATTTCATACATTTTGTCACAGTTTCTACATAGTTTTTCAGTTTTCACAGTTTCTCACATTTTATCACAGTTTCTCATAATTGTAATTTCCTTTAAATAAGAGAATGCAACGAAAAGAAATATGAGAAAATGTGAAAGACTGTGAAAAAATGTGAAAAATTGTGTAAGTTCTATTAAACAAAATACGCGTTTTTTATAAGTGTGAGAAACTTTGAAAAACTATGCAAAATGTGTGAAAAAGTGCGAAAAAATGTGCATATTTCTTTTTAACATATGTTCCAAAAGTATGTATATTTTCAAACTTTTTCACACTTTCTCACATTTTTTTCATACTTATTCATAGCTTTTCACAGTTGTCATTATCACTAGGGTATTCCATAAAAAAAAATTTTAAATTCTGCAAGCCCAGTTTCACAGCTTTTCACGAAATTCTCATGGTTTTACACAGTTTTTCTCACACATGTCACAGTTTTTCACATTTTTAAATTTCCACTAGGGGGTAGGTATATGTAATTCAAGTAGTAACTTAGACTACTTTTAAATTAATAATAACTCATATAGGCACTCGTTATAGTATTTTTCATAAGTAAATATTAAAACGCTTTTGTTTACATAATTCACATACATTTTCAGACATGTGTTTCTATATTTAGTTTTCATCATTTCCGAAACCTAAAAGTTAAAGGGTGCATAGATATTTACCCATATCTATAAAGGCAAGATGAACACACGAAGTCAAACAAAGTGAACATTTATACTTATCTCATGAATTTATAGTATCAGAATTATAGTCTTGGTATTAGAATCGGTTTAATAGAGAAATATAAACACTTTTTTGATTATATACAATTTATTATGTTATAATAAACGTTATTTGAAAAAAGTACATGCAGAGAATAAAACATCACTGAGTGATGTATTGCGCATTACTGGTTATGTTGCCATGTTGGACATGAAAACTGTCAAATTTTCGCAACACGCATTACTCATTAATAAACAGCGCATGAACCAGTAATGTCCTGTGAATTACTCAGTGATGCGTGGAAATCACTGGTTCATGCACGGACATTAATAAGTAATGCGTTTTGCGAAAATTTGACAATTTCCATCGCTAACATAACCAGTAATGAGGTAAAATGAACACTTTATGATTTGACAAACGCTTCTCTTTTAATATAATGATTAATTTTTTCTACATAACGTGGCTTATCCAAATCTTAGCTTGCCTTATTTGTCTTTTAAGCATTAATAATTTTTTTTATTATCAAAATATTCATTTTACCTTAAAATAGCTCATTTTACCCCGCTCTCCCTTATCTGGATTCAGAAGATGGCTTTAAAAAGTACCCTTTTTACCTTCCTTTAAAAATTGTGTATGGCTATATATAGATGAAATTGTATTTTTATGATTGATTTGAATATAATTTACAAATATATAATGAAATTTAACGTATCGATCATATTTAGTTAGTAGAAAATCATTCATTAAATTTATTCTGTCGGGTGTACCTACTTTCAAAACTAAAAAATTCGTACATACAAGTAACGATAAAAGTGTAGTTTTTATAGCATAATATAGAAAACATATGTATTTAAGTGTTTCTAGAAAAAGCTGTGTGTCCGACAAGACTGATATAACCAAAAACTGTTATACTATTATCTAATACTTGGTGTTGTCTATTCTCTATGTACAGAACTTTGACGCCCCGCGTATTTTACATGATTACGTGGCGAATTTCTGAACTATTGGGTCCGAAAAATATATTAGCTTATATGGCAGATTATCAAAAAAAATATATATTTTTTAAATCAGAAGCTGTTTAAAACGTTAGAATTTCTTTTTAGGTGAGATACACTTATTATCACTGCTCAAACAGGTTCCTTGATGTGTTAAATAATAGCAATCTGTAAAAAGATATTTTTCGATAACCTCCCATATAAGCCAATGCATTTGAGCGGCCCAATAGTTCAGAAATCCGCCACGTAATTATGTAAAATTCGCGGGGCGCCAAAGTTCTGCACATAGTGAATATGGGTCATGAATTTCTTTCTCGTGGTGTGGCATTACTCATATAGGGGAGAGTAAGGCATATTTGTACACTTTCACATTTTTGATTTATCATATGCGCCTGGATGAATTTAAATTTTTATAGCAATAGATACCTAAAATTGACATATTTAGATGTGCATTTCATATTTTTGAAATGCATTTTTTAAATGTTAAAGTGTTTGTATACCCAAAAAAAAGTCATTTTGTGCAATTTTGCCCCGACCCTGGGGTAAATTCGTACACACATGTATTTTAAATGAGAGTCGGACGAAAAGTCGCTTTATGGTGTTTCATGGTTTCATATGGTGAAAATGTTGAGTTTTTTACGTAGAAACCTGTTCACCGGGCTAAAATGTAAGCAGCAATAATATTGATACAGTTAGGACTATGTGTACAAGTTTGCCCCAAATGGATTTTTTTCTTCAACTTACTATAACTTCATCAATTTTTAATTATTCAAGGCTTAGCAACTCTCAAAATCTTCGTAATTGAACCTACTTTCCACGTATAATGTGCGGGAATGAATAATTATTTAATTATTATTGCAATTGATCAAATTATAAATTCAAATAGTTACAGAAAGGACCTTGAAAATTACACCACTTGTGTAAAGAAATACATAAGTAATCTTAAGTAATATTAAGCCTTGAAATTCTAGTTATACATTCATTTCATATAAAAACTAACATAAATTTTTTGCAGAATTTTACTATGGTTTTATTAAAAGATATTCAAAGTGAGCAGTTTTACCCCTGTAAGAATATGCCCCACTCTCTCCTATAGGTTATGCGCCTTTCAACAATCGACGATTCCAAGTGTTATTATTTTTTTTAAAACGCAAATTAAATTATTATAAGTTGATTTTAATATTTTAAGAAAAAACGCTTCAGAACTGTAGAGAAGAAAATTCTAATGCATTGTTAGCCGCGAAAGTATTGAATAAAAGATATTCCGCTTTTTTTTAAATGTATAAGTACTATACATATTATGCGCCTTTCAACAATCGACGATTCCAAGTGTTATTATTTTTTTTAAAACGCAAATTAAATTATTATAAGTCGATTTTAATATTTTAAGAAAAAACGCTTCAGCACTGTAGAGAAGAAAATTCTAATGCATTGTTAGCCGCGAAAGTATTGAATAAAAGATATTCCGCTTTTTTTTAAATGTATAAGTACTATACATATTTAATTATAACATTAATCTGAAGATATAACGTTATTGACAAGATATGTTTAAATTTATTGTAATATTTCTCATGACATGTCTAACGTATTTATCAACAATTATAGAAATATATTTGAGTTCTTAAATAACTGGGATATTTTATATATCGCTTTGAACCATTATTTTTCCATGTTACACGTTTCAAAGAGTATTCAATTGTAGTACATATGGCATGAAAATGATAATTTGGTAACGCCAAAATCGTTATTTTTGTGCCAATGTAAGTATATTACATTTTATCACTTTTTAGAAATATAATACAGAAGAAAGGTTTATAGTGTTATAATCCATTAACTGAATAGAATATTTTCCGGCTGTTACTACAAAAGTCGAACAATTCGATTAATCGGTTGATAAATGAGACAATTAGACACGGTACAAAAATAACAATAAACTTAAATATGCAGCCAGGAAAATTTAACAAGTAAAAGTGATTTATTTCAGACTTTAAGGTTGTATGCGTAGATATATATGTCATAAAAACAAATATTTTTTACTACAATTTAATCTCAGATAATGATATGAAAGTCAATATATTATAATATAAGGGGTTTTTGTCAAACTAAAATGTTTGTTTTTTATCAAAATTCTGTTATTGTAAAATTACGTATCGTCAAATTTAGACTTTAAAAAAGTAAAAGTTGACAAAAGCAGTGTAGACTTTTTTATTCATTATTCGATTTTAATTATGAAGGTCTAATTTTGTTCTTTGTAAGATTTCAGAGGGACTTACCCATATCAAAATTAAATAACATCGAATAACCTGCAGTGTTACAGCCTATAGTTTATAAATCCATACACGGGTTTTTGTAAGTTTGAGCGTGTACAAGTATAAACTATAAGCTGTAACTTTGCAGGTTATTCTAAGTTATTTCATTTTTATATGCAACTCCCAATGAAATCTTTCAAGGAACAAAATGATACCTTTAAAATTAAAATCGGATAACAAATAAAAAAGTCTATTTTGTTCACTTTTTCTTTTTTAATGTCTAAAAAAATTTTTTTATTTTGGGAAAAACACCTGTTTTTGTAATATATTTTCATATCGTTATGTAATATTAAGTTATAGTACAAAATGTTTGTTTTTTATAATATATATCGACGCATACAACCTCCTTAACGTAGAAATTCCGTCGAAATCTGGGAAATACAGAAAAAAAATTATTTCATTATCATAAAGTAGGTATTATGTGTAAAGAAACTATATAGAATTGATTAAATAAAACCTTTCTATTTGCGAAAAAGAGGTTAATAGTCAAAAAATAACAACAAATGTACTTCTACCTGGAGTATGAAAGAATTTCTTTAGATGATGATTTTCTTATGAGTTCTTTAGATGCTTTTTAGAATCCTTAGACTATTTACAAGACCTCCTCCGTTTCAATTTTTAACAAATATTTAATCAGTAAAGAATAAGGTACATTTGTTAATAAAAGTATTATAAACAAATGCATATATTGTTCTTCACTGATTGAGTATTTTTTAAAAATTGAAATGATCAAAGTCTTGCAAATTGCTTAAGGATTCTAAAAAGCATCTAAAAAAATCATATGTTTTAAAATAAAAGTTTGTTGGGTTGTAAACACGCGTAAATTTTTTCTTACTCCAGATAGAAGCACATTGTTGTTTTTTTTTGGGTGGAGATAAATATACCGAAAGATAAATTTGCAGAAGGATAAATTTACCGAACGACCGAAAAAATCAATACTTATGGATAAATATGCCAAAAGTTAAAAATGCCGAAAACAAGAATCCCGAAAAAGAAAATGCCGAAAACGAAAATTTGGACAAAAAAGTGCTTTTATTAGAATATGCGCCTGTATTATAATAATGTGTTAATTGCTGCTAGGTCGTTTCTTGTCAATATTAGATAATTTTAGTTTTTACCCGTTGCCATTCAACATTTCGGCATTTTTATCCATCGGCATTTTTACCCGTCGGAACTTTTATTTTGGCACTTTTGTTAATCGATTACTTTACCCATTGGCAATTATTGGAATGTATTTAGCCAAACATACAAGCTTTTTATCAGTAAAACTAATTAAAATTTATATCAAAACATTAATAGGTTCAAAATTTATATTATAATTGAATAAAATATTAATCTAAACGTATATATTTTTTCAGTTTTCTGTTCACATTTCAAGAATAATCAGATTTTGGTGTTTTCTCAATAGTTATAAGGTCGATTTATTTTTCAAATTACAGGGCCTCTACCGCGTCTTGAAATATGTTCAAGGCATCTCATTTATAGTAAAAAAGCCCTTTATCATTTTTTGGATTGAAAATAAGTAAAAATGCTAGGTGTAAATTAATGAAATACCAAGGAAAGCAATGTTTAGATTAAATGGCAGAGGTAAATAAATTAGACTATGAGAATTCAATTTTTCTTGCGACGCATTGCATATTTATTTCGCATGATAACTACCTAATCACATTTATTACACCACAATACACGACGTGACACTTAGGATAATAATTTAAAACGAGAGCTAGTCGTAGTCGTATATCGATAATATGCGGCAGCGATCGATTAATTTTTCGTGTAATATTGATATACTGTAATTATATCGTTTATATCCTATCGTAACTAGCATAAAATCCGGAGGTATAAATATAGCACATTCATCGAGTTGTCGCTCGCGTATATAATACGCTCTACAAGTTTAATTCAAGGATACCTGGCAAGTTCATCTAATCTCCATCTCCGTCTTTTTTGCCTTCATTATTTTCTCTGCCTTGACTTATCGTCTCAGTGATTTAGAATAATACAGTCACCTTATGCAGTCTGAAACATTATTTAACTTACGTTTTATTTCTGTTTAGTTTTATCCAATCAATTGTAAATTGTTCAAATTATCGTTAACTATTTTTTGCTGTATGTATTCAAATTATTACTATCTATAACGCATATATTTCAAGTTATTTTTATGTGATTGATTTAAAGCATTTATAGTATTTACTTAGTATCATCAACCATGTAGGTTTTTAGTATACTTTTAATGGAAACTTATAATTTATCAGACATTTTCCATATTGTCGTGTACTGCAATTTCATAGCATTCTAGAAATTTGCACAACAATCATAGAAATGGTTGACACTCATAAACCGATTATACAAAAGTTTTATTTAGAGAAGATTTTTATTAATTAACTCATTGATAATACATTTTTGTGAATCACTATTACTACGAGCAAAGTAGTAATTGCATGTTTATATGAGTACGTAGATGAAGTTCAACAAAAATTGAGAATTACAGTAATAAGCGTGTTTAGTACATTTTTCTCAACTTAAAAATGATTAGTTAATCTAATAAAAAAATTATTATATATATATATTAATGGTGATTTTATTTTCCTAAAAAATACACATTCTGTACATACAAGACTTTTCATATTTTATTAATATACTCAACGTTTCTCTTGGCCTACGAAGTCGCATTTCCACCAAAACATAACTATACTATTTAATTTTTCTTTAGGGATTTATTCGAAACCATTTAAATAATAATAAAAATATTATTGCCATTAAGTGGTAATCCAAGTGCGTCGACAAAAGGTCTTTTAAGACACAAGTCTTCAGTGTTATCAATTTGATTAACTTCTCCTATAAGTACGTGGATTATTATGGCCTTTCGTGGAAATTGGCACTTCGAGCCTCTTTGCTCCTCCAATCTGTTTAGGTATAATCATTAGTTCTTTTTATTCATAATTATATTGTAAAAACAAAATATGCGTCGCCCTGAGAAAAGTCCTCTCAATTACATCCTTATTGTAGCAAAAAATCTTAGCACGAACTACAGTGTAAAAAGTCTTCGTCGATAATTTTTTCTACATATACATAAAAAATGTTAATATTTGGCAGTTTTTTGTGTGTATTTTTTCTCATTTAAAAAATCGATATGTGTTCCTATAATTTTGTGGAGATCCCTTTTCCCAGGCGAACTATCGCTCTTATTTTCATGCTTTCTTCCTCTGGATCCTTAATAATTATCGACAATTAATTATGTACTTATATAAAAAATGTACAAGAAAATCTACATTAACGGACGCATATAGTCGAATATCTTGTTTATATGTATAAAGTCAAGCGCGCGATCGATGATTGAGCATCGACATGTTATAATAAATAAATATAGCCATTGCGAGAGAGATTATGTGAGAAAAATTTCATCGAGAATACATAATAATGCTTTTGGCGAGAGAAAGGAAAAAGAAAAATTAAAGAAGAAAGACAAAAAATGGTACTTTTGAAAGCTCATGTATAAAAATCGTAGAAAAAGCGCCCAAGACTCGAATACTCGCGATAGATTAAATTGGAATACTTCGTTTTTCTTTTCTCTTTAAATAAATTATACTTCAACGCATAATATAATAATAATAATAATTAATGGATACTTCGCTAATATTTCCTCCTACTTATTCTTTTTCATTTTAAAATCTTTTATTAAGGCCTTTACACAAATATGGAATAAGAATAGAAATCAATGTAAGGAATACGAATAAGTAATAAGTCGATGTGTATATATAATTAATCATATTTTTAACATGGTTTTAAGCAAAAACATTGCCTTGGAGCTATTTAAGCGAGAACATAATTAGCTTATAGAATTAGTAATTTGAACGTAGATAGACAGTAACCATTATATTTATTTCTAAATTTGAAACACAAACAACTGTGTGCGCAAAAACTTATTTCTTATTCCAATTTTCTTATTCCTTATTCTTCTTCCTATTCCTCTTTTTATGCAAAAGTCTATACTTCGCGTTAGACGAGAAAAAAGGACATTCATGCATTTCTGGCGCCCTTATTGTGCTCGCATGATATATATTCGTGTCCGTTTACTTTTTTTTTGCGGGAAAGAAAAAATCTTTTCTCTTTTTTGCTTTTTACTTTTTTGAAAAAAATATAGGAATCTTACGTTAAACGAATGGTTTTTTTATATATATTTTTTTAGTTTTTTCTTGATTTTTTTCTATGTCGTAAAAGTAAAAGACGAGTCGTTCGGGTTAATACGATGTGTGTGTTTGCGTGGGTCTGCTTGAAGATGAGGCTCTTCAGTGACAGGATCTCGCCCTTCGCTCAAAACGACGCATCCTGCGGCTCCACTCGTCGCGCCACTCGATCACGATCGACTTTTCCGTGACCGACAGTCCATCCTTGGCTGCACTGTCACTTTCCATACCCAGGATCAAGTATGATCTGAAATTTTAAACGATAAAATGATTATATCTTCGAGCTTATTATAATTATATTTTAAGGTCTCTATCGCTAGAATACTGTACTCTATGTAGTACCTACATGGTGTTTTGAAATGTTTATTGTAGGATTCTGGCGTTTATGGCAAATGTGAAAAAGGGTATTTATTATAGTTTTCATTGTTTTCGTAGTTAAAGAATAATCGAAGGCCTCCTAAATGTTAGAATTAGAAAATCGTATATTACGCAATAAGTGCGCAAAGTAGGTGATTCCTGCGCGAATGGAGTTGCAGACAAAAACATTAGTGCGAGAATCACCTACGGCAAGTGTGCAAAGCAATTGTAAAGTTATTGCAAAATGTGCAAAGTACTCTAATCCCGCATTGTTCGCAGCGTGCGTATAGTGAAGACTTTGCGCACGCCGTTTGAAAAAATATATGTTTTGAAATAGTAAGTTGCATAACATGTCTAGTGACACCATTTGAAGCGCGGAAATGAATAACGGGCTAAACAACAATATAAAGTTTCCGAGATAAATGCATTTTATTGGGGAAAGCATATTTCGGTGTTAATTTTTGTTGTGATTCAAAGTACGTTTCTGGGTTTTTGTATTTTTATGTTATTGGGGATAACCAAGCGTATTGTTTAAGCGAAACAGTAAAAAAAACTTATGTTGTTTAGCCCGTTATTCATTTCTGTGCTTCATTTACACCGCATATAGACTTTTGATAACATACAAAATTGAAACTTTAAACGCGGTTTTGTCAAAACGTATTTTTTAACTTCAAAACGTAGTTTGTACAGTGGATTTTAATGAATCTTTGTCAAAGTTTCATGAAACATTTCATAATGTATATAACAAAACTGTTGAAAATGAAGTAGAATATATAAACAATGCACCAAGGATATAGAATTAGCACAACATAGAGCAAAGGGTGGCATTATTATGTGATGGGAAAATTTCAGCTTCATAAACAATAAAAAAACATAAAACTTTTTACCAAAATCCTACGTTAACATAATGCTGTGTTTTTCAAGAGCATGATTTTCAACGCAAAATGTACAGAAAAAAAAATATTGCGTATACTCACTGATTTGGTTTGATCTTGGGACACCTGCACGCGAGGTCGGTCGAGTGGACGTACAACGGAGTCGTACCCCGGGAAATCCTCGAGTCCCTGTTTCGCTTGTAAATCGTGACGACCTTGACGGCAAACTTAACCCAGGAATTTGCGGCGGTACCCGCGGCTCCCGGTGGCCCGTCGCTCACCTTCTTGTATCTGTCCGTCACTCGGGCCAGCAGCGCTGCAAGTAAAAATTTGGATTTTATCAGTTTGCGTTTTTCAGGATGCAGATTGCGGTGCACGCGAGACATGTGTGCGTGATTTATGCAACGTTTATAAAACTTTCAAGAGACTACCTTCATTATATTACTTAGAATTATCATCATAGACAATTAAAATGCAATGACAATTATATTAGGTGTAAAATTTTTTTTATATTTTGTAACATAGAAAAAAGTGTCCCTTCTAAAGTAGTAATAAAAAATATAATTATTACATTTAAATTTTACGCAATATAAATTAAAAACCCTGTGGTTGACCATATAACTTTAGCGTTGCTGACGAACCTTCTATCTTCTAAACGCTCGAGGAAGTAGTAAATTCAAAGTGCCATCAAAATAAACAAATGAAGCACGTACAAAAATTCGCGTGGCCGCACCGCTAGAAAAGAACCCCAAAAAAAGGAAAAGAAAAGCGACGCACGAAGAAAGGAAGAACGGGAGACACGGCACTTTGTAGATCTATTCCAAGTCGAGTGTTCGAGATTTATATGCGGTGAATCAAACGAGCGGACAGTCATCCACGAGAGAAAGAGGATGAGAGAGACAGAGACGTCATGAACTTGCTGCGGCTCCTCGCCGACTGCGACGGCCGTACGAGAGCTTTAGCGCTTCGGTACTCAAAAGCATGCCTTTCTATTATTAAAGACCCTAAACGCGCGAGCCTTTCATTTTTTAGCTACCTTTATGTATGTGTGTGTGCTGCACACCTTCCTCTTATCCTTCCTGTCTCTGTCTCGAAATCTCTTGTTCTCTTTCTTTCGTTGCCGGCTCTGATCACTAACACTCTTTCTATTGAATTCGATCATTCTTGTCTGGTTCTCTTTAACAGCTACACGCAGGATTTTCATCGCCGTCGATGTTAATGGTCTATTAGACGTTATTTTGTTCGAACAGAATTTTATAGCACGGTTCCATTGACTTTTACACAATAATCGAGTATTGACAAGTGGAAATTGATTATCCTAATGCCCTACATTATGAATGATAAGTATTTATATGTAAGATCAGAGATGTAGAAGGATGATCAATGATAATTAATCATGTGAATGTTAGATATATTATTGTACGTATATTTCACGCTTATATTCAAGAATATTATAAAGGACTGCTTTAATTGTTTGTTTTTATTGTTATTTTTTATTAATTATTTATAATTTTCATTTCTTTAAATAAGTTTTATGTTTAAAAATATTACATTTGTTTCGTTATTTATATTCATAAATCTTTCATTTTGGCAGTTATCAAAGAAAAATGAATTTAACATTTATTTGTAGATTATGTTTTAAAATATAAGTTATTCAATCTTTTATAATCAATTAAAAAAAATACTGTGATACTTCACATACTTTTCTTATTTCTCTACATTAATGTATAAAATATACCTCTACTTCCTCTATATGCACTTACTTTTCTGTTCGTGTGCTTTTACACCCATCCATATCCCTTACAAATGCAAACGAAAAACTCACCGTAATCTCGCTTGCAGTATTTTTTCAGGTTTAGCCTTCGAGTACTCGCTCGACACTTGGCGCATTGCTCTGTAACACACAAAGAAACATATAGGGTGCATTAGAATTCTCTCCAAAGATTTGATGCTTATTTTACATTTACATATTGTATATCGATGACCCTTACGAAGACTAATATGTCTGCTGAGTTTCCCATGAAGAAAAATACATTTGGATTTTCACCACGAAAACTAGCAAATTTAGCGCTTTTCCATCTCCTGACTTTCTTGGGCTATTTTTAATTATTCGGGTAGTCTAATTTTCTCGGGTAAACCGATAATTTTTTGAGTACTAAAATAGTCTAGTACCCGACCGGAACCCGATAAAAAAAGAATCGATCCGACCCTTCAAAAGTTTACGAGTACAGCACTAATTTATATATTCTATGCGAAAAGTGCTAGTCTTCATCGGAAATTTATGAAAAATGTTAGTCTTCGTGGGAAACTCGTGAAAAGTGCTAATCTTCGTGGGCGATTTCCAAATGTGCTAGTCTTTGTAAGGGCCGTCGATATATAGTCGTAAAATGTTATTTTAAGGATAAACAGATTTTTCCATATTTTCTTTAAGTGTAGCAGTTTCGAGTTTGAGTGAAAATTTCCCTTTGGATTGGTTAAGATGTTAAAATGTTAAATCATAGGATGAATAGTAAATGATTGATTTGAAAATCTACTACCTAAATTCTGATGAAAGCAATTTCAAGACAAAATATCGAATGCATTTCTACTCAAACGTACAATTTATTCCCGTTTGTAAAATATATAACCTGCTTCTCCCACCAAAAGCTCCATTGTCGTGTATGCTTTCGTATCAGAACCCTCAATGTATCAAAACCCATTCAATCGGATTGTTAATACGTCAAACAGAGAAAGAAAAAAAAGAGAGAAACCCTCCCCAATATCAGTAAAAATGGCTCGCAGCAGCAGTACCAGGAACATCGATGGAGGCTTTGTCGGGGCCAGCGCTTGTCTTTGAACGGAAATATCGGACAAACATCCGGAAAATATTCGAACTTCTATCTTTCTCTTTCTCTTTTGGCTCCAGTTATCATTTTTCACTATTCTTTTTATTCTCGCTTTTTCATTTCAGTTTTTTCCCACTTGCTTTTTTTAACGTGTTTCACGGGAATGGAAACGCTATTTTATAAAAAGATTCTTGAATAAAAAGTTTACATGTTTTTATAAAAAAAAATTCTTTTATGAATTTTATAATAAAAAGACTTGAATATCAGTCTAAAACTATTTTATATATGCTTCTATCCCATATATAAGTCATATATTTTCTAAATCACTAGGTTTGTTCGGAGCTTGAATTAGTTGTTTGACTTTGATCCATTCTGATCGACTCTAATTTGTTCATAACCCATCAAAGAACATTTTTTGTTCTTGCATGGTTTGACCAGATGTAACCCCAAATCATAAGCTGAGATTGTTAGAAGTTGACATATTAAAAATCTGTGTTGATCAGAGTGAATTCGATGCAAGCTCCTTGAACAAATCTATTGTATTCTTTCAGGTCAAAACTCATTTACGATATAAGAATGTGATATAAGCGTTATAATTTACGTGCATAAATAATTAAATACATTCACCAAATGTGATCGTGTGTATTAAAAAAAATGATTGTAATCATTTTTAGCCATGAAATCATAATATATTAATTTATTTTTACACAACAATAAAGCAGATCCTAAAAATAAAGAGTGAATTAACAAATATCATGCTTTGCCTATATGCTTTAGCTCGAAAATCTTTATTGTTGAATTTAAATTGTTCTCCATTTACTGCAAACTAGTATACACCCCAACGTTGATTGCCGATCCAGTGAGCCGCAACAAAGCACTGCGTCCCCGTAGCACTCTCCCGTATTAGAACTATCTCATTCTCGATCATCGAAACAACTCACGAACTCAGTAAATATCTCCTTGGACCATCTGGTGCCTGCACAGTAACTATTCAAACACACCACTCTCATCCAAAGTCAAAGATACACCCGCAATTTCCTCATTCATCGCAGATCGCAGCTCATTTTCAATATGCATTCTCGTTCTTTCGTCAACTCCGAACCTCTCCACGCAGTGTCCACCCCATGGAGATACGTCGCTATGGCAAATCTCCCGATTCGCGGCGTGAATCACTATATACTCGGCGGGACGTCGGGACGAATTGCATCTGCCAAGCGATGCGCTCCGTTTCACCGGCGACGGCTAATACAGCAGCAGCAGCCTTGCCACTGCGCTAGTATAGTATTACAGTGCAGACGCGTACACACAAGCGCGCTGGAGCCTCTGTATAACTGTATATACAGGTACACGTGTATCGGCGACCAGGAGAATTAATTGAGCGGGTAGAGCGCAGTGGAGAGTCGCTGAAGCGAGCCGAACGCGCGGAATACGCGCAAGCTGACCAGTCGGCCTGCTGCCGCTGTTGGACGCTCTCGAGATAATGGACCTATCGGCCGGCTGCCGCTGCGAAACTGCATCTATCAATCCGTTATAGTTTATCACTCGCGAGAGAGGGGGGAGGGGGTGTATCCTGCCGATACGCGAGCGAATACTGACTCTCTCTCGAGGCTGCCTGTGGATCGCTGTTTTTTTTGTTTGTTCGTTTGTTTCTCTTCGCATCGAAGCCGAACGCGATTTTTTCTACCGTTTGGTCGCTGGTTTTCGTCGCGACTAGACTGTTTATTGGATACGTATGGCATGTTTACCGTACTATAGCATTAAATCTAAAAGGTTATTTTCAAACTTCTCATTAAAGTTAAATGCTAAGAGACATGTTTCGATCTGATTCAAGTAATTATATTGTGACAATAAATCGTTTCTTTACAAACCATATTAAACTGAAGAATGAGATTGAACGCTGAGTTATCCAGGCTATCTTATTGGGATAAATAAAAGAATTAATGTTTTTAAAACTTGCGCAATTTCTGTCCGGGCTGGGAGAGGGTAGGTGTTCAACAAAATAAATGGGTGACTTACAATTAGTGCGTTTTCTTTTTTGTAGATATCTCAATCATGTTTGAGTACTTTTAAATAAAAAGAACTATTTTAAATGACCCATTTATATAAGATACAACCCCACGACAGAAGTCAAAATACACGGGGTAACTTTGGATTTAATGTACGTAATATGACGAACGCTCGAAATCAATTATTTTCCTGCTCACAAGTAAAAACTACACGTAAATAGTAACTAGCATGAATAAACTATTAAATTCTGTAAAAATTCCTTTATTTCAGCAAGTATCTCCCCTATCTAATCCAGCTTATCTTCGGAAAGCGTCGTGCGAATATTTGTTATATCCGTTGACCACCGCTGAGATATAGTGGATTGTCGTGCACGTCCGTGTAACCGCCGAGGCGGACGAGTCAGCAAGTAATCCTAATTCGTCGGCAATATATATCCCCCGGATGATTGAGTAGTCGCTGCTTCTCAGTGCCAACTTCTTGGATAATAAATATTAAGTATTCTCGCGACGAAGCGGTTATTACTCTTCGTAAGTAACTCTATAGCTACTCGAGTGAAGAGAGCTCTCGAAAATGAATATTATATTAATAATTAATTAAGCAGTAACTTTTAGCATGATTTAATAGCATTGACAAAGCTGTATAAATGTTGGTATATGAGTTATTCATAGTAAAGAATAATTGTAACACTACTTTCTTTACTGTAGAATTCATAATACGTTGTATTCATCGGTAAATCAGTGAAGATTTAAATCAATTTAAATGACTTGAAAAATCATTGACGAGAGGTTTAGCATAAGCAGAAATGGAAATAGCAAATTGATTTCAATCCATTCGATGGTTTCACTAGTAATTAAAAATTAAATAATTATATTCAATATAATTTTGATGAAAAATTTGACAACTATATAGATTACTATTTCATAAATTGCAAAACAATCTGCATTTTAAAAAAATGCTGAAAAAATAAAATAAAACTCACACATGCCATTAGCAGTGT
This sequence comes from Gastracanthus pulcherrimus, assembly GCA_949152435.1. Classification (NCBI taxonomy): domain Eukaryota; kingdom Metazoa; phylum Arthropoda; class Insecta; order Hymenoptera; family Pteromalidae; genus Gastracanthus; species Gastracanthus pulcherrimus. Next base: position 135,486,630 of record OX424576.1, on the reverse strand, counting down.
CGGTCTTCCGCTGCAAATGACGACATTGTCGCGCGCGGGCTTCGTGTAGCCTACTTTTTTTCGGATGTCCCGTGCGCGAGATCGTTACATGTTCGACGCGTCGAATTTAATTTGCCTGGTATTTTTCTTCCTTACTCCTCGTTTTTTTTTTTGCACGCGGCAGTCGGCACGGCCAACCGCGTCAGAGGTCCTCGTTTGTACGCGGCTGCTGCTGCCGTGTGTTTGTAGAGAGCGCGAGGAGAGGAGAGAAGTAAATTATTTGCGCCGGCTGTGCGAGATGACTTCTCGCTCGCACGCGAATGATCGAGGGCGCAACTTGTTCTGCGCGCGCCTTAACTTTACTTGATTTGTTCGCGTGGAGGATTTTAATGGCACCCGGGCAGCATCAGATTAATCACTCGGTTTCGCGCTGGACGTTTTACACTGCCAGGTGAGTTGGGGAGAGAGGGAGAGAGGGAGAGAGGAAAAGCACATAACGAGTCGTGTGCGCGCCATCGATTAATTCGAACCAGGTCATGCCGATGTAAGGTGAGAGACGCTAAAAGGATGCTAATTTCGGATGCAGCGTGGATTAAAAATGTTTTGACTTGTCATTTATGATATATTAAGATACCAATTCAATTTTTGTTTATTTTTTTATACATTTTTATTGTCATTAATAAAACTGAATATTTTCATGAATATTTTTTTATGCATTGTCGATCAATAACAAATTAAAACTAAAAAAGTCTCTGCATAATAAAATTTCTCTGCGACAGATGAACAATATAAAAATTGTTTTTTATTCAACAAACAATTTTACAAACTAAACAATCAATCATTAAATAGGTATTAAAGTGAAACTGCTTTAATTTTAAAATTTCACTGCATGTAGTCTCAAAAGTAAGTAGGATTTTAATGTCTATCTATAACTTAAACATGAAACACAAACAGTTTTACTACTGAAATTCCACTGCTCTGCAACTTGCCTATAATTCTTTTTACAAACTGCACTCAACGCTCTTCCACCATCGACTTCAGACTACAAGCCGCCAGAGTCTCTTCTTCGAGTTTGCAATACAATTGGCAATTTCGGCGAGAGCGCGCGGCGGGCACCAACAGGCAAACTCGCGAGGAAGGCTTTTAATTGAAAGGTTCAGTTTGGGGGAAATTGAGGCAGCGAGATACAGTTCTCGAGAGGCACGCGCACAGCGTATATGTACCTAATACACACGCAGCGACGATCGCGTGTGGGAGCGTTTCGCGGCCGATTCATAATTATCGCTGCATGGCAGCCGACATCCGCGAAAACTCGTTCCAGCGCGCGGCAGCGGTCGCTTAATGGTCGGCGGTTAAGCGGTTGGGGTGAACTTCTCTCTGTCTCGCTCTCTTTACCTTCTGTCTCTATCGTTGTGCACGCTCCTTCATCTATTATTCAAAGTTGAGTATCTTTATATTTACTTTGAAATTCCTTTTTACACGATCTTATTTTGCTACATCTGAGAGAAACTATACAACAGATAGTAAAATGAACTGTTTTTGTTTTGCACATTGGAAAGGTACTCGATATTCTATAAAATAGTTACGTAAATGTAAATAAGAATTGTCGAATGAATATTAATGCTTACTGTATAAATATGCCGATTTTTACTAATATCATATGTACATGATATTTGAAAAACCCATTAGCCATTACGTATTTGTGTTATATTAAACTTTTATTTTATTACAAGTTTCTAGCTGCATCTTCTACGAGCTACATTACTTAATTAGTTAAATATTGCAATGACAAATTTCAATTTCAATGTTCATCAATTACGTACCATAAAACCCACGACAATTTACACCTACTGAAGGCTACTATCCCGTATCTCTCTTTTTCGCTTTTCCGCAATGACTTTTTGCCGCACTCTTTCCCCCCTTTCGCGCGTCAATGGCACGTGAAAAACGAGCCGTCGATTCTATAATGATTACTCGACTAATAACGATTCAATCAATTCGACGGCGACCGACGTGTGCACGGGAGCAAAGCGCGCGCGCACACAGATGCGCGCGGTCTCTGCGGTTAATTCGAAAAGGGTCGCTCCCTGCGTCTCCCCGACGACGCGTCAAACTGCCTTTTAATTCATCGTTATATACGCATATACAGTTTTTGCATTTCGCGGCACATTGGCAGTGGAGCGGCGGCGCCGTAAAATTTTATCGGCTGCTCGTCGGTCTGCCGTCGCTATATGAGCTGCTACTTCGTCCCGTCGCCGTGTTCCGACTGCAGCGCGAGCTGCCACGCAGGAAGCGCCGAAGGAGATTGCTCAGGAATTACTTTATATTCTTGTCGGCTGGTTTCATCTCCGATTTGATTTTGTTAGATTCGTCTTTGGAATGCTGTCAATGAGCCATTCCCAAATTTCATTCTAAATATTTTGATGTAACAAATGTTATAATGGATGATTCTCTAACAGTACGTATATTTCATTGTCAACCTTGTGCTAATTATAATCTTTTGAGATTCTACTTTTCTATGTAGGAATTTTTTTTTCATTGGACCAATATCAATTATTTTAGGATATTTACATGATCTTAATAAAGCTTTTGACGGCATGTTTCAAATACATCAGTATTCAGTTGTCAGATATCTTTTTCTACGTTTCTATTTCTAGAGTAGAAAAAAGTTATTTAGCAGATTTTTACATTTATAATTTTATGAAGAATCATCCATGTATTCGCACAGTGAGTAAACTAATGCAGAAACCACTCAACGTTATTTACATTATATACATAATATAATAATATATTCAAATCCCTCGAAGCCACCGTTCTGATCTTCTGACCACCCATGGCGATACGATTGTTTTTTTTATTCCAAACAGTGATTTTAAATATTCCATAATTTTCTTATTTGTTCAAAGATAGGTAGTTATTTAATTTCTGAATTTTTCAAAAAGAAAATAAAAATCCCTTTGTTTATAGAAGTTTGATATTAAAAGCACATTATTCATAAAAAAGTAAAACTCCAAAAATAATTTAAAAACGTGAAAACAACATTTCAACAAATCACGAGAGTTTACGCAAAAAGCATATTCCCGTATTATATTGCACACAAATGTTTCCAGTTTTCATTCTGAAACATTAATTGCGCGCACATGCGCACAACGAAACGCCAAGCGCGAGACATTAAAAGCTACTTAAAGAGCAAAAGTGCAGGCGAGCGCATTCGAAATTAAATGCTGGAGGCGGCGCGCAGAGCCGCGTCCATTGACACGAGAAGACAGAGCACGAGGGTGCTCGGCGAAACTCGCGCAGATACACAGGGCAATCCGGTTAATTCTCCGCGCTCGCCAAATACGAGGTTGATTGAGGCTTTGGCGAGAGCAGACCGCATAACGCCGCCGCGCGCATACCCGTTACAAGTGCGTGCGCGCGATGTATACATATCTGTTCTGGGGAAGAGCGACAGAATTGCGCAGAGGTGGAAACGAGGATGAACGTAAGGCTCGGTGCTTCATACCTGTGCAGTATATACAGTGTACATTCAAAGGATCGACGAAGGACTGTGTAACTGCGCAGCCTTTTGTGATGTGCAATTCGTTTACGAAAGGGGAAATTAAACGAGTACCTTTGAAGTTTCGCTGAACAGCAAACAGTGCAATAAAATGTTTATTTGACTGTAGGAAAGAAAGCTTTGTTTTTGAAGTGATACTTCTTCATTGTGAATTAACGAATAGTTGTTTTCATACAATGGTGATAATTATTGTAACTATTGATGTGCGTGGTTTTCAACTACACGTAGTTAATTCGCATGAAATCGTTCAGAATAAAAATGCTGGGTAGTATTATAAGAGAGCATACAAAATAATACATTTTTTATATTTTAGAAAAATTAAGTAAAAACATAAAACTCTTTGGATAGAGATGCGCAGTATGTGTAAAATGTTACTTTAGGGACATAATATGTTGTTTGATCCGATTCAGCTTCAGTAGTTTGACAAGATTAACCAAAATATTCAATATGTTGTACAACTAGAACAATTTTTAATAAAAATTATATACGGTATCCAAAGGGTAAAAACTCTAATGGTCTCTTTCTTTTTTATTTTTAAACATAACAGATTCATGAAAATCATTCTCATACAGATAAACAAATTAATGTTATTATTTATATTTCAAAACCTCATATTTGTATTCGCCTAAACTATCAAACTCATTTAAATTTTGAGATATTAATCATAAGTATGAGAATAAACAAATATTTTCAATAAGCATCAAAACGATTATCAATAAATTAATTCGTGTGAATCAATCAGTATATTCCCATGTCAAACATAACTTCAGGGCCAAATAAAGGTATTCCGAAATATATATATATATAACTGGCTATAGGTGGGAAGAATTAGAGGTAGAGCCAAGCCGAGTCGAGGTTGCCCGGTGCGGTAGTGGATCTCGGCTAATCTCCGACGATTTGGGGCGCGCTCCGCTCGACTCCGTCAGAGGTTGAACGCCGCAGAGAGATTCGAACAGGCGCCTGTATACCTATATGCACACCTGCGAGGCGCTGCAGAAGCTGCGAGAGGTGGGTTCAGTAGGTAGAAATTCACGAGCGAGTAGTTTTGACGGAGCGCCGCCGAGGCAATCGGCCGCTATATGTGTGTACGCCGATGCTAGATGAGTTGACACGAGTTCGGGTTAATCGCGGCACAAAGGACCTCCTCGTTAGCTGCGAATTAAACGGATTAGGGGCTTGTGTCCTGTCGCGATGTCCATCCTCTCTATCTCTCGCCGTTTCTTTGGCCTGTAACGATCGGGACGCACGAATCGAGCCCTTGATTGGGATGCGCCGATGCGCTGGTATCCACCGAGAGGTCGCAGAGGAGAAAAAAGGAGAGGAAATTTAATCGCGTTGTTGGACGGATATATGGTAATTTTGTGGTTTCATCGGTGTGTGTCAAAGGTTTCGTTCGAATGTTTTCGTTTCTTTCGCTGATTTGTCATAATCTATCGCTTGTTAGTTCTCTGATAAACTAGACGATAAACGATGTTCTTTGAATAAAAGTACGATTCTGCGAACGAGTTTGTCATTCGGTCGTTGGAAGTGAATAACGTAACGATTTATTATAACAAATTTGTGACCGCAACACTTCCCTTATTTATAGAATCGTGTACACTAATGATGTATTAGGACAATGGTACTTTGTGTTAACAGTATTTATAATAATAATAATAATATTTTATTTGTCATGTATAGATTTTACATCTTTTTACATTTCTCCTATCTTGACAACAAAACACTCGCTTCAGTTAACAGTATTTATATATGTCTATATTATTTATAATTTTGCCAATGAATATTTATCTTCATACTTGAGGTTTCATGCATCTGTAGTACACAAATATAATGTTAAATAATTGTTGTAAATATTGTATTTCTTTATTACATAAACAGAAGTTTATTAACATTTATTATTTTAAATAAGCATTATCGATGTTTAAAGCGAAGAATAATTATTATAAATAAGTATTTTTCGATACCTCCCAAATTGTTACGAATGTTCTTTAATCACTTCCGTAACCGCTTCATCGCTTGATATAGCTATAGGGCTTATTTGCTTGTGCTTTAATCAACGTATTATTGCGGTTATCCGATAATTATCGAACTGCATTGTAGGTACCTTGCAACAGAAACGTTCACTTACTACTGATTTAATTTGCGTATTCATTGCACTTGGCTGCATCTCAAATTCTGTCTACTAAACTTTTAAAATTATAATTTTAGACAAAAATATATACATATTTTTTTATATATAAATTAATACATTTTTATGTACTCTACAAAATTTGATTTTTACGATTTTTCAGCTTAAAGCAACTGTATTTAGTTCTGAACAAAAGTAATCTTAAAGTAAATTATTTTGTTTGTTTGAGACACCGTAAAGAGGGATGACTTTGAGTAGATGCGTGACTATAATCTTACGTTGAATAAAAGCTTAATAAAAATCAATGTTTATATTTATTCAATTTACAATAATTGATGAAAACTATAAAACAAAGTCATACCTCCAACTCTAAGTCAATACATAAGTATATAATATTCAGATAAAGTTTAAAAGTCTAAAAAAATTAATTATATATAATTTGCAAGAACATTATTTCTGGAGTCCAATAAAAATATTGATACAATTTAAATTTTATAATTTTGAGTTAAATATATATATATATATATATATATATATATATATATAATATATTTTATGTATTTAGATAAAACATGTTAGTGACTGAGTAAGCAGAAGAACGTGCTTGCAAAGGTTAATGAAAGCACTCATATGTTTGGATTCAATAACCGAATCCCCATTAATTAATATCTTTAATTATTCCAAAATTCATGGTGAAATGCAAACAACGAAGGAGAGAACTCCAATGATTGTGTAACCATACAGATTATAAAAATAACACGTATCCACGGTCGAGTTTCATGTTTCGAACCGAATATTAACATAAATATAAATGAATACAAAAATATACGTGATACTGAAAAGGAAAAATGTTAGCAAAAAATGTAAAATAAAGAAAAATTTAAATTAACATTTATAAGGAGTGCATTTTTATTTGTTTCAAAAAAAGCATTTACGGTTTGAACAACATTGAAAATTACGATATAAAAAGAAACAAGTTTAATTAAATAATTTGACTCGATTTAGTGTAACCGATAATACTCGTATCTTAACATTTTTCATTGCTTCATTTACCGGTAACTGCTTATAATTCAATTTTTTCGAAAGTGTCACTAATGTTGCACTCTTATATACCGCTAACAAGCGAAAACTTCGTAGTTTGGATTACTGATTTTGAGGAAACTTTGATAATGGTCTTCTGGTACCGTAAAAATAAGCTTAATACCCGTAACGTACTTTTATTCATTCGGTCCTAAAAACTGATATATAACTGAATACATTAGTACTGTTTTATATACGCAATGTTGAAAATAATATATATATACTAAAGTTTTATATTAAAGTTAATAAAATATACTATATCTACTGTACAAAGTATCGTTGGATAAAACTATGGGTATAAGGTTTCATATTCATATCCGTGACCCAAACCATGATGATCTCTCTTTGTTACACGGAAAAATAGCTTTGTTAATTAACAAAGTCACTTGCTAAAATCCGCACTAACTATTTTTTTATTACACTTACCAAGTAATTTGTTAATTTAACAAGTGCATTAGTAAAATTAACTAATCACTTTATAGAAACAACAAATTGCTTGATAAATGTAATACAAAAAATAATTAGTGCGTATTTTACAAATTGACTTTGTTAAATTAACGAAGCATTTTTGCGTGTAGGGTCTATTACAATGTACGAGGGTAGTTCAATAAGTCTTTAGAATAAAGTATAAAAACAATTTTTTTTGGGTAAATTTTTTTTTATTTTTCAATATAATCTCCTTGGAGCCTTATACACTTGGTCAATCGCTTTTTAAGTTTTTTTAATCCTTCAGAAAAGTGCGTTTTCGGAAGTTCCTCAAAATAAGCACTTACAGAGGCAATGACGTCTTCGTTGTCCGTAAATCTCTGTCCACCGAGCCATTTTTTCAAGTTTGTAAATAAGAAAAAGTCACTGGGGGCTAAATCTGGTGAATACGGTGGGTGTTCGACCAATTCGAATTTTAGTTCTTCAATTTTAGCCATTGAAACGAAGCATGTGTGAACTCGGGCGTTGTCGTGATGAAAGAGAATTTTTTTTCTCGCCAAATGTGGTCGTTTTTTTTTAATTTCTTCTTTCAGCTGCTCTAATAATGATGCATAATACTCACCAGTAATTGTTTTACCCTTTTCCAAGTAGTCAATAAGTATAATTCCACGTGCATCCCAAAAAACTGTAGCCATAACCTTACCAGCTGACTTTACGGTCTTTGCCTTCTTTGGAGCTGGTTCGCCTGTGGAAATCCACTGTTTGGATTGTTCCTTTGTCTCAGGAGTGTAGTGGTGTATCCATGTTTCATCCACAGTCACAAATCGACGAAAAAATTCCTCAGGATTCCGACTTATGCGCGCCAAAAGAGCCTCAGAGGCGACCACTCTATTGCGTTTATTCTCAGCTGAGAGCAAACGCGGCACCCATCTTGCCGATAGCTTTTTCATGCCTAATTTTTCATGTAGAATTGAAACAACTGCACATATAGATATCCTTGTGGCCTCAGCTAACTCACGCACTTTTAATCTTCTATCCTTCAACACCATATCGTGGATTTTATTGATGATTTCGGGAGTAGTTGCTTCTACGGGCCTTCCTGAACGTGGTTCGTCACTTATTGATGTACGACCACGCTTAAATTCATTTACCCAGTTATAAACCGTTGCTAAGGCAGGGGCAGATGTGCCATGAACTGAGTCCAATTCATTTTTTATCTCATATGGAGTTAAACCCTTTAAATGAAAATGTTTAATTACCGCTCTGAACTCGTTTTTTTCCATTTTTCTTAACAAGCAATTTTTTTTTTCAATTGGTTATAAAAACACGTAAACTCAGAAGATGTGGACTGTGACTGCACCATATATCTAGTCGGAAGTGGTGCTGACTGAAAACAGATGATTTGGAGCGATTCGCGCGCCATCTGTTGGTCATTCTAAAGACTTATTGAACTACCCTCGTATATAGTGTACAAGTGCTTAAAATAGATTTGCATAGTGAATGGACAATAACAAAAAATTTAAACAATTAAATTGCTGCTACATTATTATGTTTTGAAACACTTTTTTCTCTGACATAACCATGAAATGCTACAAAAGTGTTGTCGAAAGTAAAAACATCCGAGCACACGGTGAAATTAAAAAATTCGCTCATCAATTCGAGAAATCCGTATACGCATCAACGTCGCGATTCATTAACCATAAATCACTCAGCTACCCTCATTAGTTCGATCCTCCCCCCCCCCCCCCCTCCCCAGAACCGTACAATACCCCAAAAACAAAAAGCAACAAACAAAGAGCTTCCTAGCGCACCAACCTCGACATTCGCGCTGGCGCGCGAATATTCCCGGTTCGCGGAAATTCGCCCGGCCGCGCGTTTCGCGGATTTTCGATATTTCGTTTATTTTTGCGTTATTTCAGGGGAATGCGCGACCGCATATCCGCCTCGCAGCTCTTCCCCTCCTCCCCCCATCATCGTGCTTGGCGAGAGCCGGGCGCGCGCGCGCGCGCGCATCATCGATTGAATTTCAAACGAAATTCAAATTACGCATAATTCGTTTAGCCAACGGCGTACGGCTTGCGGAAGGGAGAGCACCCATCCGCCGCAGTCTGTGTGTACTAGTGGTGGTGGTGGGTGCATCTGTGTTTGTGCGCGCGGGCGTTTATAAGCGTGGAGAGCGCCGAAAACGCGTTATGGCGATTCTATTATCGACGCGTGTTGCGCGCACCCGCGTATTCGTTAAAATTCTACGCTGCCTCGCTACACTCCACGCGATTCGCCCGCGGTGTATGACCCTTCGGAAGGAGAGAGAGAGAGAGAGAGAGAGAGAAAGAGAGAGAGTTTTTTGCGTCTTTCCGTTTTTGCTCGATTTGACGGATTTCTCGCGCAAAGCGCTTTGTGCTGTACGATGATTTAATGTTTCCGCGTTTTATTGATTTCTGTCTGCGCGGATGAAGCATTTCTCATATTGTTAAAAAATTGAAAGAACGATTCACTATTTTTGGAGTATTTAATAACATTCAGTTATACCCTGTCACCATAATATAATGATCAATAGAGATTCTATTTAATAAGGTTAACTTGACATATAACCGTCGATAGAGTATAGTTTTATTCGTTTTTAAAAAGTAACAAAATGTAGTTTAAATCATAGATAGGATAAATGTTATTCGATGACAAAAATTGAATAGAACCTCTATTGACAAGTATATGCATACAGTGCATAAGTTTTAAAATAACGTGCCTAAATAGTTATAATCATTCGATTGTAGTGCATCTAATGGTACTGAAAGTCACTCTAGTTAAAATGAAATTACTTTAAAGTAGAGTAGCAACATCTAGTAAATATTTCATATAAGAAGAAACTATATCTAAAAGAACAATAACTAAAATAAAGGGAGAAAAGTTCTAAAATTTAGCGAGAAGTTACAATTTCACTGAAAACCTTCATCCTTATTATTTTTATTGTTAGGACTGGTAACAATAAAAAGCTATTCTACAAATGTTTCGTTATAAAATTGTAAATTAATGAATATTTTCAATAGTCAATTTATTCATGTCATAATTTGATAGTTACAGGTTAGTTGTAGAGTTAGAAAAATAATAATTATAGTTACCTCATCAAATATATTAATATCAAATTTTTTTTTCATCTATTTTGTTTAAATCATAATGAAAATTATCTTTTTAATATTGAACCTAAATCTATCAAAGAATATTTACACAACTTCTCGTATCATCCCTCATTTTCAGAGAAAAAGTGCAATAACTCTAAACTGCAGTTTTCAAATTAAAACAGACAATCTCCTCGCGTGCCAACTGTAGAGTGAAAAACCAACAAATCTACCTTCATTTTGACATCGAAGAATCACTATTACTTTCACCCCCCCCCCCCCCCCCGCCCCCGTCATAAAGAAGAGCAAAGCCCACTCAGATTCCAGAGAGAAAGAGAAAACGCGCCTCCACCGCAAATAAGAAAAAAAAGGCCCAGTCGATTCGTTCGTTTCGCAAAATCAATTGGCAAAAATTGGCCTCTCCACGGCGCCCCGAAAAGTGCGCGAGCGTAAAGCAAATACTGCGCGTATAACATCTCTCTCGCAACTACTGCTACTGCTGGAAGCGAGTGTAAAAAAACGAAAAGGAGCGGGCGAGGCAGATAGAGAGAAAGGATCGAAGTACTCCACGCTGCTATTATTACTTCTCGTCTGGTAAACTTCGAGATTCACTTCGAGCCCTTCCACGCTTTCTCTCTCTGCCTCATGCCGCTCACTCTCTCTCTCTCTCTCTCTCTTTCACTCTCTCTCTCTCCCTCGATCCACTCGCCTCTCCTCTCTTTATCTAGGTAGCGTATATCCTGCGCGCGCAAGCCTCCCGAGGGATTAGCCCCCGAGGAGAGATTTAAACGTTCCGCGAGTCTCTTACTCTCATTATTTTATTTCGTTCTACCGTCTCTCTCTTTGCAAGCTCGCTCTCTCTCTCTCTCTCTCTCTCTCTCTCTCCTCTCTATATATATACATGTTTTTTTCTTTTTTACCACGATCGCTGCGCGCTTTTCTTTCGCACCGTCTGGAAAGAGTTCGAGGATCATTCTTTAACTTACATTTTCTTGCCGCGGTTCTTACTTAATTTACTGTTCTATATACAGCAGAAACAATTTGATTTCAAGTAGCTAGTAAATGCATTCATATATTTGTTGTAGCAAATTTTCTATCTAACACAGTTTTTTTATCGTTAAAAAATATCTTTTGTCTGTATTAAATGATGTCTACATCATATTTGTTCCAAATGTTTCTTTAGATTACAGCAAATATGTATTAAGCATATATCAAGACTCAGTATTTTTCTAAATGTGTAAAATATACTTATTTTGATACTTAATCAGATCGCTATATTTGTATGGGTCTATACTGGTTCTAATAACATTATCTGTTCAATCGTAGCGTAATGTATATCTACTGTAATAAAGTAATAATATTTTATAATTTATTAATCTGTAGTTACAATGATAAATTTGTTTAAATAATAATAATGTGAAAATATTTATAATGAATATGAACATTACGTACATGCTTTAATATATTTCACAAACACGCCTCCTGTTAGAATGAGAAATGGTGATATTATGCGTGAAAGTTAACATTCATTTGCAGTTCAAGTGATCATAAAGCGCGATAATAAAATTATTAATTTTGTACATCGAAACATAATTAAACACCTACAATACTAATTACTGTCAAACCTCAAAACGTACGAAAGTTCAAAAACAAATTTCAATTCTTTGAAGCTCTAATAAAGAAGTAAATATTCTATCTCAATTCTAAAAATTGATCTTTACTACCTACGCGTTTTATGCTTAGATATATACAACTTCTAAATCTGTCAATACCCTCTGTCCATCTATAAATAACAACGCGCATAAAGCCGGTACCCTCCTACTAAGGTATATTACCTTTATATTACAAATGCATAACGCTTCAACTACGCGAATCTTTTCCCTGTCTTTCTTCGCAGCACGAGACAAATAACGCGAAATAACGATCGAAATGCAAATCGTCCTCGCTCGCAGTCCTTTTCTCTCTCTCTCTCTCTCTCTCTCTCTCTCTCTCTCTCTCTCTCTCTCTGTCTCTTTTTCGCTCGCTCTCGCTCACTGTTTCTCCTCTCTATCCTTTTCTGCGATTTATCGCGAGACTGCGTTCTCTCTCAGTCTCTCCTATCTCTTGGCCGTAGCACCGATGCGATCCAGTACTGGATTTCCTTGTCTCGTCCCTTGTCTCTTATATTTCTCTGACCCCATCTTAAAGGCAAGTCTCGCCGGTTCTTTTATTTCCACTCGAGAGTGGCCGCGAGACACCTTCTTTCGAGATTTTAAGATCTCCGGCGCCCGGAATCAATCTCTTGTCCTTTCTTTCTCTTTCTCTTGCCTTTAACTTATTCTTTATCATCTACTTTTTTATTTTCAGTGTATTTTCTTAGACTGCCTTATCTATACGTATCTTCTTTACTTTTGTTTTCTCTTTCTCTTGTACACTTTCTCTCTGATGCTTTATTGCTATTTGCGTTAGCATTTGCGTAGCATTTGTACATATAATATCAGGTTTTATTAAATTCATCTAAAATATAAGATTTTAATCAGATTTTGTCAAATTTTAAGAATTAGGTTTCTATAAAAGAATAACTCGTTATTCATAAAAAGATTATTTAATTTATTTTAGATTTTCCATGTTTATCTTTTGTAATAAAAAATAACATAGACTTCGTTAATATATGTTCAGTAATTTAATAAAATTATTGTTCAATAGACTTTTTTATTTAACAAGCAAATTCTGTAATATTACACATCTTTGATAAAGCGAGAATTAGAAAGTGAAAATTAGTCCGAATTAATCGTCATTAAGTATCAAATGAACAATATTGAATTATTTATTTATAATTAAAACGATCCTATTATTTATTCCGTCAGCTGTACTTAATTGTTGAAAAAGAAAATTAATCTAAAACTACTAAAACTACTTATTTTAAATAACCCCATTTTAACTTTTGTGGAATCTGCTTTATAACGTCGATAGTACAGTAAAAGTATCATTTCATCCGAGTAATCATCTCGACCCACTATCTGTACCTCAATCTCCTCTTCCCTCTCTATCTCTCTATACTTTTCTCGGATTCTTCTCCGTTGCCTCCTTCTCTCCCTTCCTTTTTTTTAAAAAAAAGAAAGAAAAAACGCCTCGAGCCGCACTCTCCCGAGGCGAGAGGCTATATAGCCAGCAGCAGGAGCGTCCAGCCGAGCGAGTATAAGGGACTCCCCGGCTCGTTTTCGTCTCACGTGCTCCGCACACGCGCGGGGAAAGCGGCCGGAATTTATGATCGATGTCCGCGGCGTGAAAAACGAGGGCTTCTTGATTCGATTCTCGCGGTCCACCTCAGTATTTTATTGGCGCTTTCGAGTGGGATTCTCTCTCTTGCTGTCTCCTCGCTGTTTTTTTGTTCTTGTTCTTTTTCCCTTTTTTTTTCTTCGCACCCAGCCAGAAGTGGTGTAAGATTGGCTACTATACGAGGTGTCATTTTTCATGTCACGCATTTGGTATAGATTTTGTAATATTTTATTCTATGGTATTTTTAGAGAAGAATTAATCAAACGTGATCTAAAACTAGATTTTATGATTATTTAATTTATTAATATTTGATAATTTTATTTACATCACTTAATAATTTACAATCTCATCAAATGGTTGAATGACTAGATGTTTATTATAATTCAGGTAGATAAGTAAATTCGTAGTTTGATAAAATATGGTTTAAAGGTTTAGGCCAAGACATGGTAAATATATCCCAAAACGCTTATTTATCATTCGTTTTATATAATAAAACAAATTTGCGAAATAGTAAAATAGATATATTTGATGAATCATAACAAGTCTCGAAACCGAACATTGGATTTCATTTCTTTCGTAGATGAAAAAAAGTATAATATTTTTTGCACTAAATAAAACACATTACATAAATGAATAAATGTATCGACCATCGAACGGTTACCACAATATATTTACGTTAGCCAAGCCTATGAATACCGGGAATAAAAGAGGGAAGGCCCAGCATCTTTTATTGACTGCGAAATTTATTGTCTTTCTGAAGAAATAAATAAGATAAAGGGTGGGACGGTTCTCCGCTGCTGCCGTAACTGCCGCGCCGGTAAAGTTAGTAGCTTCAGCTGAAAGGGTTGTTAATCTACTGGCGGCAGTTACCGAACCCACCCAAATTAATACGATTCTTACCCGAAGTTTAGTGACAGAAGTTTTTATTAACTCTTTAAGGGTCCGGGGCGCGCGCCGTATTCGCGCAATGTATACGCGTTCAGTTCGTTATAACCAGCCGAAATATTTATAACTTTTTTGCGCGTGCGTTATTTTTCGGGAGATAAAGATATGCTTGTGATTTTTTACGGCATCGTTAAAGTATATAAACATTTCTAATAAATGAGGAAATTTTTTAAGCGACGTTGCACGTGTTATTTTTTTATCGCTCGTGCAGTTTTAAAACGCATTAAAAGTATAGGAAAAGTCACGTACGTATAAAAGCTTCGCAGGGTAGAATTTTCGCATTTTGAGATAAAGTTTTTACGGTGTATTAATATTTTACAGCTGCGTTATGTTATGGTAAACTTTGTTGTACAATGCCACTGTTATAAAGATTTAATAAATATGTTATATTCTAGAAGGTTTAATTAAAAGATTTGTACATCATATAAAGATAAAGTTTATAGTAAATATAAAAAAGAAACTTATTTGTATTTATTTAAAAAAATATCTTTACCTGCCTAGAAATAGAATAGTAAATTGATTATAACTAAATGTCATTATCTAGTGATATAATGAATATAATAAATAAAGCCTGAATCATAATAATTTTATTGTTTTATAGCAAACAATAATTGAATTTTTCAGTATTATTGCGACATTCTGGAATTTCATAAACAATAAAGCTAGTCTTGTTTACAAAGGCAAAAGTTATTACATTGTAAAACATCAACTCGTAAAATACCCCATAACTCTCGTGTAATTTTTTCCACTCGCACGAAAGTAAGAGAGACAAATGAATTTGAAACCCGCAGAATCATAATACGATATTAGCGTACGAAACGCACGGGTAATTATAAATTCCATGTGCCGTTGCAGCGCTCCGCGCCTCCCCGGGCGTCATCGTAAACGTTAATATTCCCGCGCCATACGCCACGGCGCGCGGCTGCCGCGGTAGTGTTGCGCACTGCCGTTTTCAATCTAACGAATTGTATAAGCCACACGTGAATAAAATAGTAGCAATAATTATCGCTAATCATCGATACAAAATTAACGTCCGTCCCAATCACTATAATTCGCTCGCTCCCGTGGGTGCACCTTCGCGTACGTGGATAATAACTGCCAGGGCCTCGCCGATTTATTCGCCGAGGTGCAATGTAATTTCATGCAAGTATTGCGTTTTAAAAATACTTGACTGATTGTTATGACTCTTTTTTAATTCGTCTAATATAATATCATATTATGAGCATTCGCACAAAACTGTCAAATCTCATGCCCACGCACTTGATAACTCTACTGTAAAAACACTTACACTTGTTGTGTACTGTGAAGTAGATAACCAAATTAATATTTTTTTAATTATTAAAGATTAAGGGGGAATCGGAGCCAAATGTAGATTCCTACATCTTAATTTTCGTTATTTCAACTCAACTTTTTATTTGCATTAATGATCTTGCTCATCCGGTGTCTGTAATTGCTTAAGAAACACCGGATGATTGAGATAATCAATAAAAATTAAAAATTGAACAAGAATAATGGAAAATATGAATAACTAGATAATCTTCCCGCAATTCAAAATATCCTCTTAAAGATCAATAATTTCCGACAGTAGAGGTATTTGAATATAAATTTGAATTTATTTAAATATTATTTAAGCTTTGTCCTCCGATATAGAATGCTTACTTCGCTGATATCACATTTTAAGGATTGAAGTATTCAATATATTCTGTTATTATCACAATCGTATTTTTTATTCTTTACACACTTTAAAATGGCAATTTCATGTACAAAGCGGCCCCTACATATAATTATACTTTAATGAAATTAAAAAGTCGAAAAGAAAATTATACAATACCCACAATGATTAAAGTACTCCGATAACATCACTTGACAACGCAACTACAAGCATACACTTTTACAAATGACCCCCTTTCCATATCGACTAATTGCAATAATTGAAGTTCTGTGTTACAATCGAATTCCTCATTGAATCCTTGAAACCTTGTCCCCTTAAACTTATCATCTCGCGAAGCCCCAACTAAAACTGTTCAATATCGTCATGCCCCCCCTTCACGCATCTCTCTCGGCCCGAATATGCAAAGTACATATATCCGATCGAGCAGGGCGCACAGCGCACCCAAAGACGCCAAGAGAGGGAGAGAGAAAAAGTATTAAGTGCTGGAGAGCGAGGAGCCAAAAAACGCGCGCATAAATCACGCGAGTGCGGGGCGCGAATCCGTCGCGGCCGGCTCGTTATCATAATTACAGGCGCACGCACATGCGCGCACGCCGCGCGCTAGCTTGTTTGTCGAAAAAGTATATATCCTATAGCAGCTGCACGCAGCTCCACTTTCGCGCGGGGCCGCACGCGGAGGCGAAATTATAAATACTGGATTAAAAGGATGACCGCGGCCAGCCGGAATTTCCTTTTCGCCTCTTTTTGTGCGATACCGCGCGAGCGAGCATGCATAATATGCGTACACGCACGCACGCACTGGAACGCCACCGCACTCGACGTCGTAAAGTAATGTCTTAATTATAAAAGGAACTCAGTGTCCTGTGCTCTCTAGAGCTCCGCCTTTTTGGTACTTTTGGTCTCAGTTACTTACGGATTTGCTAAGTCAGATATTAAGTACGTGAAATACAGTTTTATCTGAGTAAGTATAATATTTTTAATGATATTTTTTCTAAAATAGTTATCAATATATAAGTAAATGTTATTGAAATATATGGAAAATTATAATTACCAACAGTAATTTAAATAAAGTAGTTTACTAAGTTTACTATTTCAAATTATTTTATATTTATCAGTATTAGAATTTACACATTCATAGTATGACTTAATTTTAGATACAATTTTAGTCTATAGTTTTGATTTTATAATTAACTATTAATAATGTTATACAAAAATATATACCACCAAATTCAAGGCAATATCAAAACAAGATAAAACTTGATGAATCAAAACCAAAACTGAGATATAAATGTACAAGAATTTTCAAAAGCAAGACAATAGTTTTGTAAACATTGTATAACCTTAATTAGGAATGTCCACCTGCAAGCTAGATCCTTATGTCCTGTGTACCGATAGA
This sequence comes from Gastracanthus pulcherrimus, assembly GCA_949152435.1. Classification (NCBI taxonomy): domain Eukaryota; kingdom Metazoa; phylum Arthropoda; class Insecta; order Hymenoptera; family Pteromalidae; genus Gastracanthus; species Gastracanthus pulcherrimus. The sequence continues at coordinate 135,469,074 of OX424576.1, read as the reverse complement.
AGATGGGAGCGAATATCACCACGCCACCTAGATCTAACTTGCAGGTGAACATTCCTAATTCTCCTGTAGTCCTCATCAGTAAAATACAGCTGTGATTTATTGAAAAAAAGTGATATTTAATAGTAAAGAAACGTTTTATAGTTTTGTAAAATCCTTAAAAATATTTACGCATTGAAATAATATGCCCACGTGATTGTAAAACAAAAATTTAACAATTTACCAATAATTTACAATCAAGAAGGTAGCACTTTAAAAAAATTATACGACCCGTATCTCAAGAGCTAAGGCCAATGAGATTAAACTGTGAATCACGAGTATACGGCCGTACTATGGTATCAGAAAACACCTCCAGCAGCAGCAGCAGCAGCCCCATCAAACTCCATGATCCAACGCGACGAGGGTGTGTCCCCTCCTTTGTAAGTTACGGGCTTAAATTTTGGTACGCTTGGATAATCCTACATTGCTCCGGTCAATGTAACAATTTATGAGCATTAATTAAGCGCGATCGCGTACTCAGCTTAAAAAGTAGAAGAAAAAGTAATTTTACAATAATGATAATTTTACTTTTCTTTCAAGTAATAAAAGTTTATTTATTTAATAATTTATAGGCTTACGAAAGTATCTCTCATAAATAAAAATCAAATGAAGTCCTATGTAGACATAATTGAATTCGTAATTTCGTACATGTAACTAAATACAATTCTTAGCACAAAGATAAAAGAATATTTTGTAATACCAATAAAATCAATCTCTTGTACCCGAAAATTTAAAAGCATTTTGTTACGAAGATCTCAACACATTCATTTAAAAATCGTAAAACTTTTATTACCGCATACACAAATAATACATTAATAAGAATCTGTCAAAATCCAAATTCCTCAATCTAAACTTCTTTATTATTCTAGCAATCGTAAAACCCGACATAATTAGAAGCTAACCTAAAAACCGCTCATAAAAAAGTTTAAAGAACCATAAATCTATAATATAACGAGTACAACTTTCCTTGGGCCGCCTCTTCGCGTATATAACTTTCTTCTTCTCTCTCTCTCTCTCTATTTTGCTCTTTTTTATTCATTTCTTAAACGGCGATGCGCCTTATAAGAGGAGCCTTAAGTACCGCGCGCAGGCCGCCTAATGGGCACGTGGGTGCAGTCGTCGTCGCGGTAGACGTGCGCCCGCAGGGGACACGAGTAGCGCGCGCCCGCGTCTTTTTTAGAACCCAACGAGCTTGCGTCGCGTGGTAGGAAAAAAATTTCAAAACAATGGACGGAAAATAGAATTCCGCGCCGGGGCTCGAACCTCGTGGGACCGATTCAGTCTCCTAGGCGAGGTTTTCGAGATTTTTTCTTTCCAAGACGGCGGAATTGTCGTCCGCATGGACACGTCCCCGGAAACCGGTCAGGGCTATTATACGACCGAGGTTCTTCCTCTGCGCACTTGTTTGCGATATATTTCGAGCTGTCGGGAACTGTTTTATATATGGATCGATCGCTTTGGTTTTGGTAAATATTTGCAGACAAACGTTATTTTGTATATCTATTGTGATATGTATTCGATAGATTCGAGAACAGCTGATGCTCGTACCTCGAAAAGACGTATACAGATTAAGTTTCTTTTTAAGTTTTTTACACATCATTTATGTGCATTTAATAAATTATCTCTATTTATGTGTCATGACTAAGTAACCTTTTGTTATATTATTTTTTTTTTATTGCTGTTGTGTGAATATACTTCTCAGTAAAATAAAAAGCGCAATAAAAACTTTACATGTTTATTTTTTCCATTCAAATATTTTGTTTTATCAGAAATTTGAAACAATTCGAAATCAAAAGATATTTCCGGTGGAAAAAATTCACTTTTCTATGAATATAAAAAAGTTGTAGTCGGGTTTTTTAAAATGAAAACACGAAATATTGCGCAAACCTCTCTATCTATGAAAAAAAAACATCCAAACCAATTCAAAAAAATTGATCATGGCCAGTGGTATAGAAATCTGATACACGAATCGAGCACAAGCTCAACTCTCTGGAGCTCTTTGGAAAAAGACACTGTAATATAAGAGGCATTAGAAGCACAAAAAATTAGAGCGATCTTAATAAGAGACTTCTCGATTAAACGAAGCCTCGGGCATCGAAGCTTCAGCACTTTACGAGATTATAAAAGACTCCGAGGGCTAAGAGGGACGTAAAAGTGCACTCATGCCTCTATGCGAACGCCGTATAGTTGGCGTAAGCAAGTATGCGCTATGAGCATCGTTGCCTCCTTAATACGAGAGAGGCAAGCTTTTAAAGTTATTTTAGTTAATTGACTAAAAATTCATGTTTATAAGTTATTGTTATGATTAATTCATTTACCTTTAATGTAAAAGTAACTATGTATAAAAGTGAAGTTATCAAATAATATCTAGTTTTATCGAGGATTATTTGTATATTACAGTTCTATGTTAGTCCTTCACATACCTCACTACAACTACATAGCTCTATAGACAGGCTTTGAGCTAGCTAGATAACTTTTCCTACAAGCATATTTTTACAGAATCTGAATTTATATCGAATAAGGCCACCTTTTCCATTTCAATTTTGAAAACAAACACATCGCTTTTATTTTTTTGTTTCTTTTTTAAATATCTTTCATGTTTTTAATTTTCTTATAGATTGTGTAGAGAATGTTCTAATAGTTTTTTCTTGATTTATCTATTTATTTATTTACCTATTTATTTAATTTTTTACATTAATAAATGTAATAAATGTATTTGAATCACCACCAATCACTCTCCATGGTGAATGATTAATTAACCGATCTTTTGCTTAATATTATAGATATTATATAGATATTTATCTATTATTACTATTATTATTATAACTTTGGTCACTTTTATGTTAAATACATACATTTTCTTTAAATTACAACTAAATATCTAGAGTACCACCTCTGTCACATCTGTGGAACGTATTCGATTTAACATCAGAAACTTTTACCATACACCCACTCCAACCTTTGATAAGAAGAGAGCTGAAGAGAAAGAAAGAGAGAGAGAGAGAGAGAGATTGTAGAACAGAGTTAAAGGGGCGAAGCGAATGTATACGAGAGTGATATCGATCGATCTTAATCGAGGTACCAGCAGCAAAGCCGAGGCCTATACGCTGCTGCTCTTCGCTTCGAGATAGTGTCTGCTCCTCTCTATCTCTCTCTCTCTCTCTCTCTCTCTCTCTCTCTCTCTCTCTCTCTCTCTCTCTCGCCTATGCTCTTCTCGCTACCTATAATATAACTTTGACGAAACTTTCGTAATCCAGGCGGCCCGAACGAGAAGGACGCTCTCGTACAGGAAACAGAGTGTGCAGCGAGGAGAGCGAGAGGGAGAGAGCAAGAACGAGATAGACAGAAGCGCGATTGCGTGCAAACGAGCGAGACGCAGGCATGCACTTGCGGCGGAGAAATTTAAGGAAAGACGAGGCGAGAAGGAAGATGCTGAAGGAGAGATACAGAGGGACGGAGCGCGAAGCGAGTTATATAGCCAAAGATTGAAGAGGCTAAGGGGAGGGGGGGGGTGAAGAGTATAGCTGAACGGGCAAACGGGGATCAATTAGTCTTGATTTAAATTAGCCACGGCGGCGCGTAATTAACTTTGCTTCAAGGCGCTCGCTCGCTGTTGCGACCGCAACGTGCCCCTGCGCGCGATTTCATGTTGTACATCAGCGTGGCGCGTTGCGCGTGGTTATGAAGCGGCTATTAAGCGCATTTTTCTTCCGTCTTTGCCGCGGCGCGCTGGTTCTTATATACGCTCGCGCGAGCGGGCTTGGGCTTGTTTTTTGGATGTCGTGCGCTCGGTGAAATTGCCGAGAAATAATGGAAGCGGAACGCGCCGTAAATCCTCGCGAGCGGCTCGGGAAGGCTGCGCGGCAGCTCTCAATTTTGCGTGTCAATGTTGGAGCAATAGTTCGCGAGCTTCTGCGAAGGGAACGTATATACTTTGGATTATTAAATTATCATGGCTGAGTGCAGATTGCTTTAGTGAAAGATTGTACGAGCATTCAATCTCAGAATTACTAATGTCTTTGATCGAGTGAAAAGACCATCAATAGCCAATGATCTATTTTAACGGATTTAACACTTGTCTTGTAACAGATTCCTTATACACATACGTTATGTAATATAATATTTTAGAAAAGGAATTGTTGGATCGGATTATTAATGAACAAAACCAAAATATAACGTTGTAATTTTAGCTACTGCGGAATAATCATCAGTTACGTTTTGAGAATCATAATATTTAACATTTATGTTTCCTGTATGAAATTAGTAAATCTCAACTCGCTGCTTAATTCGAATCATCATTCAGAGTGAATTAGTTAGATCCCATTTCCTTGTGAAAACAGAGATTGGGCCAAAGTTACCACCTTCCGGATGTAAAATTTCTGGCGCTCACTTTCTGTTCATTTATTTAGCACTTTTGAACTAAGGTTGATAATTCTTGTTGATCTAAATCTAGCCAGGTAATAGCTTTTAATTTGACTGATAATTATAACGTACAGGGAGTATTAAAATCTTCCAAATTATGAATGTCGGTTTTCATAATCGTTCATTCGCATTCATAATTGTTCAAGAAGATTCTATTATCTTTCAATTACTTGCAGAGAGTCCAATAAATTCACGTAAATAACTTTTACATATTTAATTGTATTTTCAAATTATCTTGCGGCCCAAGTCTGTTTTACATCATTTCAGACCGTACACATTAAGTTACCCGCTTACCATTAAAAAAGCTGTATTAATTCACAAGTCGCGTCTCACAGCGCATTCACCATTACTAAACACAATCTCACCGCGCATTTGCCGTAACGTAATACGTTTATACACAAACCACTGCCACCACCGACGCCCGACTTGCTCTTTGCAGTTTACCTGTGCGGAAGAAAAATTCATATTCCTCGCCCCGCTGCGAAATAAAAACTAAATCTCCCTTTATTCTCCCCCGCGTGTGCAGAGACGGAGAATAAAGAGGGAGAGAGAGTGCCGGCGTTTCTTCGTCATTACGCAACATAATTGGAGAATGTTGCGCGGCATATTTCACGCGCGGAATCCGCCGCCACGCGGGGTGGCGCACTTCCGGAATAGTTTGCTGGCTCGGCTCCAAGGAGCCGCGCGCAATGGAAGGGGATGAGAGGGGGGGGGGGGGGGGAAGTTACAGTATATACGTCGCGAGCGAGAGCAAGAAAAGGGACGACCAGAGTGCATTCCGCGAGTGCGCGAAAGCTGCTCTCAAGAATTTTCGGACGCGACACGTATACTTACACGCGAAGCCGAGTATCGTGCGAGCCGCGGAAGAAAAAGCGAGAAAGTTAAGTCGACGCTGGAATGGAGACGTTCGGAGAACGACGGGAAAAGAAAGAGGGAGAATGGCAGTAAGAGGGATTGGATTGGGGAGAATGAGACTGCACGTGATGAAACAGCAGTTTTGACGATTCTATTATGTAGTTTGGAATCAAAATGGATCCAATACGTAATGAAATATATGTCTTCCTCTATTGTATTTTGGATGTATGACGAAGCACTCAATTCGGATGTATAAACCAATAAAAAATATAATAATCACATATATTTCAAGTATATTAAATTGCAATGTAATTATGATTCTTATATCTAATACCTGTTGTAAGTATAAAAATGAACGAGTAAATAAATGTTTTGATTTTTCCAATTCCCAGCTTTTTTCTTTTCCTTATATGTATACATTTTATATCTTCGTTACTTTGTTGCGACTTGTATTTTCATTCATGTTTTGCATGTTTCATAATAAGTATCTTCATTTTACTAAGTTTTGCAACAGTCGCAAGCACAAGAAGTTAAGCGTTCTAAATCCGTCCACCTCGCTCATTTTGAGGAAGAGGGTTTTGTCACTTATCTTGTGACGTGGGTCTATTATTCTAGATTTACAATGTACTTCTCTTTCTATGTATACTACCTCTTAGTAGATGTTCTTGTAATGATACGCCTAGTTCTATATATTTCTAAAATTAAATGTTAATTTATTCACTAAATTGAAATATAGATTATTATTTCATATAGCTTGATTAGTTGATTATATTATTATCTGAAATATTTTCTCTAATAAATCACCAAAAGTGAATAAATTAAAAGTATTTCATTTATATTAATTAAGAGTATTTCAATATATATTAAATATCAAAATATAGAAAAAATCTTGTACTTTGAAAATATATCACTATTTATTGGGTATCTAACTCATAACTTATCTTTGTCATCAGACAATGTGTCCTGCTTTCCTAAATCCACACAGGTAAATAAAACCTGTAAGTAAGAGTAGTAAATAATCGCATAATAAATACAGAAGTTTCTGACGTATATTTATCGCAAACGGAAGAGTTTCTCAAGCAACAGTGTAAGAAAAAGAACAAGACAGTTGAAGAATAAATTCAATCGTGAGTATAAAAGAATAAATCGAGAGAGTAGAGAGAGTAGAGAGAGAGAGAGGGAGAGAAAAAGAGAGAAAGGAGAGAGAGCAGGATAAATTTGTTAAACGCAAACGGAAGGTAACGCAGAGAACCAGGAAGATTTAGAGAAATTAGGGAAAGAACGATAAAAAGGAGTAAACAGGAAACGAAGACCATAAAGTTCAGCCGCCGAGTAATTCCGCGCGCGCAAGAGTCAGGACCCAGTGGTCGTACGCGCGCGACAGAGAGAGAGAGAGGGAGAGAGATAGAGAAAGAGAGAGAGAGAGAGAGAGAGAGAGAGAGAGAGAGCAGACGAAAGAGTAATAAGAGCTGCCTCCCGACGACGAGTTTCTTGGCAAGCGCGACACACTTCGCTCGATTTGCCGCGAGAGTGGAATCGGAAGTCGGACTTGAGGTATATCACTCGTAGCCGTAATGTAGGATAATGTAAAATGCGCGTCGTCCCGCGCAATCTGCCTTGTTCCGAGAGAAAAAAGTTCACGGCGCGGACGGCTGCATAAAAAGAGTCCGCTGGTACCTACTTCATCGTTGATCTCGTTCTCTGGCTTTACTTCATTTGAAAGTGAAATCTCGCTCCGACGGCTAATTTCGAAACTTTGAGATGTACGCTATACCGAGGAACTCGATTGATAATCTTGTGCGGAAAGCCATGATTTTATGCTAACTTTTCTTTCTGAGGTTCTATGAATGCATCTATGATAGATTGTGCAACGGTGTTAAATATTTTGATGCCATTTATATAACGTTAAAATTAATTTATTTACTTTGTATATGCATATATAGATTCTAACTAAGATCTTACGTGTTAGCAGCTGAAACGAAGATACTAAAATTAAATTTAACATAAATATATAAAAAAACGAATAAAAAGTTATTTACTGAATATGGATCATTCACAAATTACGTCACGCTTGTAGCAGGGAGGGGGAGGGTTATTTATTAGCGTAACGGTGTGTACTAAACACATAGTCAAGACATGATAATAATTGTCAAAAACAGCATGACGTAATTTTTGAATGGCCCCATTCGTCTACACAACTAAAGAGTTAAAATTATAAATAGGAAATTTATAGTGCAATGATCCATATAAAAAATGTAATCGTAATCATAATAATAACTCCTTGATATACTGAAGTCAAGCAAATATTGATAATTCGATTAGAATTTAAAAACTCTGCCCATTAAACGATACCAAGTAAATATACACACAATCCCAATTTTCCAAGCAATCACACTCGATTGCACTCGTTTTTATCTCGTTTACCTCCTAACCCTTCATCGCGCTTCGTATCTCGCGGTAGCAACGCGCCAATTTCTCCGACCCCCCAACATTCATAAATGCCGCGGCACTCGTGCATTGTAGAATATGTGTCTATATACGTACGAAAGGTCGAAAAGAGAGCCGATTAAACGCTAATATCGCGTTGGAAAAAAAAGCGCCCACACCAGCAGCGCCATCATCCATAACGTTGAAAAAGGGGGTCTGGCGATCGTCGCCCGATAAAACGAAAACAATGTTTCGGGAGATCGCGATCGTCGATATTTTTCTCCGCAGCGCACAGCACCGGGTGTATTTATCAAGACTCTCAGGCCCTGCGCACCATGCCACTCGATCTCACTCCCCCCATTCCCCACTTCACGTGTATATATAGGCAAACACGCGCGGGCGCGGTCGCGTTATTATCGCACTTATCGGCGAATCGCAGCTGTTATTATAATCGCGGGATAAGCCGAGAGTGTGCTTTGATAATGTACATGTAGTGTGTGCGTGTGTGTGCAAGGGAGGAGGGCACGAGGCGCAGCTCGTAACTGACGTGCGCACGGGACCAGATTGCGAACGTGCGAGAGAAAACAACAAGCGCCACGAGAGGATGGGAGCGCGGAGTATGACCCCCGAAATATTTTTCGCGAGGATGGGAACTACACGAGCGCGCGCAGGTATTAGTTGGGCGATGAGCGATGAGGTAGTGCTTCTCTGCTATCGTTGCGCAGTTTTTTTCTTTTCTTAATTTGCCGGGTGTTCAAGGTTTCATGGTATAATACTGTGGGAATAGCGTACTTCCCACAGTTTTCTTATTGACTCTAAATTTGGGCTGACATAAAGTTTTCGGCTTCGAATTAGCTTTGTAATATGGTGAGCATACGTGATTTGATTATTACAACTTGAAGTGCCGTGTATGTGTCATGCAATGTGTCATTTCAAATATTTGAAAAATGTTAAAAACTATTCCACGTAAAGATATTGGCACCTGAAGGTGTGAGTTTTATAATTAGATATTTTTATTCTTTAACGAATACTGTATATCTAAAAAATTAAGAATAATTGCGATACATTAGTAATAGAACTTAGATTCTAATCCTTAATTTATATTCAGAAAGAAGTAATTACAGGTACTTTCCACTAAACTTAGACAGAAAAATAGGGGTTTCATAGCTAAAGATGGCTCGGATTCGCTTGTCTTATTATATTAAGCCCACTGAATAATTCAGATACTTTGCCCCCCAAAATCTATTAGCCTTAGAACTGAGGCACCCTTCAACCTACTTGAGAATTGTTATCTTCACTGGCTTAGTCTTAACGGAATATCTAAGATCTTTTATGATACTCTAGCGGGCTAGAATACTTTAAGAATTAAAAAATTAAAATGCTTATGAATTATCAATATTATTTAAAAATTCTACAAACGAATACATAAATTACCTTTATTCTTCAATAAAATGTTTTAAAATATTTCTTTAGCGCAGGCAGTTCATCGATCCATCAACTTGTTTAAATATTTTCATCTTGTTTATGCTTAGGTTCGCGGTTGCACTTGTGTGTAGTAACAAATAAATACTTTTCCGTTTAGTTATGATTAAAACTTAAATTGTAAGTAGACTAATACCCTCTGCTCTTCATCGCAACAAATAACCCAGCGCAGATTTACGCTAAGTACCTCTAACTTTAATTTGCCTCAAAACCGTCTATCGCGAAAGAGACAAAAAAAGAAGGGAGCACGCAAACGCGCACGAGACGCGCGGAGCAGAGAGCGAGAGAGCTTTTAGCCGGGCGCGTAAATTACAGGGCGTAGACCGTAGCATAGAGTACCGCGGGCGTTGCGCTTTCCCTCTCGCAGCTAAAACGGAAGACAGAAAAGCGAGCGAGAGAGAGAGGGCTTGCGGCTCTCGGGGGGTTATAGTTCGATGCCTTCCCGCTTGAATTATAGATTTCACGCTCGAGTTATAAGACAAAGCGCGCTCGCGCGCCTCGCCTCGCCTCGCCTCACCGCCGGGGTACTAATAAGCAGCGCAAGGAGAGCGAGAGCTAAACTCGCCGCAGCAGCCGCCGATTTGCGACGCTAATTGCTTAAATCGCCGTTTAATTTGCGAGCATTGTCTGCGAGGCGAGCGCGCCGAGCAATATTGGCCTATGACGCGCCGACCCGCGCCGCTCGCAGAGCCCGCGCGCAAAGCGAGATTCTACGAGACCGGCACGGCCGCATCGTTATACCCGTGTCCCTCGATCTGGAAACGCAATCTCCGAACTCACGGTTTTCCGCAGGAATCTGCGGCTTTGAGGAGCGCCGTATGATTTGGAGCACGAACATTACGATTAAACGAAAAATCTTATTAGCTATTTTAGTCCGAAGCTTTAAAGCTGTGTATTCGAGGAAAATGACTATATGATAAGGCAGAATGATAAAATGGAATATAATGTAAATGTTAATTTATTCAAGATATAGAAACATATATAAATAACTAGTCATTATTAGCAAGTTTCTATTACAAAAATAATACGAAGTTGGACAATAGAATTAGATTTGGGAAATTGTAATTTGTATAATTGAAACTTATTTTTCAATCCATGAAAATTCGAAAATTTTCAACTTTCTTTATAATTAATATTTTAATACTAAACAAAACTTAAATAAATAAGCTGAATTGGCTTAGCTAAGCTTAAAATACATTTTTTTATCTTATTTTATTTTCTTTTAGGTTTAGTTTTCAATAAAATGATATAGGAAAGAGTGGGGAAAACCGGGCATCTAACGATAAGCGTCGATTTCTTATATTTTGAGTCGAGTAAAAAAATATTTTTTTATAAATTACTTTCATTGATTATCACCTTAGTTACATAATAAAATCTGTACATGTATAGTGTCTCGTCTTCTCTTGTCTTGGGAACAGTCCTAAATTAATATGAAAATTTGTTAATAATGTTGTTTATTGGTATTAGCAAAAACTACGGGGAAAATTCTAGTACGTCAGTTTTTGTTTCAGCACGTGGTCTGAATATATTTAAAATTAATCACGAAAGACTTGGATAAATTTTAACAATAATTTAATAGACAAGTAAAAATTGTATAATAGTTAAATAAAACTAATCATTAGCCAATAATTAGCAATTTTTTTTAACAATTTATGTAAAAATATCCAGTTTATGTTTTAAAAAGCGCGCGTATGTGTGTGTGTCGCTTATCGGTGCTCGAACATTCCGCGGTAAACTTTGATCAAACTTTGCATGCATATTTGTTATCCATTTCTAGAAGAGGCTTTAAAATTTTAGAAAATATGCTCCACTCAATTTTTTTCAATGAAGGAATGTTTGTTTGTGTAGGGAATTTTTTTTACAATAAAGTATTCATAAAATCCTTATATTCGTGCCTAGAAACTATGTGAAATATACCGTCTTTCATTTATTATACTGTGTATTTAAGAATCTTTTTTAACCTTGATAGCTCGAAAACTAAATAACATAATCCTACAATTGTTTAAGTCATAAGATTTATTGCTTCTTGAGAAAAAAAAACAAAAAGGTTAGAATAATGCATTTTTTGAACAACGATAACTTAGAAGATTTTTTATACTTTCCTTTAAAGTTACAGTGATGATTTATTAAAGGTAGAAATATACGCCTACTATCATTATTTTGATAACATTCTTTGCAAATTTTTTCTCGCAAAACCAGATTGCATAAGTTGGGGAGTTCGCGTATGGTACTTCCAGAAAAGTATGCTGTGTGTGTGGGCATGCGTAAGCGTGTAACTGTATGTGTGCATACGCGAGCGTGTATGTTTGTGTGTGGGTGTGTGAGTGGGTGTGTTTATGTGTATGTGTTTAGCTCATCAATGATCAAAAATCAGTTGATATAATTTAATTAAACGGTGTGAATAAACTTAATTTGCAGTTACTTATGAAAAACTCGAGCACATTTTCTTTATAATATATTACGTATTTTATCAAATCAATCGGCAGATAATGACCTATGCATAATAATATAATATATTGTATGACATGATCGATACCTATTTGAGAATGCTAACTGACAAATCAGTTGGTAGCGTTTCTTAACATTGTAAGTTGAATTTATTTAACTTTTAACGTAAAAAATTTTCCCTAAATTTTTGCTGTCCTGTTTTGCCACTGGAAGTTGTTTTTAAAATGTAAGTCAAAGCTTACAATAGTGACTGATTTTATGACGTCACTTTTGTTCCGAAAACTAAGGTGCATCATTTGATAAAATGATTTAGAAATAAATTCACCAAGATAAATTATTAAGAATCGTATTTTTTTATCTTTCTAGAACACATTAAAGAGATTTTAATTGATTTTACACGATGAAACCATGTTGTGGTACGAAATAGAGCTGGTACCCCACTTTGCCTCGCACCCCGTTTTGTCCCACGTTCCCCTAAGCAAGTGAGATTAATCTTATAATATAAGTACATATTTTGCAATTATTTATAAGAGACACATAAGTAGAAATCTATCTTCATACAGTTACTTTATCATTTTCGTACAGAATGCATCGCAAAAATGTTGCTCGTATTTACTTTCGTGTGCCAAGAAATGCAAAAATTAAAGTTAAAGCGAGAGGAAGTTACAGTCCCGCGGTGTAAACATGCTACATTGAGGCCTTCATGGGGCTGCGGAGGTCAGAAGGGTGGAAAAAGTACACGGCGGAGAAGCTGCTGCTGCTATATAAGCATGCCGGTATACAATATACGAAAGAAAGTAAGTGAATAATGGGATTTTAACGGACCACTAGGCGGAACCACGCGCAGTAATGCGTACGTATGATCATTCACGTTGAAATGTGCTTCTTCAACACGTGTTCACGTAATTATTGTTGGGTGTCCTGCTATTTCTGAAATTTTGTTCCTTAAGTCGATTTATACTTTGTGTTATATCATTTATTGTTCATACAGAAAACAAGTTTTTACGTATGTAAAGTACTAGGTTATAGTAGACAGAACTTGAAGATATACAAAATAAATATTTTAATTTTTTACTTAATTAAATATATTTTTAATTAGAACTGCAGAGAGTAAATAAAATTAACTCAGTAATTTGTTTACAATTAAAATAAATGTACCAATTAAAGAGTTTATGCATTTTTCAATTTTACCATCTAATGAAAATCATACAATAGAAAATGTTTATGTTCAAGAAAAAACAAAGAGTTTAATAATATTTTTATTTAATTCTGATCCGATTTTCCATCACATGGTTCAGAAAGTTTTACTCTGCTGTTATAAATGTCTAAACTTCTTTTTTTAGATTAAGGATAAAATTGAGAGTTTTCCGACTTTTATTCTCTGAAACTCTTTCTATTAGTGCGGCAAGAAATTAAAAAGTATTACGAAGTTTCAAGAAATTTTATTTTTCACCATTTTTCATGATTATCCCTTGTAAGATTCGCAAGCTAAATCGACCGTGCAGTATCAGTTAAAAAGTATTTCAGTAAAATTCGTGAAAATATACTGTTCTTTCTTTAATAGTTTGAATTAAATTTCAATTTGTTTGCAAGCTATAAAAGGACTGATATAATATGTGTATAAAACTTTAATTTTATATTGTTTAATATAAAATATTATATATAATATAGTGTATTTTTATTATGTATATATATAATATTTATAGTATATTTTATAATATACTTTAATCTTTCTTATTATTAATTCTTATTATATCTATAATATATAATATATTTATAGTATATTTTATAATATACTTTAATCTTTCTTATTATTAATTCTTATTATATATATACAATCTTGATAGTTAAATAGTTAAAATATAAATATCAATTTTTCTATCATATTTTGACAGCAGAAATGGACGAAACAAGGTTTGCATTATCGGAGAGAATGAAAATTTATGGGATAATACGCCCTAAATCCATTCAATTTTCAGGGATTTAGCTTCCTACGGCCCATGTTTTCAATTCCCTTCATTTATATCCCACGACGGAGTTCTGGTACGCATAAAGACATTACTCAGTCAGGACAAAGAACAATGATTTGGAAAATACGCAAAACTGTTCGGCTAAAAAGTTTTGATTAACGAATTTTGCATATCGGTGTAAGAATACAAAAACGTTATAATACATTATTTTATATTATAATAAATCTAACAAGGAGAAAATGAAGCGCAATACCTGCATATGGCTAAAAGATTAGTATTGCTGATATATGCGATGTTAAAAAATAGATATACAACATATACTATCAATGTTAATGTAATATACTATATCTAACTGTACAAAGACCCATTGAATAAAACTACAGATACTAGAGTTCAGTCCCATGGCGGTACTTTGTTGCAAAATCGCAATAATTACTTTTATTTCAGTAGTAAGTAAATGCTACATTAATAGCAGTTATTTTTATTTATCTATTAATATGTACTAGCGGGGGAAGGATAATCTGCTGAATAAATATAGTGTATAGTATGGTGTTATTTTAGCTATTATTTGATTTTTAGATTTTTGTGTTTTAGTTTTTCTGCTTTTTTTATGTTAAAAATATTATGATCAATTTAGTGTAATTTTTAGAAAATCATACTGATTTTTCGTCACAGAATTAAATAGAATAAATAATTTGATATTTATGAATTTATAAAGTTTGAGGAAGCTAAGGGCCAATGATTTGGCAGCGGATTAGAGGATATAATAGCTAAAATCGTGTTTTTTCTTTTAATGATTACATTTGAAGTATAAAATGCAGAGTAAAATCAAGAGCAGAGCCGCGTAGTGCTCTTTATAATAAAGCTTTTGCATGCAAGATAAAGTTAATCTGATAAGTTATTACTCTTATTAATTGGAAATACGATATGGTGTTTACGCATTGAAAGCTAACCTCAAAATTTTAATCCTACAAAACTTTTGCAAATAACTATTTATAGCGTTATTTTACAGTAAGATTCGGAGCAGACCCGTGTAGTGCTTACTAATGAACCAACCTGTACAAGTTAAAATTAAAAATATATAAAAAAAATATATAAAAAAAGAATTATCAAGTTTAGAGTTGCATTCACCATACATTCGCTTTAAAGAATTTACGATTATATAAATTTACACTCTCACACGTTACTTTATGATATTATTATTGTACCTAAAAATATGTTTGAAAATAAACACATTTTATCGTCTTTGCTTTGTCAGCATAAGAAAAAATCTTTGAATTTTCACGATGAACTGTTTTCTTTTTTACTATATAATAAGTAAGAATAATAAGTAAAAAGAACATATTTGCACTAGTTAAAATCCCACCAAACCGTCATTAAACTTTTAAAACAACTACAAAATCTTCAAAAAAGGACATTATTTTGATTATCGTTTTGCGCAACAGGTATTAGTGAATTAAAGGGTCGGATGCAATAAGGGAACTAGCACTTTTTTCGATGATTTTTATCTCAAATAATAATGCTCAGATAAAGAAACAAAAAATATAGTGTTGCATCCGGTCCTTCAAGTTTCATTATTAACTCCCGGAGAAAAATGCGTTTGAAAATATACAACTATAGTTAAATTTTCAAATCATTTTTCTCCGGGAGTTAATAATGAAAGTTATTGAAAATTTAACTAAAGATTCCTGGTAAGAATACTGAGGGGATAGTATGGCGTTTTTTAGAAATATTTATTTATTACAGAGAAAATAAATATAAATGTGATGCCGGTAAGATAGAGATTAGTTCACTTTCACATCTCCTTAAAGAAGTCAAATTTTTCTTTGAAACCTTTTTGATTATTAAGAGAGAAGGTTAAGAAATAATATGAAAAAATAAAAATAAAATCTGTTTTTTTATCAAAAACCTCTTCCCTTAACCCTGAATCTGTATTGGCTCGCGCGCTTTGCTTTGTTTGTAATTCCTGAATAGTTGATCGAAATACCAAAATTCCTCTTATGCTAAGGTCTGGATTTCTCAACCAAAAGTTAATTCATTACAAATTTTAGTTCATATAATCTAAATTTAACAGAAAAACAAAACAAACAATTAATATAATATTATTTGAATACTGTATAAATAATTGTATTTTGGGATGTTTTATTGACCGTCTTTA
Source organism: Gastracanthus pulcherrimus (assembly GCA_949152435.1). Classification (NCBI taxonomy): domain Eukaryota; kingdom Metazoa; phylum Arthropoda; class Insecta; order Hymenoptera; family Pteromalidae; genus Gastracanthus; species Gastracanthus pulcherrimus. The sequence continues at coordinate 135,453,276 of OX424576.1, read as the reverse complement.
TGACGCCATAAGTAATTTTAGAAACGTGACAGAATACCGTTACTGTACAGAACGGGAAATTTGATTAAAGTTACCGTCTCATTTTGCCTATTGAGACATTTCATTGCAACCACATAAACAGTACTAAAAGATTCTGATGCACCAAATACACGCTACTTTAATAGAAAAGAAAACAATGCTTCCATGCTATGATTCTTCTAAGTGATCCTCCTCTCTCGCAATCCGCATAAATCATAGTTCTGCCTGCTATACAATCCAAAACGCAATAACGCGCGGGAGCAAAGCATCCGGCACACCGAGATAGAGCGAGAGCGGCAGCTCGAGAAAAGAGGCAAACTCCGAGACACAAAGCTGAGGAGCGTCTATACAGCTACGTATATATCCGCAAGAAGAAAGAAAGAAAGAGAAAGAAAGAGAAAGAGAAAGGAAGAGAAAGAGCGAGAGAGAGAGAGAGAGAAGCAGCGTGTGCAGGGTCAGCTTTAAAAGTATATATACGGGGGAAAACAAATCGATTCCCCGCAAGCGAGCGTAAGCACGTCTCCGCGTCGGTGGTGGCGGCGGCAGCGTCACGTATGCCGGTGGTATAGAGAGATTCCGTTGGACCAGTGCCTTCACGGCTGCGCCACAGAGGAGAGTAACTTCCCTCGTGATTGTACGCGACCTCAAAGGAAATATTGCGGGAGATCCTTATATGACCATAGAGTATATACGGTCGATCTTCTGCGATGCTATGATGCTGGTGCGAGGCTACAGCAAAGAACGCAGTAGCGGAGGGATAGGAGAGAAATAGCAAGAGGAGCGAGAGGAAGCATAAGTAAGAAATATTTGGAATTCATTGGCTGCTAGAGCAGATATGAAGTGGCGTGTACGAGGTCTGTTTGGAATTTGGGACATGGATGTGCGGTGATTGTCTTAAATTTGAAAATTTATAAACGATTTGCTTTTTGATTGAAAAATATCATAAATGTTTACTAGAATCTATAGTAGATATGATCGATTAGGTTATATGAAAGTTTAATCAAGTTTTCACAAAATTTAAGGCCTATAGCTTAAAGTTGGTATAAACTACCTCGTGGTAATAACAAATTTATTTTGTGATCGCCGTTTGTGTAGTAAATGGTAGTCTAAAGGTAGTAACACTAAAGGTCCCTTAAGTGACGTCAAATCGCTAAAACTTCAAAAGCTGCTGATAGCGACATTGGCGTCACAAAAATTTGAAAGTTCTGCCTTTTCTTTCTTCAATTACAAGACTATACTACTAACTGAAATGCAATATTCCTACCTATGAAGATCGTATTTTAATTAAATACACTAATAAATTTTATAATATAAAGTTGTGAATTGCTACAGATGTATTTGTAAAATTATATAATGAATCTATTGGTATTCAAATTTAAAGCAAAAAACAGGTATCTTATTAAAAATTTATAAAAGCAATAGTTTTTATAGGTAAAAGCGTGAATCTTATATTCGAATGGCGTGTCTAAAAATAACAACGTCGTATGAAAGATAAGAAGACCTTCCAACCGGTATGAATTTCAACCCTTGCTATAAGACGCCAAGTTTCTAGAATTTAAATATAGTTATGTCTTACCAGTATTGGATGCTATCTACTTTAAGTAGGAGTTTCAGAGATTGGGTAGATAAAAATATTTGAGATTCTAAATGTAGAACTGCCTTTATCGTGATAAATCTTTGAAAATTACAAATATCGAATTTCTTTTTCCTACATTTATGATCATACTACAACATTAATCGATCATACTACAACATTAATCGATTTATGAAGAAAAGAAGCTTTTAAGAAATGATACTTATTCGTACTGTATTTTCATATTCAAACGTTTGTCTATTACAATTTAATTCCTTTTTGTATTATGTAGAAGAACATTACAATAAAGAAAGAAAGCTACATATTTAGTTATCTTTTACATTTTCTATTGAGCGTTGGAGAAAGCTTCATGGCAATGTAAATTGCTCAACATCATAAGATATTCATAAAATTTCAATGGATGTTGAACATTGACGACAAACACTTGAAAATTTTAATCTAGTCATCAGACTAATTTTTCTAACATATCTTTCAGCTGTAAACACTTAGAATAATAAAGTGTCTTCAAACAAGAGTTTTAAAGATACGAAAAGAGAGAGAAAAGAGGGAACAAACAGACGAAAAGAGACAAATATAATATGAGAGATATGTGAGAATGAAGGGCAGAGAGAAGAGCAAGAGAATGACGCGCACGTGTGTGTACGCCCTGAGCGAGTATCCTCTACTCTTCTCTCCACTCTGCCGGATATTGCCGATAAAGTGAAAAAGCCTTTCCCTCCTGTCTTGTTTGTTCCTTCGGCGAGGACGAGGAGGAGGACGACGACATCGGCGAAGGCGATTTCGCTCAAACAAACTACGTCCACCGACGACGAGGCGCTTTCCTCTCTGTCTCTCTTTCGGCTCTGCCGGACTTTCGCGGACTGCACAATGTTAACGATAATACGTTTGGACTTTAACTTTGTCTCCTTCGACGCTTATGGCTTTTTACCGAGTTTACGGCGCGGTGCGCGACCGTCGCGTGCAGCGTGCGCGGAAATCGCCAGATAAAATATATCTCTGTCACGGGCGCTGCACTTGCGGATTTAGACTTGTTCCGTCTCTATCTCTCGCTCGCTTTCGTCCCGCGGAGAATAGCCGAGAGAAATTCGATAAGCTGTATAATAAAGAGGTTATTTTTGTAATCACCGCGGCGCGTTGTCGGGATGATCTATATAAATTATATGTGTATTGTTGCGATAGTATTGAGGAACGTAACGGTATCGTTTTACTTATGGGTTTTGCTCTAGCACTCTTATCGTGAATATAAATTGACATTAATGGAAATTTGAAAAGCAGGGTACATGACTTATTGTACAATAATTATTATATTAATTGTTAAAATTTTTGTTTATTTTCATATATTTTGGGAAAGAAAAGTACTACAACGATCGGATGAAAGAGCGCTGATGATGTAAATACAAATGACGGATATATCGACAATTTTGCATTGTTTTTATAAAAATGTTGATGCTGAGCTTATTTTTACTTCGCATTCTTTTTTGTCTAAATAAAGTTTAAAATAACAAACTCGTACAGAACTATAAATATAAATATGTAAGGTTATAATAATGGTATATTAATTATTATTATATAATAATTAATGTTATATAATAATAGTATACAAAACTAATGTTTCGAAAGCTTACTTCGTTAACTATAATAATTAAGCGAAATTTATACTTTCAATACCACAAGTAAATCAAAGTGAACGAAAAATAAATGAATTATTCATATCTATATAAAAACAGTGTCATTTTAACAGACTAAAAAAAGATGCTACAATATACGAGCATGTTGTTTAAGTAGTAAGATGATGGCGCGTGTCAGACATTCAAATAGTATATTATACATTTATTATTAGGTATCAAATTCAAATTTTATTATAATAAACGTGATATTACATCATCTTTCGATTTTTAAGAGAAATATAGTTGTAAATTTTTATGTTATTCAGTCTACCAAACATTGCAATATATTTTTAAAAATTACTTCTGATCTCACTATTTGATAATTCGATATTTAAAATATAATTTATAACTTACATTGATAATAAAAAATTATTTTCTTAGTAAACATTTCTATCTCTTAATATTTGAAACATATTTTAACGAACAAAAGGAAAAAAATAAAAATAACGTAGAAGTAAATCAATACAAGGTAATGCTAAATCGATGTGAATCCTCATACGCACAAAAACCGCAATACAAGAATCATCACAGCGAGAGATGAACGTTGAACTACCCACAAAAGGGCAAAAAAACATCAAAACCAGAAGTAAAAACTCGTAAAAAAGGAAAGCGATTGCACCGAGGGAGAGAGAGAGAGAGAGAGAGAGAGAAAAGGAAAGACCAAATCGGCGTGCGCAGCGAACGCAAACAGCGCGGCTGTACATAGGCATATGTTTCCCGAAACGGAAGGACCCTCCTATAGCTCTCTCCCCATATAGTGTGGGTGCGCGCACGCGAGTGCACACAGACGAGCGACGACGGCACTTTGCCGACTTGTAATGTGCGCGCGTGTATACGCAATACCTACACGCGTCCGCACGTTAACGCACGGCCGCAAAATCGAACACTCAAAGAGGAATTTGTTTGCCGCCGCGCGGCGCGCGCACGGGAAAACTTGTTTCGCCTTTTTGGCGACAGACGCGAAAGCGAGAGAGAGAGAGACGAGTTTTAATTAAAGTTAATTGCAGGAGGGACGCGACGTTTTGACAAGGAAAATGCAGACGTTGTTCGATGGTGGATGTCTGTGGGAAATATTCAAGAGTATAATTATCATTTCAATTTAGGTTTGTAGATTGAGTGGTAATGGAAAATGGAATTTAGCAGGTTAAAAAGTTCAGTGTATTTTTAAACACTATATATTTTCTAAGTATAGGTATTTTATTGATTCGTCAACTCGGTCCTAATATCCAAATATATTCTGTTTTTAACAAAGTATTGTTTTGAAACTCACATTGATAATAATTAATTTCAAATCATATGTATAATTTCCAATATGCGTTTGTTATTCATTTTGAATGTATATATTCAATATGAATAACCGAAAATATTATAATATTATGTTACAGAATACCTAAATACTAAAATTAAACCAACGAAGAACAACCTACTTTTCTTGATGTATTACAATTTCATGTATATTTGTATTTTAGCTTTATCAAAAACACATTAATTTTACGCATTTTTTTATTATATAATACGTGTGTGACAATAAAAAAGCGGTAATCTCATTATTTCTAGTCTCCTTTTCTCTGTTTCTCTTACGCTCAGATTATCCTCTTTTCTTTCCCCTTTAGAAGTTCACATTCACTCGGTATAACAATTATTCGAGGGTGGCTTAAAGCTTAAGGATCGCCTTGAGGTTTTACCTCGACTGCTATTATTTAACTCAACGCTGTGGTGGCGCGTCGCCGACGTCGGGATGCCGAAACATCCGCAGAAGCATGTCAAAGATGGAATTGCTTGAAAAATTACTACATTTGCGAACATTAAATGTTCTTTAATAATGCGAAATAAATTAATTCTCTTTTCTGCACTTACATAGATGTCAATAAATTTAGCTTTCAATCCGTTTATTTCACTTCGGTCAATACAGGTACTTTGATCCTTACTTGATTGAATTCGTTATAATATTTTAATACAATCTTAAGATTATTAAAAGCTATTGTAAGATTTAAACGATAATCTAAAAAAAATATATGTTAATAAAGCATTATATAAATTAGGCTATTATCAATATGAACACAGATATCTGTCATTTTGTAAATTGATGTTTTATATTATTGAAAACAAATTGAGAACATATTTATGCATTGAGGTCGAGTCTTCAGTAGATAACTAAAAATGTTCATTCCTTGTTTATGACCACAAAATTAAGATATAAAAAAAATTTGGTCGATACTTGATCATTTGCAATAAATATTATAATAATTATTAAAAAGTTAATTGAAAACTAGATAAAGACCATTAGGTTTTGTTTGACACCTGTCTAATTTTTGTATTTATTACTTACTCAAACAAAATTTTATTTTATTCTTCCTAAAAGAGATCAATCATATAGCAGTCAATGACATTAAATTTGTTAGAATGTCACGTGTAAACTATACGACTAATTACAACATAATGATTATTTATATAGCTCGAAATATGCCTTACTAAAATACACATTAATTCTCGCAAAAAACATATAAATTCTACACTAAAATTGGAAGTTCGTAATATATCAATAAGTAAGGCCAGCGCGTTCCTACAATGTTTCCCAAACAGGCGATAAAAGGCGCACTTGCACCTTGCTTGACCCATACGCGCCACAGAGCACCGGCAACGCTCGAGCTTTATGCGCACTTAAGATCGCCTACCCCGATAAGCTGCACTGCAGGGGCGCACTCCCTGTACATCCCGTAGAAATGCTAAGCAGACAGCGGCGCAGGATGCTCGCGCGCAGGCAAAAGAAGAGAAAAACAATGAAATTAATGAGCGTATAAAAGAGGCAATTAATCAAGCGCGGCCTAAGTAACACATTGAACGAGGCTATCAGCGCGCAAAGAGAGACAGAGATATATACAGAAAGACGCGTGGGCGATGCGCGCGAAAGTCAGCCGCGCGCTCGCTTCTCGCATTAACATATAGATGCGATCCGTGACACGGCGGCGCGCACACGTATCCTGTATATATATATGTGTGCCTCCTGCGCTTGATACACACCATGCTCGAGCTTCTTCTCTTTTTCGCGCAGGCTGCCAGTAGTATAGTAGCGGTCTTTCTACACACCGCTTGTATACGCGCATACCCTTTCTCTCTTTATTATCTGTCTCGCTGCATCTTTCTCGTTCTCTTCTTTCGCCTTAATTTCCATCTCTGCGCCTTCTCTTTCCCTCTCTCTCTCTCTCTCGTGTGTATTCGCTTTGGCTTTTTTAACGCGCGGGAGGCGCTGTGTATATGTGTGCACGGTGTATACCCACGTGGAGAGCGCGGGCTATATCTTCGTACTGTTATGTGCATGTGATATGAGAAAATATCGCGGTAATGTGTGTTCGTATGAATATGAGATGTGTGCACGCTTGTGGATTATGTGACGCGTGTGTGCATATATGTACGATAGACTTGGGGATGAGTTTGTGTGCTATGCATATTAATATACGTGCGTGCAGTTTAATGCGTATGCGGCCCCGCAGTCGCGCGAGATAACGTTTATTGTAAGCTCGCGAGTCAAACTAGCTTCGACTTTTGACGCTTAAGTTATATTGAAACGATGGAGGCTGTTAAGCCTCCGAGCGCGTGCTGTAAATTGTGGAATATTATTATTTAGCGGGCGCAAGGTGCGCGAAATTTGTTTGCGTCGCATGGGTGTAAATGATTGACCAATCAACAATAGTTTAGACACTCGTACAACTTATTGACGATAAAAATTTGAATATTATATTTTATAGAGACAACGTTCAGTAAATAATCAAAGCAAGTTTGTGCTTTGCTAGGACAATCAAGAGATGGACATAGAATTTCTATTTTTATGTTTTAAGCGGTGCCGTTATAACTCCAGGCGAAGACAAATAAAATTATAAGAAAGATATAAATTAGTTGTCTCTAATAACCGGCTGCTAGTGGTTTGGGCTTTTTTCCCTAAGTAACTTATTCTTTTAATTAATAAAAACATGAGGTTCTTATAAAAATGTATTCCTATTTTAAGTGGGAATTGAGTCATATGAAATATACAATAAATATTGCATGACATGCCTTACCAAATCCTAACTATTACTACCCTGGTAGAAAATTGAGCATATTAGATGGTCGGTTCACGATCTATTGGGCAGATCCGTTTCCTAATAGTTCGCCAGAAATAAACCAGCATCTGACCAGAAATTTATAGAAAATCTAAATATCTTACATAACCCTAAAAAATTATTGAAAATGTAAATCCCATTATAGTACTTCTGCGTTAAAACAGCATGCAAATTTGTATTCGATTATTTATTTGATTTTTTATGTCTTATTTAATTATAAAACTCTAACCTTAAAAAAACCTTTAATGAAATAAGTTTTTAGTTTTTATTTCGAATCTATCCCAAATATATCTTAGCATTCTATTAACAATAAGCTATTAAATCCATGACATAATAATCATTATTAACTTATAAAAATTCGTTAAACGTTATTTTTTATTTATTTATTCATTAACCATAAGTTGGTCAGGTTTCAGACGAGAAAACGTCGACAGGTAGCGGGGTTTCTGGCCAGACTTTTAAGCAGAAATTGGCCATTCCCTATAAAATAGAGTAAAATCTGGCGAACATATGGGGAATGTTTCTACCAGGGTACTTATATTAATATACTTCCTCATATCTGCGAATAGTTTTAAATATATTTCATTCGTCATACTCATAAGATATAAATGTAATTAAATTTTTACTTTTAATTTATGGGCAAGCTTTACGTACATACTTGTTATAAGAGAACAAGTAATATTTATTTAAATCTTTTAAAAATTTTCTCATGAATTTCCAATTTTGTATATAAAACTAATAACTCATAATTTGTTAATAAATTTATACAAATAATAGTAATAATAGTAATAATAATAACTTCAATGGTCTATGCACGTATATAAATAAATAAGTAAATAAATAATTCATAAAATTTTCATAAAGTACATGCAATTAAAAAAATTCTATCACTGCAAAAATATTTCTATAAACCATCCAGAAAATTGTTCATTCGAAATTCATTATCAAATTAATAAAGGCACATTTTTCTTTCTGTACCTGTTTATACAACGCGCGTAGCCCGAGGTACACATTATAACACACAAGTTGCAGCAGCCGCGCATGTGCACCAAGCAATGCCTGTCAGCGTCTCTCTCTCTCTCTTTCTTTCTCTCTCTCTGCCCCCTCTCTCTCTCTCTCTCTCTCTTTCTCTTTCTCTCTCTCTCATTCTCTACTCCTCTCCAACTCTTTACGAGGGCCTGTACGGCTGCTGCTGGTCGCGGCTGACTGAACTCGCCGTGCTCGCGCGCCCGCAGCGCTGTAATATAACGATGTAGGTACGCGCGGAGGTGGCAACGGAAGATCGAGCGGCGAGCATAAGAGAGAGGAGAGAGAAAGAAGCTGCTGCTGTTGCCGCTACACCGGTAGCCTTTAGCCGCCATTTTTAAAACGCCTCCGACGCGCCTGCAAAATCGTAAGAGAGAGAGAGAGAGAGAGAAAGAGAGAGAGAGAGAGAGAAAGAGAGAGAGAGAGAGAGAAATGAGCCTAAGAATATATAACATGCACTGTGTTTGATAAATTTGTTAAATTAATTATACGTTTAACATTACTAATGAACTAACTGTATTTGCTTAATGTAGCGAACATGCTTGTCAACACAATTAGGTTTTTATATTGTAAAGTAGATGATTGTGTCAGTTGACATATTATTTTATATGAGTATTCATTTAAGAAAAATTTTATGTAGGGGAGACCGGGGTAAAGTGAGCCTCGGGGTAAAGTGAGCTTTCTCTATATTTCGACATAAATAAAAAATTTATATTAATTTCACTTATATAATGAAATAATTTAAGTAAACAATGATTTTTAAATGCTTCTTGGTACATATAATCGGTTATTTAATGAAAAATTTAACTATGAATTTTTCAGCCACTCGAAATGATAATTTTACATGTTTATGTTTTTGGATAAAAAAGTGGTATGTATGTTATTTTAATACAGAAATTTTTTGTTTTATACTCAGTATACTATATTTTCAATAGATAGTTTTTAATACATTAAGACAACACGTAAATCTCTTAAAAAATATTCTTACGTTGCACATGCATTCGGGAAAACTGACCGGGGTAATGCGAGCTTATATAAACAATGTTAAAAATAAAGATTAACCTCAAACGGGCTCTGCAGTTATGTGTGATAAATACATTTTGTGAAGCTTTAAACTTATATGTCTATTAACAAATCTATTAAGTTACGTTTAAAAAGTTAATAAAACTATTTAATTTATCGTAACTTAAACTATTATCCGCATATTTATTGAAGCTCACATTGCCTCGTGCAAAGGCTCACTTTACCCCAAACTCGTGACAAACTGAGCCTTCTCATTTTTTTCTTGCAAATGATTTTTAAAATACTTTCAATTACTTTACAGTCTTGGTGCTCGAGATTTATATTAAATAAAGTCTATATTACCTTTTCAATATATTTAAAAGTATAAATAGTTGAAATATATTTATATATTTGTGCTAAACCCTTTTTAGGCTCACTTTGCCCCGATCTCCCCTACAATGCTAAAAATATTATACATCGGTATTAAAAAGTTAAGCGCATATTTGGAAATTATTTCGATACGATTACATTGCAATGTGATGGTAAAATTAATGTGTAAACTTATACTTCTATTATATTCAATGAAAATATTTCTACTATTGCGAGTAGTACATAGCCTGCACTTATCGTAGGTTGTGATCCAAGCAATACTTAATGTAAACAATTCATACAATTTCT